>CM037159.1:31871932-32119432 GCA_020921065.1 Vaccinium darrowii
TTGAAACTCAAGCTCGCGCCTATTCTGACCATAAGGCAGGGTCAGAAGGGTCCTTGGAGATATGACTAAGGTATTGGTTTGGGTCGCAACCATGCCCAAGCAATAACGTGAATAGGGGAGATATTAGTGGCTTGGTGGCTTAAGAAGAAAAGGGATCGCCGCAATGGAATGACGAGCACCAACCATGTCGCGAGGGTCATCCTCGTGACCAGTGACGTCACACACATGGTCGTAGTATATGGAGAGAGCACGTGTCCTTACATTAAAGGGAGGATGTCTGCTGCCCAATGATTGGCCACTGACCCCTATAAATATAAGACATTCCTTCATAAATTCCGAGAGATTGATTCATTCCGAAAGTGTGGGAATTCTAGAGAGAGAAAGTGGTCTCAAACATTGGCATCAAGGGCATAGTCCTTGCGAGTGTTCGTGGACCTATTTCTCCCAGAGCTCGCGCACGGAGGTATCAATCATGAGTGGACTAAATATCGCTTCCTTCTCACCCCTCCAAATTTCTTTCTATTCTCGACTAATTGTTGACTATTGTTTGCCTCTCCTAGTTGAAATTATTGAATTTGACTAACCAAGAAACTATCCTACAATTTCTTTCACACATAATTTGCATTGGAAAAAGGCCTGTAAGCTTCATCTAGGTGCAAAAGTTGTGGATAATTGAAAAACCAAAATCGGATCGCCACTTGATTTACTACTACAGTGAATAAATTAATTTACAGATTAATATAATTAAACCCTAATCTATGTGATTATGCAAAATAGTAAACGCAATAATTAAACAAGCAAGCATGACACACGAATATATGTGGAAAACCCCAAGGCTGGAAAAAAAAAACCACGGGAGAGAAGAGAGCACTATACCCAAAACGCAGAAACAAATAGTTTCTTACAACCACGCTATGACTCCTCAATATTGGCTAAGAATTTTTTTGCTGACTCCTTATGAACCACTCTAATAGATGCTCCTTCAGATTCAACTCCTCAAATTTTGGTCTAGTCGCAGGACTCCTCCTCTAGACCAACCTCCAATCGCCTTTGAACTCCATCAAAGAACTTCAAGTGATGTAGAAGATGAACAATCTACCTTGAGAGATATTCTGTAAGCATATAGATCCTAAGACCTCATCAAATCTCTCAAGGAAATAACCCACAAGTGTTTCTTCTGGTCTCACAAACTTCTCTCTCTCTCTCTCTCTCTCTCTCTCTCTCTCTCTCTCTGTAAACGTTGTGGCTGCTAGGGTAAATGATTAGAATGAAATGCACACTTTAAATAGACTTTCTGACCTAGCATGGGTTGCTCGAGCAGTCTCTCCAAGTGGCTCGAGCGACCTATTTGACCTTGTTGTATCCGAATTCCCTGAACGTATTGAATCTTCAATCCAATTTGCAAAGGCGCTGATTACGAGCTTGACTTCAAGTCCACCACTAAAATAACTAGCTAGCAATTACAAAGGATTTCAATTACATGAAAACCTCACAGAACCAATCACAAATAAGGAACTTACATTAATCGTAGGTTGGGATGCGTAGAGTAAGAACTTACATTAATCTTATTGGGACTATAGTAAGAGAAGCAGCGACCCCTCTCAGCTAATTACAAAGCCCAGGACCAGGGTTATAAGAATAATAAAGAATTACTATAGGGCCCATTATAGCTTTTTATAACACCTCTAGTCCACCTAATGTTTTCATAACACCTCTAATCCACCAAACCACTTTTTTTATTCTCTTAGGTCCATTCTATTTTTTTAATAGGCAAATATGCCCTTACATTAAATTTAATACATAATATACATTTGCCGGAAAAGTCACCAACGCCGAAAAGTCTGCCGGAAAATTTCTCCGACGTCGGAAAAGTGGCCGGAAAATTGGA
This sequence comes from Vaccinium darrowii, assembly GCA_020921065.1. NCBI lineage: Eukaryota > Viridiplantae > Streptophyta > Magnoliopsida > Ericales > Ericaceae > Vaccinium > Vaccinium darrowii. Next base: position 31,873,821 of record CM037159.1, read on the forward strand.
CTTAGCTGGAAAAGTTGCCGGCGTAGATAACCATATCTGAAATTACAAGATGTGGTTATCTAGACTCACAAATGTGATTATCTATTTTTTTTTTTTTAAACCCTAATTGAGATCAGATGTGGATATCTGAACTCAAAAGAGGTGGTTATCTAAACTCAAAAAATGTGATTGTCTGGACTCTATTTGAGATAACATCATTGAACTACTTATTACACATACATTTATTAGCTGTCAAATACTCCTACTGTCATTTTGCTTGAAAAAAGGAGTAAACTTAACTATACACTACAAATTGACATAATCAACCCACAAAACGCGAGTTTTTCTAGCTTCCAAAACTTGTACCACTACAATTCAGTGAATTCAAACCACTACAAGTTTCAGCTTCTGAAACTTGGACCACTATAATCAACCCACAGAACTTGTACCACTACGAAATCAGATTAACCAACCGTACATCTCCCGATCGTACATCTCAAACGCGTCGCTGATCTCCTGCACTAATATCAGACCGTTCTTGTCCCAATCATACATCTCGAACGCGTCGCTGACCTCCTGCGCTGATATCTTTTTTTTAAAGCCTACTCGGGATAAGATGTGGTTATCTGGAATAAAAAGATGTGGTTATCTAGACTCACAAGATATTGTTATTTGTACCATATCTTTTTGTTTTTTTTGAAAGCTTATTTGATATTAGATGTGGTTAACAAAAGGTGATTACTTGGATCAAATGCATACATGCATAAATCGAAATATTTTATATGTAGAAGCAAAAAGGCATATCTTTTGTTAAAAAAAAAAAGTAAAAAAAAACCTATCTTATCAATACTCAACAGTGTCTCTTTTCTATGGGCTACACCTGTAGCTTTTGTCATATTAATGAATAACAGGCTATAAAGCTTCGTGTACTACACATATTTGAAAATAGCTTTGAAAATAGTGTACTACACAGCATGCGTGTACTACACAACTTGCCTTTCTTTTTCTATTAAAATAACAAGTTTGTACTGCACAACTTTGAAAATAGTGTCCCTTCTCTTTCTTCTTTACTTTTTTCCATCTTCATCTTCGTGTAACTTTTGCCGGCAAAGGCATCATCGCTGCTCTATTTTCCAAAATTTTTTCGCTTCTGCAACAAGTTCAAGCTATCAGTCGGTAACTCCGGAAATAGTCTGGTACGACCGGAATCTGTTCGGTATGTCGGAATAGTCCAAGAACAGTCTATAAATTTGTTGGGACGAAATTAGACGTTAAACTTACAGGACGGAGCCGTCGATCGTTGAAGAGTAGCCGGAAACAACAACGACGGCACAGATCTGAACGATTTTCCACTCGAACATGGATTTTCCATTGCCGGAGTTGCAGAAAATGGTCGAACGACTTAATTTCAGCCACAAACGACAATGACGACGTGATTAGATCACGATTTGATCGTTTCTGCCAGAGTTTCACCGTGGTGGTGTTTGCCGGAGGCTCGCCGATTTCGCAATGGAGAGAGGAACAAGAGTGACGGCGGTGAGTGAGAGAGAGAGAGAGAGATTAGGGCCAAGAATGACGTTCAGAGGTTCAGGACTGAATTTATATAGGCAGGGGTATTTGTGTCTATTGGACACGCGTGTGGACTGTTGATGTTATGAAACTATAGAGTGGACTGTTGACGTTATGAAACTATAGAGTGGACTGTTGACGTTAGGAAATTGGTATAGTGGACTGGGGAGCAACTCTCCCTAAGAATAATGCATAATTCCCATTATTCATATGATTAGCGCAGCAGAGAACGCAGCTAGGAGTATTCCTATCGATTGCGTCTAGATTACCTCAAAGACACGGCAACAGAACCCTTTGTCCTTGATGATTTTTGCCACACCTGTAAGTTCTTCTGGCTTCTTATTATTTGGCTATATATATATATATATATATATATACATAGTCCACTTCCCATCCAAACTCCCTTAACTTAGTTAAGTTACGGACCTCATTGAATTTCGACGATCCCGATCGAATTTCGACGATCCGAACCGTTAGATGTGTTTAAAATGTGTTTTTAATTAGCGTTTTTATGAAAAACTGCTCCGATCAAGCCCTCCCGGGTATTTTTTTTTGCCAAATCTTCGCGTTGGACCTTAAAAACACGTTTTAAACACATCTAACTGATTTTCTGGTTTACTTGATTTGATGATATTGCAATTTAGTTAATGTATTCAACCCAATACATTAACTACAATGTCAAAATTAAACATATCTATACTCAGGAATGAACATGAAGGGAAGATGAATCAGATTTCATCTCATACTCTCTCTCCCAAAACCCTAACTTTAGAAACCAAACTGTAGAAACCCAAACTTTAGAAATCGAAAGCAGAAATCAATGTTTTTAGAAGCTTGATACCTTGGGTAGGCCGAAAATGACGAGAGAGAGTGGAAAGGGGTCGCAGGTGGTCGTGGGTCGCGGTCGTGGCTCGCGGTGGGGTTGCTGCAGGTCGCGATGTCTTCTTCTTCCTCTCTCTCCTCTTCTTCTTCTTCCTCTTCTTCTTCTTCTTCTTCCCGTCGAGCCCTAAATCGCCACTCCTCTCTTCTCTTAGATGTGCGAAATGAAATGAGGGAGAGAGGAGTCAAACCTGGGGTTTTGTTCGTGAACCCTTGCCCTTTCACTTGGCCTGACCTGTTATTACGTCTGTTTAAGTGACCCCTTGCATGAAAGCCGTTGGATCTGCGATTAAAGGGTCCGAAAACTGCACAAAAACGGGAGTCCGTTTTAGAAGCGCTGTGTATATATATATATATATATATATTTTTTAATTTTTGGCTATTTAAATAATATCTCGAGTATCAAAGAAGGCTATGATAATGATGCACAAATCCTCGGGTTGGCACAACATCATTTATAATTGGCAAGAAATTTGTTTACTTGGGCGTAAAATTGCTGGAAATGTAGACTGCTGAAAAGTGGATCTTGGATTTAGCGTTAGGTATTAGATAATTTCATTTTGGATGGAGTTTTTGTGTTTTTGCTACGGAGGATCTAGATTAATGGTGTATAGGGTATACAAAACAAAAGTCATTCATTTGGCTCAGGCTCTAAATCTAATATCTTCTAATTGGCTGAATTTCACCAAACTTTTCAAGTTTTAATTTGTGATGCATGGGACGCTTTTGTTATGGTCATGCCACAGTGAAATCCTTATTTCAATTTTCAAGACAAAGTTGCTTTGCTTTTACGGAATCACTAACTGCAGATCATACAATATTGTTCTGAGTCGTGGACTTGAGGGGTCATATCACCTCGAGACATTCCCCATCACCCACGTGACTTTGCAGGCGGCGGTGGATAGGGTAGATGACTGCCGCATTTAATGCTCCATCGTGGAATGTGTAGAGTGCCTGCACCAAATCAAGTACACCGAGCCCCCTGCGTAGCCAAAGTCAACCGACCCGACACGCGAGCAGCCCGGCCTCTCGGACGCTCAGCACTCCGATCGGCAGAGCCCCCGAGAGCCAAGCAGAGAGTGTCATGTCCTCGGCACCTCCGGGCTCGGCAAACATCACACAAATCCATATTCGTCCAAACCTGGACATCCGCGCCGAAAGCCGAGGGAACCGTACATTCGGCGGGGGCGAGATACATCGATCTGCATTCAGTTTTACAGATTCTGAGATGTTGGCCCTTTTGCTCTTTTATTATGTAGAGTGGGGCCTTTGCTGACCCTTACGAACCCATCCGCTACAGTACACAACTTTAATGAGTGTTAAAAGCTACAAATTAGAACTTTGAATAATCTCACTTTAATTGCTAACACTTCGTATTAGACAGTTTATAAGTGCTACCAAACAGGATCCATACCTATGAACCATGGATGCCGGCATATACTCTCTGTCATCTACCCCATGCCACCTTTGCAACTTTCATCCTTTCCCCAACTGCTGCCAACCGGCGTATACCATGCTTCCTCGTCTCCCTCTCACAAGCTTCAAACATGTACTAATCCATTTTCAAGGTACGCCCTTTACACAAGTACGGTACGAGTGCCGGCTAGCTCATACAGTAGAGCTCTTGGACACCCAATACTGCATTTCGAAATCGAGTCTCCCCCCCCCCCCCCCCCCCCCATGTAATAGATTAAGGCTTAGTTTGGCCATGAATAAAATCTTGACAAAATCAAGATTTTATATCAAATCTAAGATTTCATCAAACTTTTTTCTCAATTGATAAAATCAACACTTGATTTTATCAATTGACAAACTAGGCCCAAGAATGAAGAATGGCAAAAAAAAAAAAGAAAAAAAAAAAAAAAAAAAATATATATATATATATATATATATATATATATATATATATATATATATATATATATATATATGATCCCGTTCTACTAAGGACTCCCTCAAGTTCGTAATTTGCGGACCTCATAGATCGGGGTCGAATATCGACGATCCGAACCTCTCAATGTGTTTAAAATGTGTTTTTAAGGGTCACCGCGAGGATTCGTCCAAAAAAAAAATACTCAGAAGGGCTTCATTCGAGCATTTTTCGATAAATTATATATGTACGGTTATTATGAAAAACCGCTCGGATGAAGCCCTTTCGGGTATTGGTTTTTTGTGATTCCTCGCGTTGGCCATGGAAAACATGTTTTAAACACATTGAGCGGTTCGGATCGTCGAAATTTGGTCCAGAAAATCAAAAAAGAGGTGGTCCTCACAGAGGAGATCTTTGAGGGAGTCCTCGATAGAACATCTTCATATATATATATATACATATATATATATACCCTTTACATAACTAACCAACAATGCGTGCGTGACCAGGGCCGGCCCTGACATTTGGGTTGCCCTAGCCGATCCCCAAGCTTGGTTGCCCTCTTACTAGTAAGTCATAAAACCAAAAAAAAAACATACAAGTAAAGGATCATAGCAAAATAAAGGTTATATTATGATTTTAGCTTGAATAAATGTTAAAAAAAAAAAAGTCAAAATCAAAATGAAAGAAGCCAATCTCTAAAAAAGAGAATGGATGAATGGGTCTTGTACTTTTGTCATTTTCGGCGTTGACTATGTTCAGTCACTATATAGAAAGGGAAAAAAAATCGCTTAACAAAAAGGGAAAAGAAAAAATTTGGAACGCATGGGGTGGGGTTTGGTCCCCAGTCGGCGGCAGTAAGAAACTTCAAGGAGACCACCACGCCAAGCTATCACCTTAGTAATATATTGGAACTTTTTTATATTTATATATAACTTATGAACTTTTTTTTTTTTTTTGGTTGCCCTACTGGGGGATTGCCCTAGCCCAAGGTCTTGCCAGGCTTGGGTCTGGGCCGGCCCTGTGTGTGACATACACAAATAGAATAGGAGGGGAGCCTATTGTGCACCCAAAAACATTCCAAAACGTCACCGTTTGTGGCCAATTCCCAGACTTTGCAAAATGCAATTTTGTGGGAGCTACTTTCGGGTCCTACACAAATGATCCGAACCGTTGAATAATTTTAAAATAATTACATGCCAAAAAAGAAAAGTGTAACGTTTTTATGACACGTATGGGAGGCCTTTGACTAAGGCTATGTTTGATAAAACTGAAAGCTGAAATCTGAAAATTAAGTACTAAAAACTGAATGCTGAATTTTTTAAGCTGAAAAGCTGTTTGATAAAACAAATTAAGCACTGAATTAAATTTTTTTTTTTGGGTTTTAATTGTCTCTTAATTTTATTAATGGTCATCATGTATTTGTGGTAGTGGCGGAGTGGTGATTAAGAGGTGGTAAGGGTGGTGGCGAGGTGGCGGTGGCAGTGGAGTAATGGTGGTGGTGGAATGATGGTGAGTTGTGGTGGCAGTGGAGTAATAGTGGTGCAATATTGGTGGTGTAGTGGCGGTAGTGTGATGGTTATGGCGTGGTAGTGGTTGTGGTGGGCAGGGTGGAATGCTAGTGGTGGTGGTTGTGGTGTGGTGGTGGTGGCGGTGTGGCAGTGGTGGTGGTAGCGGCATGGCGGCAGTGCAATGGTGGTTGTGATGGTAGCCACCGATGCAATGGTGGTGGTTGTGGTGGTGGTGGTGTGGTGGTAGCGGCATGGCGACAGTGCAATGGTGGTGGTGGTGGTTCTAGTGGTAGCCACGGTGCAATGGTGGTGGTTGTGGTGTGGTGGTGGTGGCGGTGTGGCAGTGGTGGTGGTGGCGGTGCGGTGGTAGCAGCATGACGACAGTGCATTGGTGGTGGTGGTAGTGGTGGTGGTAGCCACCGGTGCAATGGTGGTGGTTATGGTGTGGTGGTGGTGGTGCTTGTGGTGGCGGTGTGGCAGTGGTGGTGGTGGTAGTTGTGGTGGTAGCGGCATGGCGGCAGTGGCGGTGTAATGGTGGTGATTGTGGTGGTAGCGACATGGCGGTGGCGGCAGTGCAATGGTGGTTGTGGCGGCGGCGGCGGCGTGGCAGTGGTGGTGGTGGTGGTGTAATGGTGGTGGTGTAATGGTGGTGGTGGTGACAGCGGCGGCGGAGGTGTGATGGTTGATTGTAAGCACATAGGAATTCAGCCATAATTAAGTAGCTCAAAACTACTTAATTTTTATCAATTTTTTATCCTACATTTTAAGTGGTACTTAATCTGTTAAGTAACATAAAATGTGGTTATCAAACCTACTTAATGACTTATTACTTAATTGATTCAGTTTTAAGTGCTGAATCTGTGTTATCAAACAAGGCCTAATTCTCCTGCAAAAAAATTCAATTTTTCCTACGGGATTCTGTACGATTTTTGGGTAAATTGCACTTACCTCCTTAAGGTTTCTACAATTTAAAAATATAACTTCAACTTAACCCTTCCATTAGTTGACTACACCTGGACTAACACTCTACCAGAAAGCGTTGAGTCAGATATTGACCTTTTAATCATTTTCCCATTTAGCCCTTACTATTGGTAGACATTTAATGGCCTTTACATCTAGCCCATATTGCCTAGGTACACAGCCATCGCTCGTTTTGCATGGCAAGGTGAAGATTGCAATACTTCTTGTATTTTTTTCATTCTCAAGCTTCTCCTCTATTTGTATTTTATTGAAAATACTAGTATAAATATTACATTGTTGTTCAAATACCACACTCACCTTAAAATGCATTTTCCACAATTGTTGCAAAAGAAAAATGAACATGGTACTTCTATTCTAATTTATGTCTTTCAACTTGGTAGTTCTCTTCTTGTTTTCTAGTCTTTCAATGAGGAGAGCATGAAAGGTTGAAAGAAAATTGCAAATACTAAATTTTTAAGGACAATAATTGTGTGTGTGTGTGCGCGCGCGCGGGGCTTATACGGAAGTGGGGTGCCTATCAGGCAATTTCTGCACTGCATGGTCCAACACAGGCAAAACGGTGTAGTTTTGTGGGCAAGCCAAGTGCTTGCCAACTGCGGTCTGTGTGGTCCACTTTCGGGTCTCACACAAACGATCCGGACCGTTAAATAATTTTAAAGTAATTATTCAAGTGGTCTTGGAGAAAATCAGGCCCATCGGATGTTTTACGTAATTGATCTACTAATTCGTTCGATTTTCATTCAGAATTCAGGACCTTTACAATTCGAAAGAATCTTCAAGAAAAGTTAAATAATCTTGCGCTCAGTAACCCATTGATCTGAACTGTAGGTGTTGTAGGGCTTGTTGAAAGAGCATTCAGTAAAAAAATTATCTTCATCGAACATCGATAGGTAACAAAATAATTCATATTTTTAGTCTTTTAATACCTATCGTTGTCCAATCAATATAATTTTTTTACTGAATGCACTTCTCAACTAGCCGTATGATATTTATGGTTTAGATCAATGAGTTACCAAGCACACAATTGTATAACTCTTTTTGAAGATTCTTTCAACTTATAGAGTCTCAAAAGTGGGCCCTACAAGATCACATTTGACAAACACTTGGCTTGCTCACAAAACTACACCGTTTGCCTAACACTTGGCTTGCTCACAAAACTACACCGTTTGCCTGTGATGCGCCATGCAATATAGAAATTGCACAGTAGGCACCCGTCTAATATATCTTATATATTATTGCAGGATGAGTTTTCGTGAGGAGGGCTGTGGATGCGACAAGTGGCATGAATTGGTTGGTTTGTCATATAGAGTTTTGGGAGAAGCATGTGACATACCTATATAAATCAAAGATTTTCTATAAATATAGTATTTAAATTTGAAACCCATAAATCTTGCTATCCATAACAAAACATGGAATCTTTCATTTTAAAAATTTTAACTAAAACTCAACAATATAATTTTCATGGGTATACCATTATCATACGTTGTTATAAAATTTTACAGGTTTTTTTAATTAGTTATGCTAACTAAGGAAATTAATTACGGATGCAAAGGAATTACAGATTCCACTTCCATTTTTAGTCGACAACATAAAGTATCCATTTCATATTTTAAGAACCCTATTTACCATTTAAGAGAAAACATATCCATAGATTGTTCTTTTTCAAAATTAATACCATAGCGATCATTGTCCACGATACCCATAGAGTTCTAAGTTTTTCATTAAAAAAACCATCTTTCACATCTCTCTCCCTCCCCATTGGATCTAGTGAGGGTTTTCCTTCTTCTTACTTGACGTACAAATGCCTAACACGTTTGTTTGATTTGCATTATTATGATTGTTCTTTCTCTTTATGGTTTCTTACTTTCTCCTCTCTTTTAGATATGTGAACATGTGCGATAATGGTTGGTTTTTATTATTATTTTATTTTAGTGAAATGCTCTGAACTATGAATGAAGGAAGCATGGTAATGAGCACAGAAATTGATTCAGGTCTCTGGATCAACTCTCCCTGATGTCTTTCGGCGTTGATTTGGGGGTATGGTTCTGCAACAAAACATCCATGTGACTCCTCAGTTTTTGGAGGTCTATGGGGCCACTGCTTTATTGGTATTTTGAGAGCAACTACTTTGTGTGCATATTGCTAAAGGTTAGATCCGTCTTCAATCATCTCCCGCTTATAACCCCCAATAATTAGGGCTTAGATGGGTTCTGTTATTATTATTGTTGTTACCACGAGTTTGGTCCAAAAATATTAAGCGACATTTTGAAGAGATCTAACGTAACACGTCTGCTTGACCCTTAAAAATAGCAGTACAGGAACAGATAACCCATTATAGAGAAAGCTCGAGAGAAAGAACGTTTATCAGGTATTTTATGGAACAAGCAACAAAAACCCAAGTTTTAGACACAAGATTAAACTAAGTTTGTTCTATTTATTATACTTGCTCCAAAACCTCTATGTCATGAACATGTACTCATGTGGTCACATTCATATTAAAAGTAGACTGGTCAGAAGAATGTTTGCACATTTTCAAATGTAATAAATACATTTGTCTTTCATTGTTACATGATTATTATATATATAAACTAAAATGAAATTAGAGGATCAATGTGGGTGTCACGAATTTAATTATTATTTTTTATCTAATAGATTGAGGAATGTCGAGGTATGGCAGAGGATCAATGAGGTCTTCGTGACTAATCTTTTACTGTATTTGTTGATTAAGGTCTGGATCTCATATAGAAAATTTTATTTGCTTGGAGGTTTACTAGTTTTATAGGGAAAAATTAGTAAACCCTAGCAAAAACTTACCAAAAAATAGAGTATCCCGAAAATTGGGAAATCTTCCAAAATTGAAAACTAGAAAGAAAAATAAGAAATTCCCAACTGGAAACAACGAAAACGGAATTACATGCTAAGAATAATTCATAATCTAATTATTACCTAAAATAGAAAAAATACTAAATTGAAGGCCTAAACGAATGAATTTGGCCGAAATCCACCATCAGTCACGATTAGGATGATGAGTCTTGATCGCAGCGCGATTCTGCTTCAGCCCACCAAGTTTGGGTCTATTCCGGACTCGTGGATAAATTACCGAAATTGACAATTTTCAATTAGAAGTTGTTTGGGCCTCGTAGGCTTTGACTGGTCCAATTGATCATAGAATTGGGCCACTACTTGTTTTGCATCAGCGATCAACGGCCTAGATCAGTTCGGTAATGAATGGTGCAGATCTGTCTGGGTCCGAACAATCTAGGCCATTGATCGCTGAGTATGGGCGGCTCAGATGGAATCAGCATGCATGTTGTTCCTTAAGAGACAGCACGCGCACCACTTCCTCTTGGTAGATTTTTACACGTTCCGTTTCGTAGTTATAGTTTGTCCTTATTATTGTTTACTGTTTGCAAAAGAAACTGAACTAGAGCTCCCAAGTAATAAAAAAAAAAAAAAAAAACATTGAGTAGGAAAAAATTGAAAATCTTTGTTAGTGTCTTGATTTCCCAATAAACCATGGCTTCGTTTATATACACTTACGTGGTGCTACCGCGCTGGGCTCTACCAGCTGATTTTCTTGAAAAAAAATCTCTCTGAAATTATAGAGGAGAGAGAGATATCAGAAACCTCAGGGTGGATTTATGTAATTTATCCTTATTTTTGGGAAGGATAGTCCAAGACGAAACTTGTACGAGTAAACAATTTACTCCGCCCATTTTAGGAAACCGGAGTAAACTGGAGTACTAAACTGAAGTACTGCGAATAATTATTATAATTTTGGAAAACCGCCATGTGGTGTTACAATGCTCACACCTATCGTTTATTTCTTTTTTGCGGAGTCAAATATAATGTGTAGTAAATAAGTGTGTTAAGTTTCACGTGTCGGTACCCTCAGTAAAATAATTAGTGGGAAGCACTGATCATTCATCACAAATTATTAAGCAAAAATTAATCTCTCTTTTAAGTGTTTTTGTCTTTGTAGCAAAAAAATCACACACTAGTTATAGAGCAAGAAAAACAGTCAACTCAGGACCACTACAAAGGGGTGTTGTGGCCTGAGTGTTGGCGCCTTTGGTTTAAGCTTACTTTTTTTAATTTTTCCTCCGCGTTGTTTGACAAGTCTTTACATGTCCGTCCCAAAATCCCAATGATCAGATTATAGTAACCATTAGGGTTTGCCTATACGACATTTTTCCAACCACCAAACCTCCTCTTTCTTAAAATAAACAAACAGAATATTTGTTTCAGAATCTCAGAGTTTCCCATTCTTCATTTGGCTTCAAAAGAAAAGAAAATGGCTCAGATTCAGGGTCAGATTCTGGCAGATGGCAATTCAGAAGAGGAGGAAACAAGGGTTTCTATAAGAAAGTGAGACATCTTCTTCTTCTTCGGAATTTTGCCCACTGCTAAGCAGTAATTGGTACTTCTTTTTATATGGGTTTTTTTTTTTTTTTTTTGGAATTTTTCTAATTTTGTGAACTTCTGATCCATTCTTTTTGATCTTCTTCTCTTGGAATTCTATGCACTGCTAAGCTGCAATTGGATAATCAGATGAGAACTGAGCTGGGTTTTGCTTATTTCTGAAAGTTGTTTAGTTGGAATTGTTATTATCTTGTGAAATTATTCAGTACCATTTTATTTTTATTTCTGGCAGTTGTTCTTCATTTGTCAGGAAGGAGCTGGAGGTTATTGTGCACCAAGTTATGGAGCATAAAATTATGCCTAAGATTTTTGCTATTGTGAGTTCATTTGGTTTCATTGTGCACTCCATTGATTACACCTACATATATACAGTTGTGGCTGCACGCATGTCTGTAGATGTGATGAATTCAATATGTTTTCATTTGTGTATGAACATGCGCATATGTCAATATTGGGCCATTTGTTTGATCGGATATACCTATCCAAGATGACTAAATGTCCGACGTTTGGTTAAAATGTCCAGAATCCAGATTAATCATTTCTTGGATATATATTCTTGTAGAGTGTGGGACATAAAATATGGGTGATTCTATTCACAACTCTTCATTTACTCCATGTAACCCATTTTCTTCATGTAACCCACACTTAAAATTCCCTCAAACCAATTTATTCCATACAACCCACAAAATACACCTAAACTACCCAAACTACCCTCGCGACCAGTTTTCATACTTTAAATGTCGAAATACACACTCATTTTCGACAACCACATGTCGATTTATATTGAGGGACGAATTTTCAAAAATTGGACCCTGTCTATGTTCGACATCCTCATGTCGAAAATTATGTCTATATTCAACTTTCGAATGTCTAACTAGATACATGTGCATAAAATATTGTTGTTTTCAACAATAACATGTCGAAATATAACCATATTTTTAGCTTATTAATGTCGAAATTTGTGAAATCAAACATGTGATTTTCGGTTAAGTGAAAAGTTTCAACATCGATATGTTGAAAAAATTTACATATTTCGGGGTATGAATGTCGATGAGTTTGGGGGCATTTTGGTCTTCACACAATAATGAAACTGGAGGAGTTTTTTGTGCGTTACATGGAGTAAATGATGGGCTGTGAATAGAATCACCCTAAAATATTGTGGAGGTGTGGTATTATCAGTCAGATAGCTCTTAGTCCTGCGGGATTGTATATAACTATTAGTCCGTGAAACTAACTGGCCCAGTGCATAACTACGTGCACATACATATCTGTGTGAACGTGTGTAATCGTGCCTGTGGATGGGAAGGCTTGAATATTTGTAATTGTATTTGTGCCCATTTTCTCACAACACATAAGAACATGTATTTTTCGTAGACAATTGCATGCTTGCATGCGTGCTAATATTGTGAGTTTCTCAAAACTCGAAAGTTTGAGTTACAGAAGAATTGAGGCTCATACAGATATGTATGTGAGTTTGTCAAAAGTTTGCGCATTAGGTGATTTTTCTTTGTACTAATTTCTTTATGAATCATACTTTGTGTACGTTGTGCATTGTGATTAAAAATGGAGGTTGAAATTTTGTTTACTATTCTACCTCCTTGTTTAGTGCCTTTCGGGTTATACAACAAGGGCGGTTGTCTGCCCGATCGTTATTTTCCCCTTTCTAAACTGAAATTGAGGCTCATTTCTTGGTCTTTTATAGCAATAAAACTTAACCTTTTGGCCATCATCCATTTCATTCCCGCCAAGATTAACCCAGTGTTTTTTTTTTGGTCCATCCGTCTCCACATTTGTGCGCTTGAGTTCTGTCGAATTTGTGAGATGACATTTCAAAAGACATACCAAGCTTCATGACCCATGTAGTATTTGTGTGAGATATTTATCAAGAATGTAGTTCAAATTCTTTGAAAGAATTTTCAGGGATCAATATGGTTATGAAAACTCTCCCCCTTGGTAGTCAAAACCCATGGAAGGGTGGATGATTGTTTATATCAAAAAATTGTTGCCTTGATATTTTGCAGTAATGCTTCAAGATTTTACAGGTCAAACAAGAACTTGAATTGGCAATAGAAAAGCATTTGACTGGATTGAACCAGTAAGATATCATACCATAATAGTTTAAGTTTACAGGCTTACAGCCACTATAGATCAGAATTTTGCAGCTCACGTATCCTTTTACTTCTCATTCAGTCATTCTGGAATTGGAGTACAATCGTCAGAATCAAGAACCCTCCAACTGCAGTTCATGGACAAGCTCTCCCTGCCAGTATTAACGAGGTCACTGATTAAAGGAGAAGGAACTAATCCCTTCACCGTAGCTTTATTCGATGCAACGACAAAGCAATTTGTTACATCTGGGCGTGAAGCATTTGCAAAGGTTGAGATAGTTGCTGTTAAGGGAGATTTTGAGGGTGACAATTGGACGCTTGAAGAATTTAACAATAACATTGTTGGAGGAAAGGAAGGGAAAAAATCTCTTCTAACTGGAAATGTGCATCTGAATCTGGAAGGTGGTGTTGGTATTGTAAGTGAGATTTATTTCACACATAATGCGCATTGGAGAAAGGCCTGTAAGCTTCGTCTAGGTGCAAAAGTTGTGGATAATCTTAATGGGACTAGAGTAAGAGAAGCAGTAACAGAACCGTTTGTCCTTAAGGATTTTCGCCACACCTGTAAGTTCTTCTGGCTTCTTATTATTTGGCTATAATGTTTTAAGATCTGACTATTTAAATAACATCTCTAGTATCAAAGAAGACTGTGATAATGCTGCACAAATCCTCTCTGGTTGGCGTAAAACCATTTATAATTGGCAAGAAATTTTTTACTTGGGGGTAAAATTGCTGGGAAAAGTAGAATGCTGAAAATTGAATTTTGGGTTTAGCGTTTGGAAGATAATTTCATTTTGTGTGGAGTTTGTATCTAGGTTTTGTGTTTTTGCTGGGGAAGATCTAGATTACTAGTATATAGTGGTCATTATTTTTTGGCTCAGGCTCTAATATCTTCTGATTGGCTGAATTTCACCCAACTTTTCAAGTTTTCGTGATGCACAGCACGCTTTTGTTATGGTCATGCCACAGGGAAATTCCTGTTTCACGACAAAGTTGCTTTGCTTCTACGGAATCACTAACTGTTGATCATAGAATATTGTTCTGAGTCGTATGTCGAGCATTAACAAAATGAAGTCTAAAGTACTTCCTCAATATGTTGATTTCCAAAAAAGTAGATAAAACGTGAGAATGGCTATAAGCTATGACTATTGGCATGATTATGTAAACTGTGTTACTGTTTTTTTTTTTTTTTTTGATAAACGGATGTCCGGGCCAGCTTGTGCACACCTCAACTAATTCCGGGGCTCTAAAGGTAATGACCGGGCATAACCCGCAAGAGTTTGTTGGCAAGGGGAGTAAACTGTGTTACTGTTATGAAGAACTTCTCTAATTGTGTTCTTTCTTGCACATGTAGAAGCTTATCTGAATAAATAGAAGAAGAATAATGGAAACTCATAAATAACTTTAGCTTTCTGTTTGCAGATACTGCGAAGCACAACCTGCCATCTCCAAATGATGAGGTTTGGCGATTGAAAAATATCGCCAAAGATGGTCCTTACCATAACCAATTGGTTGGAGAAAACATCAAAACCGTGAAGGATTTTCTCATTCGGTATTTTATAAATCCTGAAAGCCTCCAAAATGTAAGCATAGTGGTTTACTCAAGGTTTGATTGCAAAGACTATTGTTGTCATTATACCAGCTTGACCTTCGATATGCTAATATTGCTTGAATAAACTTCTAAGAACTTTGCCAGGACTTAATATGCTAACTTATTTTGTCTGCGGGGACTTGATCACCAGATCCTTGGGGCTGGTAAAAGATGGGAATGGACAGTCGCCCATGCTCAAACATGTAAGATCTTGCGATTCTATTTTCCGATCGGCTCTGGAAAAAAATCCGGTGTGGTTTTCGATGCTGTGGGGCAAGTGATGGGGCTGATTTCTGAATGCTGTTATGTTCCACTTGATAAGCTCTCTGAAGATCGAAAGGCATGCTTTTCTCTACCGATTTAAATCCTCATTCTTTAAGGCTGTATTTGGTTCGAGGATTTGGATAAGGAAAAGAAAATAATGGAAACAGAGAAGTGCAGTTTGTAATGGCTCACAACGGTTCCAAATCATCGATCCAAATACAGTTGAAGTGTTTTATCTCTCAGGTATTTCCATCTTATTTTCTGATTGATTTCTGATATCAGGCTGAAGCCAACAAATTGGTGGTATCTGCACGTGAAAACATGGGTGACGTAAAGACTTTTGATGATGAGACTAGTCTGCATTCCCATTTGCAGTTACTCAAAGATGCTTGCCCATCATACTCACCAATGCTGGAGCGTCCTAGCCACTACAACTGTGAACCTTTACAAACCCATTATGGACATAACCCTACACAACCAAGTTCTTCTTCCCACAACAATCAAGTACTTCCTTTCTGCTTACCCGATGCTGCTAACCCTTCAAACGTTCCAACCACCGATTCTCTGGGTATCATGTCAGCTAATCCATCTTTTGGAAATGAAAGCTATTTGAACAAACACGGTTTGCAAAATATTCCATGTACTTCTTCCCACGACAATCAAGTAGTTCCTTCCCACTTACCCAATGCTGCTAACCCTTCAAACATTCCAAGCACCAATTCTCTGGGTATCATGTCGGTTGTTCCATCTGTTGGAAATGGAAGCTATTTGAACGAATGCGATTGGGATTATCGTATCAATGAAGTCTTCGAGATTTTTCCAGGAAATTCTTTTAGCCCCTCTTTATGTTTTACAGAACCCATGTTTAACACAGAGCCCATGGTTAATACTGATGATCTTATCGAAGGCTTTTTGTCATCCCCTGCTGCTGATATTTCTATAGCTCAGAGAAGATGGTCAAGGTTATCCAATGTGATGAGGTCTATAAGGAAGTTTGCCACATCGAAGATCATTTCTTCAGAAGCTGTCCCTCCTCCAAAGAGGCCAAGAATCCACTGAAGTGTAGAATACTCTTAGTTATGTAAGTTTGTATTTCTAGGAAGTGCTGCCCAGTTCAAGACTGTGTGCAGTTGTAAAGTATATAAGTTTGCGTTTTAGTTTGAGATACGCTTTACTGTTTGTTGTAAATTTAGGGGTCATAGCTACTTGAAAGTTCGTTTAGCTTCTGCAATTCAACTGCCTAATGAAGTTCAATTCACTTTTGGTTATATGTTTTGTGGAATGCTTCCATTGCCAAATATCCGAATATTTTCCCAACAATATGTAACTAATTTTTAGTTCGATCCGCTTTTGATTTTTGTGTAACAAATCCATTGGTAGCTTGGGAAAAGAGAGTTTCTGAAACAAGGGGTTCTCTGATTATTGACTCCCAAGGTGCTCCGGAAGTGGTATAGGAAAATCAAGAGATTGCAGAGGGCCAAGGGGAAAATCAACAGCAGAAGCAGCAAGTGTTTTCCAATATTTCAGACAGACTAACCCGAAGGGGTTGGCAAAGTGGGCACGAGAAAGTAATAAGTGCTTAGTTATAAGGTCGCATGTTCGAATCCTATGGAGGCCAACCATTTCAAACCTTGGAGTTATGTGATTGTTGCCTTTAGGTTCCGGAAGCAGTCGAGGTGCAATCCACGGCCATATAGGGTTTTCTAATGACAAAGGGCAAGGATGGGTGTTTTTAGTTTTGAGGTCTTTGGGACTTTTATATTTTGGGGATCGATTGTTTAAAATAACAGTAAAAATTACACTACTCCAGAGATTTTTTCCAACTCAGCAGAGTCAAGTGACCCGACCTTCCATCGCATACCAAAATTTTCAGAGTCAACTCAGCAGAGTCAATTTGTCTAAAACAGGTTACACTTCTTACAAGTTCTGTAACTTCAGCTTCATTGTTGTTGCTCATTGGTTGGTTTATTGATCAACCCACTGCGTTGGGTTTGCCTAATCTAATCGGGTCCTGCCGTGGTGCCCCAAAGTGGTATTGGGGCACCGGTGTCCCAATTTTACTTGCCACAAACATTGGGTTTACAAACTATAAAAACATATCACACTTACCATAAATACAAGATTTACTTACAACAGTTTATGACCCATGCGTATGGTAAGTAAAGCTTGTCTTTGTGGTAAGCAAAGCATGTGGTTATAGTAAGTATAATTGCGTGGGAAAAGAGTAAAACAACCCTATTCTTGTGATGGTTTTCATCTAATTGCTCAAATTCATCTATTTTTTCATCTAGTGGCTTAGATTTAGTGGGCACCATAGAAATATTCTAATCTAAGGGGCTCCTCAGAGGTTCAACTGTTCGAGAATCTTGATGATATCTAGGTGTTTTGAAATTTTTTTTTTTTTTTTTTAATTATGTATCCCCCATAGTATGGATCTGACTTCGGTTCCTTCAATTATATTTTATCATTGCCTAAGCATGGGGGATATCCTGGTATGAATGCATTTTCAGTTCATTCCCTACAAATTTAGGTGTGATTGCTCAGGTGATATCAGGATATCCTTCAGGTGGTTTACCCCATTCCCTGTCCGAGCGCCAATTGGGTTCAGCCCAAGGGGAAATTCAGCCCATGTCAACTGTTACCGTTCACTTGCATTTTCTGTCCGAGTGCCAATTGAGCCCAGTCTATATCCCAAGTTTGAAGCCCAAAGTTCTACAGATCAACCTAGCCATCTGCCAATCCAAAGCAAACTTGACGACCCTCAGTTTGGATGGCAGTAATCTCAAGGGGGAATGAGAATGTGATATTTTCTATCCATGATTCTAACGTTTGGAAGAGACAAGAACTGGAATTTGATGTCAAGCTTTTCTTGCCTTGTTCGGAAAGGATTCTCAAAACCGGTTTCACCTTTTTCGGTACAGGGGCCCACATGACAGAGACCACTTTTCTCTCTCCTCCCAATTTTAAGAAATTCTACCCTAGTTTATACCTTGTGCGAGATGGGTCCGTGGGGTCCACTTCAAATACCCGCACAAATGATCCAATCCGTCCGTTAGTTCTAAAATTAATTTTTTAAGTCACTCCTAAAAAATTAGCTCATTCGAAAAATTATAAATGGTTGATCCGTCATCTAATTTTGATTCACAATTTAGTATCTTGAATTTTGACAAATGTTTGAAAGAAAGTTAGACAACTTGATGAAGTATTTAAAATTATATGATTGACTTTTTTTTTTTTTCGGATGACTCAAAAAATAATTTTGGAATTGATGGACGGTTTGGGTCATTTGTGTGGGTTTTTGAAGTGGACCCCACAGACCCATCTCGCACAAGGGATAAACTAGGGTAGAATTTCTTCAAATTGGGAGGAGAGAGAAAAGTGGTCTCTGTCATGTGGGCCCCTGTACCGAAAAAGGTGAAACCGGTTTTGAGAACCCTTTCCGAACACAACGTCTGATTCCGATGTTTGGCAGAGATAGAAATGTGATTTTTGATGACATATTCAACCAGAAATCACATTCTCAGACTGAGTGGGAATCTAATCCCTCCCTTACCCAGGAGAATCTCATATTCCTGGCTCATTCATTAAGAAAAGGAAATGTTGACTTTAATAATTTTCCAAAATAATTATTTACAGCGTAAGATTACTAAATTAATCCAAACACCAAAATGCAATTCCTCCAGATATTAAATTTATGAGAATTTAATTCTCAGTAATCATATTTCTATTCCTACCCAAGAAATCTCCGTAATCATATTCTAGTTCTTACCTAAGATTTTGTTCATTCAAACACAGCCATAGTGAATTAGCAAATATGGATCAATTCGGGAAGTATAGTTGAAGTGGTATCTAACTCCCAATGAAGGCCAATGAAGTGTTTTAACTATAGTGGTCTGCCCAAAACCCAGCATGAAGGCTGTGATCTACTTTTTTTAGCCACTTGGGCATTTTACATTTCTATTCTTTCCTGCTTTTCTCCTTTTCTTTTCTTTTTTTTATTCCTTTTGGGTATGTCCCTTATAAGTTAGGGCATCCTCATCAGGAGTATCAAATTTTGCACCAAATTTAACTTCAAAAACACCTTTTACAAATTTAGCGAGTCACTTTCCAAAAACTCACAAAATCAGACTCATTATTCTAACTTTATTATATTAAACTATTCTTTCTTTCTACTCCTACTCCCCAAAAGTAATCTTTAAAAAAAGTGAATAGTGCATGAACAGTGCATGAACAGTTCTCTGGTGAGTGAACAGTGCCGCACCAAATTTGGTGCGATACTATAGCAAAGTTACAAGTTTAACAAATTTGCAAAAGATTTGTTAAGCCTGATTTTGGAGGATTTTGTTGTATTTCACTCATCAAATTTGGCTTTAAGGGGATTTGATGCCCCTGATGGGGATGCTCTTACATATTCAATTAACTTCTTTTTAATTTCAAATTGAATTACAAAAAATAAATAAATAAATAAAAATGAGAGATTTCTATGCCAACGCATAAGAGACTACTCCTATTATGTTATGTTCATTAGTACTTTTGTATGTTCTTTTTAGGAAGGAAATCCCAACACGAAAACGAGTAACTAATGAAAACAACTCACAAATAAAGTAAGCAAAAAAGTGACACACTAGAATAGAGCCCATCCGTTAAAAAAAAAAAAAGGAGTAGAGCCCAAAAAAACAGACAACTGAAGACCGGGGTGTTGATCCGAGGGTAGGCGTCATTTTAGTTTAATCTTAGTTTTTTAATGTTCCACCGCGTCTTTATAGTCAAATCTTCACAAGTCTTTAATATGTCCCTCCTCAGATTCAGTAATCATGATTCAGATTATCTGATTCAGAATTTTTGTTTCAGAATCTTATTTCCATTGTGCATTTGGGTCCCAAAAAGAACAGAAAATGGCTCAGACTCAGATTCAGACGTTAGAAGATGGCAGTTCAGAAGATGAGGAAACAAGGGTTTCTATAAGGAAGTGAGAAATCTACTTTTTCGTTTTTTTTTTTTTTTTTTGGGTAAATAACATCTACTTTTTCTTCTTCTTTTTTTTTTTTTTTTTTGGATTTGTTCTAATTTTGTGAACTTTCGATCCATTCTTTTTGGTCTTCTTCTCTTGGAATTCTATGCATTGCTAAGCTGCAATTGGATAATCAGATGAGAACTGAGCTGGGTTTTGCTTACTTCTGAAAGTTGTTTAGTTGGAATGGAATTGTTACTATCTTGTGAAAATTTTCAGTACGCTTTTATTTTTATTTCTGGCGATTGTTCTTCCTTTGTCAGGAAGGAGCTGGAGGTTATTGTGATCCGAACCGTCCAACAAATTTTGGAGCAAACAGTTTTGCCTAAGATTACTCACAATATCCAACAAGTTATGGAGCAAACAATTTTGCCTAAGATTTCTGCAATTGTGAGTGCAATTTGGTTTCATTATGTTCTCCATTGATTACACACACATATACAGTTGTCTATTAAGTGATTTTTCATGTGTGGCTGTACGCATGTCTGTGGATGTATTGAATTCAATATGCTTTCATTTGTGTATGAGCATATACATATATCAATATTGGGCTTTCTGTTTGATCATATATGTCTATCCAAGATGACTATATATCCGGTGTTTGGTTAAAATATCTAGAATCCAGATTTATCATTTCTCAGATATGTATTCTCACAGATTATGGGACATAAATTGCAATGGAGGTGTGGTATTATCAATCAGATAGCTATTAATCATGTGGGATTGTATATCTGGTGGATTATATACGCTTTCACTATTAGTCCCGTACTGACTCCCGTGAAACAAACTGGCCCAAAGTATAACTACTTGCACATACGGCGTGAACATGTGTAAACGTGCCTGTGGATGTGAAGGCTAAAATATTTGTATATGTGCTCATTTTCTCGCAACACATAAAAACTTGTATTTTTCATGGACAATTGATGTATGCATATGTGTTAATACCCTGAGATTCTCAAAAAGTTTGAGTTACAGAAGAATTGAGGCTGATTTGTGCATTACGTGATTTTGCTTTGTACTACTTTCTTCGTGAATCCTACTTTGTGTATGTTGTTCATTGTGATTAAAAATGGAGGTTGAAATTTTATTTACTAGTCTACCTCATTGTTTAGTACCTTGTTCCCCACCCACCCCCCCACCCTCCCTTCCCCCGGTCATCAGACCCACCTATTTGAGAAGGCAGAATACACACATTCATATGTTATTACGGGCGTAACTCATGAAATTATCTCCTTTACTGTAATAAAGTCCATAGAATGCCCTCCCAAATAAATACTGCATAGCTCGACCATTGTCCCGTGTAGTTTATGGGAGTTGGATTACCGGCAAGGTTCGAGTTATACAACAAGGGCGGCTGTCTGCCCAATCATTATTTTCCCCTTACTAAACCAAAATTGAGGCTTATTTCTTGGTCTTTAATAGCCATAAAATTTTATCTTTTGGCCACCATTTGTTTCAGTCCTGCCATGATTGTAGAATGTTGTATCCAGATTAACCCAGTGTCTTTATGGTCCATCCGTCTCCACATTTGGGCACCTGAGTTCTGTTGCCGTGTAGTATTTGTGTGAGATATCTATCCAGAATGTAGTTCTAATCCTTTAAAAGGATTTTCAGGGATCGATGTAGTTCTGAAAACTCTTCACCTTTGTCAAAATCAATCAAAACCCATGCATGGGTGGATGATTGTTTTTATCATAAATTGTTGCCTTGATATTACACATGAGCTATTTTATGCATAAGCTTTGCAGTAACGCTTCCAGGTTTTACAGGTCAAACAACAAATTGAATTGGCAATCGAAAAGCCTTTGACTAGATTGAACCAGTAAGATATCATAACGTAATAGTTTAAGTTTACAGGCATACAGCCACTATAGATCAGAATTTTGCAGCTCATGTATCCTTGTACTTCTCATTCAGTCATTCTGGGATTGGAGTGCAATCTTCGGAATCGAAAACCCTCCAACTAGTGTTCATGGACAAGCTCTGCCTCCCAGTAAAGACTAATTTAACCATTAAAGGAGAAGGAAGTACTCCCTTCAGAGTAGCTTTAGTCGATGCAACTACAAAGCAAGTTGTTACCTCCGGGCATGAAGCATCTGCAGAGGTTGACATTGTTGTTGTCGAGAGAGATTTTGATGGTGACAATTGGACAGTTGAGGAATTTAACAATAAGATTGTCAGAGGAAAGGAAGGGAGAACATCTCTTCTTACTGGAAACGTGCATCTGAATCTGGAAGCTGGAGTCGCTTTTGTACGTGAGATTTCTTTCATACATAATCGCCATTGGACGAGAGCCCGTGTGCTTCGTCTAGGCGCAAAAGTTGTGGGTAATCTTAATGGGACTAGAGTAAGAGAAGCAGTGACGGAACCCTTTCTCCTTGAGGATTATCGGAAAACCTGTAAGTTCTTCTGTCTTGTAATTATTGGTCTATATATTTTTAATCTGACTATTTAAATAACATCTGGAGTATCAAAGAAGATTATGATAATGCTGCACAAATCCTCTGTGGTTAGCATAAAATCATTTGATATTTGGCAAAAAAATATGTCATGTTACTTGGGTGTAAAATTGCTGGGAAAAGTAGAATGCTGGAAAGTGGATTTTGGATTTGGCCTTTAGGGTATTACTGTATTAGATAATTTCATTTTGGATACGGTTTGTATCTAGTTTTTGTGTTTTTGCAAGGGAAGATCCAGATTAATATCTTCTGATTGGCTGAATTACACCGAACTTTTCAAGTTTTCGTGATGCATGGCACACTTTGTTATGGTCATGCCACAGAGAAATTTTTCTTCCAAGACAAATTTGATTTGCTCTTATGGAATCACCAACTGCTGATCATAGAATATTTTCCTGAGTCATAGTGTTGAGCATGAACGAATGAAATCTAAAGTACTTCCTCAATATGTTGATTTCCCAAAAGTAGATGAAACGTGAATAATGGCTATACTATAACTATTGGCATGATTATGTTAACTGTCGAAGCTTATGAGTCAGAAAACCCCAAAGTTAGATAGTGAGAGCAAGTTATCTGAATAAATAGAAGAACAATGGAAACTCAAATAATTTCAGCTTTCTGTTTGCAGATACTGAGAAGCACTACCCGCCATCACCAAATGATGAGGTTTGGCGATTGACAAATATTGCCAAAGATGGTCCTTTCCATAACCGTTTGGTTCGTGAAAACATCAAAACTGTGAAGGATTTTCTCACTCAGTACTGTATAAATCCTAAAAGCCTCCAAAATGTAAGCTTAGTAGTTTACTCAAGGTTTGATTGCAAAGAATATTGTTGTCATTATACCACCTTGACCTCCGATATGCTAATATTGCTTGAATAAACTTGTAAGAACTTTGCCAGTACTTAACATGGTAACGTATTTTGTCTGTTGGGATTTGATCACCAGATCCTTGGGGCTGGTAAAATATGGAAATCCACAGTCACCCATGCTCAAACATGTAAGATCTTGCGACTCTATTATCCGATCGGCTCTGGAAAAAAATCCGGTGTGGTTTTCAATGCCGTGGGGCAAGTGATGGGGCTGATTTCTGAATGCTGTTATGTTCCACTCGATGATTTCTCTGAAGATCAAAAGGCATGCTTTTCTCTACCGATTTAAATCCTCATTCCTTAAGGCTGTATTTGGTTCAAGGATTTGGATAAGGCAAAGAAAAAAATGGAAACAGATAAGTGAAGGCTGTAACGGCTCACAACGATTCCAAATCATTGATCCAAATACAGTTGAAGTGTTTTCTCTCTCGGTCATTTCCATCTTATTTTCTGATTGACTTCTGATAGCAGGCTGACGCCAACAAATTGGTGGTATCTGCACTTGAACGCATGGGTGATGTAATGACTTTTGATGATGACACTAGTTTGCATTCCCATTTGCAGTTAGTCAATGGTGCTTTCCACGTACCCGGTGCTGCTAACCCTTCAAACATTCCAAGCACCCTTTCTCCGGGTATAATGTCAGTTGATCCATCTTTTGGAAATGAAAGCTGTTTGAACGAACAGGTTTTGCAAAATATTCCAAGTACTTTTTCCCTTGACAATCAAACATTTCCTTTGCACGTACCCAATGCTGGTAACCCTTCAAACATTCCAAGCATCGATTCTCTGGGTTACATGTCACTTGATCCAAATTTTGGAATTGAAAACTATTTGCAAAATATTCTCAGTAATTCTTCCCACAACAATCAAGTAGTTGCTTTCCGCTTACCCGATGATCCATTTCGTGGAAATGAAAGCGATTTGAACAATGACTTTTTGGTTGATCCTTTCAATGAAGGCTCTGTGGTTGATACTAATCATTCCTTTGAAGATGTTCTGGGCGATTCTATTATCGGTGAGTTTTGTTCAGCCCGTGCTGCTAATATTTCTAAAGTTCAGAGTAATTGGAAAAAGATTATTGCCACATCAATGATCGGTTCTTCAGAAGCGGTCCCTGCTTCAAAGAGGCCAAGAATGTACTGAAGTGTAGGAAACTGTTGTTATGTGCGTTTGTATTTCTAGGAAGTGCTGCCGAGTTGAAGACTCTGTGCAGTTGTAAAATTAAGGGTCGTAGTTACTTGAAAGTTCTTTTAGCTTCTGCAATGCAACTACCTATTGAAGTTCAATTCACTTTTGGTTATATGTAACTAATTTTTAGTTCGATTCGCTTTGATTTTTGTGTAACAAATCCATTGTAGCTTGGAAAAGAGAGTTTCTGAAGCAAGGGGTTCTCCAAATATTGACGCCCAAGATGCTCCGGAAGTGGTATAGGAAAATCACGAGATTGCAGAGGGCCGAGGGGAAAATCAGCAGCAGAAGCAGCAAGTGTTTTCCAATATTTCAGACAGATTAACCCGAAGGGGTTGGCAAAGTGGGCATAAGAAAGCAATAAGTGCTTGATCATAAGGTCACATGTTCGAATCATACGGAGGCCAACCATCCCAAACCTTGGGGCCACTGAGGGTTATATCTGGTCGTTACTTTCAGGGCCCCGTAAGCTGGCCCGGACATCCAGTTATCAATAATAAATAACTAAATACTAGTAAAATATTTCTGCCACAGACAGAAATAGATAAAGACAAGCTTTTTCTCTATCTTTTTTTTTTTTTTTTTGAGCAAACAGAAACATATGATATATGAAAAGAAAGCGTACAAAACAAAGGACACTAGCGGTCCGAAAATACAAGAAAAAACAAAGGAAAAATACAAAATCCACCAAAAATGTACAACAGCAACAATAGAAACCACTAATCCGCTCGGATGTGGCTGGAGGAAGATGACGGAATGATGTCAACGTCCAGAGCCCCGCATCGCTTCGTCCCACCGCAGTCTCAGCTGCCAGGCGCCACCGCCACCGTTGCCGGAAAAAGCCCCAAATCCGGCACCTAGGCTCGGATCGGAGCCTCCCAAAGGCCCAAAAAAGATGGGCAAGGGGGAGAACTCCCCTCTGCAAGGAGGGGGTCTCAACCACTTGCAACCATGGAGAAGAAAGAGAGACGAGGAGAGGAGAGGAGAGAGCTGGAGCGGGTGGGGGACGGAGAGGCAAAGCTGAAGGAAGAGATTTGAGGGGGAAACAAAAAGCGGCCGGGAAGAAGGAAGGGGGGTGGGGGCGGTGGGGATGGGGATGGGGATGGGGATGGGGATGGGGGGTGGGAAACCCACCCAGCCCACTCTCTCTCTCTCTCTCTCTCTAGCTCTCTTTGGAACTCTCTCGTTAAGCTTTTTCTCTTCCTAGCTATTCTTTGGTCGATTTGGAAACAAAGGAACCAATTTGTTTTTTCTAATGTGGCTTTCAACAAAGAAGCTGTTTTGGCGATAGCAAAGGATAATGCTCATTGATTTAAGAGGGCTTCCACTTGGCACAAACCACCCAATCTTGATCAGTCTCCAGCCAGTAAACATCCCTCATTTATTATCAAGCCATATCCCCGTGACTGCATTTCATTGAGAACATGTATCCTTCATGTTGATGGAGCATGGAGAGAAGGTTGTCAATGGTGTGGATTAGGATTCACGGCCATGTCGCCAGATGGTTCTTTGCTTACCCAAAAAGCCATCTCAGCTTACGGCTTGTAGCGGCCGGATGGCTCGGG
This sequence comes from Vaccinium darrowii, assembly GCA_020921065.1. NCBI lineage: Eukaryota > Viridiplantae > Streptophyta > Magnoliopsida > Ericales > Ericaceae > Vaccinium > Vaccinium darrowii. The sequence continues at coordinate 31,900,093 of CM037159.1, forward strand.
GTCCATGGGGCCAGTGACCGAGGACTCGGCTAGGAGACTCGGTGAGTCTCGTGTCCTTGGCCAGACCACCGAGTGGGAACCAACTGCAGGTATCGCTTAGGGACTCGAGGTACCCGGGTTCCCTGGGGCTCGGCTAAATCCAAAAGCAAGGCGAGGGGGAGCCTCGGGAGCGCTCGGGTATTGCCCCCGAGCGCCTTCTGGACCGAGTCGATTGACCTCGGTGCCGGGGATGGTCACGCCAGGTGTCAGGGGGGTTCGATCGAGACACCTCTGATAGCCTGGGTGGCTCATTAATGAGCTCAACCACTCCACGTGCACTGCATCATGGCAATCCACCAACCCTGCAAACCTACTCCTGCAGGGGGGGGGGGGGGGGGGGGGTGGGGGATCTGACTGATAGAGACATCAAGTGCACGTGACGCCTCTGGGGGCGCGATGGCCGAGGCGCCACTTGAGGGGCATACGTCGATCCATGCATTCAATGCGATGTCAGGAGCGGGGCGCGTGAGGCCCCCGAGGGGCGTGCGGGACACGCGCTCCCTTGCCTATAAATACGACTCTCACCCCCTTCATACAGGGATCCTCTCCTGATTACTTTCTCTCTCTCTAGTTCTCCACGATATTTCTCCCCCAATCGCTGACTTAGCCATCGGAGTGCCTTCCCGGACCACCACCGTCCGGGCTAGGTACTAACGTGGTCGCTCCCTTGTGCAAGTCCTACTCCGGCGTACCCCAGCAGCTCCGGTACCCCCCTCCGACGAGTCCCTAGAGACCAGGAGGGGTTCAGCCCAGCTCCTCCCCTCTCAGTGCAGTTCCAAACGGGCAAAGAGGCCAGTCCGGTGAAGAGCTCCCCTACACGGCTCCTTCCCCTTACACTCGGAATTGCTGCCAATCCAAGAAGCGCTTAAAATGGGTTCACTCGCATAATTAAAATACTGTCTATACATCTGATTGCTTTAATGCTGTTGTGCAGATTGCAGGGAGGAGAGAGTGTCATTTCATCGACTCTTTTTTGATATGCAACATCAAAGCACATATTTCAAAGTTGATGTTTTGCAGGATCTCCAAAGTGGATCGTAAAGTAGTCATTCGGGCTCATGATCTTGTCCAGCTAGCCATTTCCTCTTTTTGTGCGTCACCCAAATACAGGAGATGACAACCCCTAGGAGTCCTTTTTCAATTAGCGTTTATTGTTTAGCTTGATGTTGCGCTTTTCTTTTCTTATTTTCCTGGTTGTATCTAGTACTGTTGATCTTGGACAGTCGTTTGGTTGTTCAATGCCATTCTCTCAATTTTCCAAAAAAAAAAAAGACAAAGGGCAAGGATGGGTGTTTTTAGTTTTGAGAAGGTCTTCGGGATTTTTAATATTTTTTGGGATCAGTTGTTTAAAATAACAGTAAAAATTATACCTACTCAAGAGATTTTTCCCAACTCAGCAGAGTCAAGAAACCCCAGTTTCCATCACATAGCTCCACACTTATTCACACGGTATTGTAAAGAAGATCAATGCCATGTAATAAATATTGTGTTTGGTTGTCAATTTTGAGGGAAAAAAATTAAATTTGGAGATATATTTTCAGATATTGTTTTGTTTAGGCTTTGGAAATAGTTTTTGGGAGTATGATTAGAGAGAAACAAGTAATAATTGGAAAAGTGATTTTCGGAAACCGACTCAAGTGTAAAGCACTTATTGGTTCTTGTTTTGGGACGCACTCTAGGGGTGATTAATTTTGACACCAAAATGAACTAATTGCAAGTTTACTCTCAGCTTGAATAATGGAGTACTGCTCTAAATTGAAATTGCTCCTGTTAATCTTTTAAACAAGCAGCAAATAAACAAAATTTCACATCCCACATTTTGCTTATTTATTACGTGTTTAAATAATGAAATAAGTTGATGAAGCAAAGAATATAACATGGTTTGTTTTCTGAATAATTTAGGGTCACTTAAATAATCATCCTCCAACCACCTTCAAATTAGAGTTTCATCATGTGCTCTTTTTGGAGTTATGTTTCCACCCCGAAATTCAAATAAACCCATTTTTTCCCTTTATTATATATATTAGGAGATTAAGGACTAAAACAAATGTTGCATATAAGTAAAAGTTTTTTTTATGTGTCCATCCAAAATTCTTTATGTTTTGATCCAAAAAATCTTTACCCTATAGGCAAAGAATTATGGGATGAAAACATAAATAATTTTGGATGAAAACATAAAGAAAAATCTTTGCCGTATAGGGTTAAGATTTTTTGGATGAAAACATAGAATTTTGGATGAAAACATAAAAAAGAACTTTTACTATGGGGCAAAGATTCTTCTTTAAGTTTTCATTCAAAATTATTTATATTTTCATCCCAAAATTCTTTGCCTATAGGGTAAAGATTTTTTTGGATGAAAACATAAAAAATTAAAAAAAATAAAAAAAGGGAAATGATAATGCCAAAACTATTTTTGTTTGTGCCAAAACTGTAGTGTACAAAAGGCTTGTACCTTGCATATAGTACAAGGTTTTTAAGCACTACATTTTTGGCACAAACAAAAACGGTTTTGACATTAACACCACCCTAAAAAAAACTTTTAGAGGTAAAAGTTTTCCTTTATGTTTCTGTAGACACTAAAATTTTGACGCGATTTAATCGCCGTCCAAATTAATTAAGACAATTAAAAAATTATTTGGATTAATTGAAGTCAAAGCTGGTCAAAGCCTACAAGCAAATATGGGCCCACCAAATTTACTGGGCTCAATCCATTTGTGAAACGGCAAAGACCAAAGCAAGGTGGGCTAATTTAAATTAGCCAAATGGGCTCACAAAGATATGGGCCAATTTAACCAACGAAGTAGTCGTACGTTTGGGCCAACCCAAAGATATGGGCCCAATCAAATTTTCCTAGGGTTAAAAGAATAACATTAATATAATTTATATATTAGTGTTATTATTTATATTGACTTAATTTTGTTTCCATAAAAAGGAGAGTCAAATATCTTCTCCTCATGGAAGTAAAGGAAAATCTTACCAAACTTATCACGTACCCCTCTCCTTTGCCTATAAATAGAGGCTCATATGAAGGAGAAAGGACCTTTTGCTGGCATTCTACAAGAGCTCTCAAGCACTCTCAAGAATCCAAGCATTCACAAATCTCTCTCTCTCAAAGTTCTTCCCAAAAAATCCCACACTCAACAACTTGCAAAGAATCAGCAAGCACTCAAACTACGTACCGATTTCTTCGTAAGTTTCTACCTAAAATCATTCAACAAACCAAGACTCTTGAAAGTTTTTCAAAGATCAATCTCTTTTCAAAGGATTTCTTTGGAGTTCTTTCAAGTTTAAACCATTGTTCAAACTTTGTTATTCAGTTCATTCAAGTCGAAGATTCAAAGAAAGTTACCGTTTTGCGCGATTCAACAACAAGCATTCAAGCCGTTGAAAAGCCATCAATTTCGGAGATCGAATCAGAGGATTTTGTTCTTTCGCTTTGTTGAAAGAGCATTTATTAGAGAATTGTACTCACATTTAATTCAAAATCAATAAAATTGTATTTTGTGCATCTTTTTCTTGTTCTTTATTGCAGGACACGAATTTGTGTGTTACAGTTTCCATCCAAAATTCTTTATGTTTTCATCCCGAATTTCTTTGCCTATAGGGTAAAGATTTTTGGGATGAAAACATAAATTATTTTTGCCATAGTTATTTATGTTTTCATCCAAAAATTTTAAGGGAGCCGCATGCGCGGGCCAATTTATAAAAGGAAGTAAAATAAAAGTTTTACCATAATTCTTCAATATACCCCAACAATCATGTTTCTTCTATTTTTTTACCATGTTTCTTTTTTGTTTTTTATCAGAACCTTATGTGATGAATTTTTTTTTTTTATAATGCCTTCTATAAGAGAGCCACTGCGCGGGCCTACATAGATAAGTAGTATCTACAGGGAGAGCATACATACTCCTTCTTTATACAAGCTCACGCAGCGGCTATAGTATCCTAGAATTTTAACCATGCAGATTAAGTAAGGCTTCCTTGTTTACCAAGGCTTTTGTTATTTTTTTTTTTTACCATGATTCAAGATATTAATTCAATAATTATTACCATGTTTACAAGTTATTAATTGTTTTTTACCCTAAAACTGGAATTTGTTTTGATATTTTTACCATCATTTTCTTTTATCATGAAATGTTGATTATGTGGTTGATATGTTTTGCCATTATTCAAGTTTTTAATTTAACAATTATTACCATGTTTACAAGTGATTAATTTTTTTTTACCATAAAAATTGTGATATGTGATCGGAGGACCAAAATTTGGAAATAATATCAGTCCTAATTTTGAATCTCCACCATTTTGAATATTCCTTGATTTTAGGAAAGCGAATCATTCATCATTTCGAAAATTTCTTAATTTTAGGCAAGAGGATCAAACAAAATATTGGCAATCCCTAAAAAGAAAAAACTAACATTCATTTAAAAAAGAAGTAACTATATAATCAAGAAATGGTAATAATGGTAAATCACATTAAAAGAGGATGAAAACATAGCCCCGTAAAGTAAGGGGATGGAAATCTATTGGGTGTCCAAAAAGTGGATAAATATTTAATAACTCAATAATTTTAGGGAAAAATTGCTGTAAAATAGTGGTAGGGGTAAATATTTGCCATTTCATAGACCACTTTTTAGAAATTGCATATATATGAAACGCACTATTTTAATTGTATATACATGGTACCCACAATAATATTGACCCAAATACCCCTTCTTGAATTTGGACAATGTGGGTGCAATGAATTTGTTGAGGAGTGCAACCGTTGTCAATGTAGAGTGCAACAAATATGGATGAAGGGTGCAATGGTCAAAAAAATCTTCCCAGTGTGACTTGAACACACGCCCTAAACACAATCGTTGAGGAGTGCAACAAAAAGGTGCAAAGCAATTGTTGATGAGTTCAACAGTCCTCCATTAAGAATTCAACAAAAATGGAAGAAGAGTGCAATAGTCAGTAAAAATATTTTCAAAAAAAGTTTGAATTGAGTAAAAAACATGCAACATGGGTGCAAAACAGTTGTTGAGGAGTGCAACAGTCCTCCATTAAGAATTCAACAAAAGTGGAAGAAGAGTGCAACAGTCAGTAAAAAATATTTTTTAAAAGTTTGACTTGAGTAAAAAACGTGCAACATGGGTGCAAAGCAGTTGTTGAGGAGTGCAACAGTCCTCCATTAAGAGTTCAACAAAAGTGGAAGAAGAGTGCAATAGTCAGTAAAAATATTTCCAAAAAGTTTGACTTGAGTAAAAAATGTGCAACATGAGTGCAAAGCAGTTGTTGAAGAGTGCAATAGTTCTCCATTAAGAGTTCAACAAAAGTGACGAAAGAGTTCATCAAATTCATTGCACCCACGTTGGTCCAAATTCAAGAAGGGTGTGTGTTCAAGTCACACTGGGAAGATTTTCTGACCATTGCACCATTCATCCACTTTCGTTGCACTTTATATGGACAACGGTTGCACTCCTTAATAAATTCATTGCACCCACATTGTTAAAATTCAAGAAGGAGTATTTCGGTCAACATTATTATGGGTACCATGTATATACAATTAAAATAGTGTGTTTCGTGTTGGGAACAATTTCTAAAAAGTGGTTCATGAAATGGAAAATATTTGCCCCTACCACCATTTTACCGCAATTTTCCTTAAAATATGAGCACTGATATCTGTCCCATTTTGATAGTCTTTTTCGCACCAAATCAAAGATTTCAAAGTAGTTTTAATTTAATTTGGTATGCAAAAATTTAAAAAATTTATGAACAAAACTTTAATTATTTTTCCGAAAATTGCACTACGTCTTTTAGCATGGGACTATCATAGCTGAGACATTAGACGAGTGTTTTATTAAAATAACGTTGTTTTCGAAACAATTTAGGAATCTATCGTTGTTTTCAAACTATTCATAAAAATACCGTTGTTTTGTACTTCTCATTTTGAACCTAAGATCTTTAACCACTTCTCAGTCTCAACCTTAAAAGTCTCCTAAAATTTCATCTGACGTGTCCCCGTCCAGCGTGGATGTTTGTCCAGCGTGTCTATACATACTTCTCATTTCCAAAATGAGAAGTAGTTTTTATTTGAATTTTGTACATGAGAAGTATAAGAGATTTCGGGTGTACTAATTGAGAACATACTTCTCGTATTGGACCTGAGAAGTATTTTATACAACTCATATTGAACCTGAGAAGTACTTTTAACTTTCCTTTTTCCCCTTCTCCAACAAAAACAGTCGTCATTCTCAAACTTGCGTCCTCAGGAAGATTGAAGCAGAGAAGAACGAGGAGCGAACGGAGAGCTTCTTCCTCACTGATCTTGCTCCTCTCTCTTCCACCAAGGTACGCATGCACTTTGTCTCTCTCTCTCTCTCTCTCTCTCTCTCTCTCTCTCTCAGTACGTCTCTGTCTCTCTCTCTAAATCTCTTTAGGGTTTGTGATTAGAGTTAGGGTTTGTGATTAGAGTTAGGGTATTTAGGGTTTCGATTGGGGTATTTAGCTGGGTGAAGTTCAAGTAAATGATATATACATGTAGTAATTTAATCCGATGAAATCGATGGACCCTTTCACCAACAAAACTTGCTCCGGAGTGATTTCCGGTAGCCTTTTCCCGACGAGTGAACGTATTGTCTGTGGGTAGTCGCCGTAGGTTAATGGGTGAATAAACCTACCCAAAAAAATCCATATATTACTTAAGTGATGTACACATACAAATTAAGATAACAGTTCGAGTTTTTCACAGAAAAATTAAAAGGGAAAATAAAATCCATGGGATCTCAGAGAACTAATATATATTGGTTGTTTAAAGTACCACTTAATTTTAAAAAAATACTAAAAAAATAGAACCAACTGATTTTTTAGAAATATTTACTCACCATCGAAACGTGAAATCCAAGCCGCGCTGAGCTGCTTCCTCACCATCCAAACCAACTGATTTTCCTAATGCATTTTTCCTTTTTCCTTGATTCTTTTTTAGCAATCACTTCAAACAATCATATGGTTTCTCTTTCGTGTATTTCACTTATGTGTTTGAAGAGATTTTTTTTAATATTCTAACATTGAATGAGCTGAACTTTGTGTAGATGACAATGCTTGTAGAATTGGAGCCTGGCCCTATTGACGACTCTGTTTTGACACGACAAGCTTCACACCGGTCAGCTCGCGTGTGGGATTTAAATGTATGCCTTGGTTTAGATAATGAATTCGGTTATTATTAACTATGTCATTATTTATTAAATTATTTCCTTGTTAAAATACAGGGGTTGGAAGAATCGGTGGTTCTCACTTGTCGACGCCGGGAGTTAGCTCTTAGTCGAGTTGCAGTTGACCCGCGCTTACTTCCTTTGATTGAAGCTGCGGGCTTTACAGGGCTTATGAAGGTCCCTTTTATACAACTAGATTGGCATCTTATGCAACTTCTCAGGTTGGAAATGAGAAATAAAATACTTCCCATCTTGGACGTGAGAAGTAACCAACAAACTCTCAGACTGCAAATGAGAACTTGTTACTTATCATGTTCAACCTGAGAAGTTTGGAGGGTTCAATAATTTTACATGTCAGGAATACTGTAAAAGCATACCTGCCCAACTGTGCAATTTATCAGTTGTATGGAGTGTAACCCCGACCCAATTTAAATGACAACTTGGTACACATCTCATGTAATGTATGCGAACTTATCATACATCTGACCCTTTATCTATAAAAGAAGTTTGATTGATTGAGATGAGATACGTGTATTATTACAATGGCAAACAGAGGCAACCCCAAATGGAAAGGGAAGGGCAAAGAAGAAAGTAGTTCAGGACTACATCTTCGACCTAGAATTCCAGGGCCAGCTGGTGTTCTTCAAGAGGCAATGGAACGAAGAGCTACTGGAGAGGGTGTGGAGACCATGAACACACAAGAATTCCTTCATCGAGCCCTTACGGTTGAAAGTGAGGACACTGATTTTGTGAATAACTCTGCTTGGCTAACTGCAATGCGCCAAGGGTACCTGCAAGATCCTAAATACACAGATTTGGCTACTGTGAACAAAATGAGCAATCTGAAACAAGTCCCACTCGTGAGTTGTCGTACCCACCTTATTTTTTAAATATAGAAATTATGGTAAAATTTTCAATTCGGGATTAGTGAGTTGACCACTGATTATTGTTTAGGTTGTGACATTGGTCAAATCATGTGTGCGTAACCAATTAGGAGAGCCATTGCTAGAGTTGAAGGTAAATCATGGTTACCCAGTTGTCCATATTTTTTAAAGTGCAAAACATACTTTCGGCATGTAATGGATTTTTTTTTAAATAGGATCCCACAGGATCAGTATGGGCCTCTATCCATTGGAAGGCATATGACGAAGAATTGTTTCCAGGGATACTTAAGGTAGGTACCTACATCATACTGAAGGAGATTGTTATATTTCGACCTACACGAAAGTCTCTATATTTGAACATCACACTGGCAAACCTTCAATTTGTGATTGAAAAATCTATGTTGGATTGAGTGTTACTTTAAAAGGGTAGTTGGGGTGATGTTTTTTTTTTTTTTTAAAATTCATGTAACTCTACGATTTCACGTTTTATGCATCAAAGGCCGTTAACCTCATGAAGTATTGAGTATTATTATTAGATTTGTAATTTGTTCGTTTATTGGTTGGTTTCTGTTTGTAATGAAGTGTTGTTGTTATGTTCAATTGCAACATTGTTGGTTTTCTTGTTTATAGATTCAAGAAGAGAAATGGGGTTGGGGGGGGTGGGCAGGCAATAAAGATAGACTTATTCGACAAATAAAGGGTCCAACACTTAACAAAGGAACAATTAGTGGCGAATATACATAATATTGTAGCAAGCCATAACTCTTGACAAAGAGAAAAGGAAAAGAGGGAGAGAGAGGATCGACATATTATATTTACAAAGTATTCAACAATTTCATGTCATACTTAACTATAAAGTTACATCTACAAAAGCACATTATAGCTTTGTCGAAGCTCCAACATTGCCTTCTCAAATGATGCATTCGCAATGTTCCTTTCTGCTTCCCTGTGAGGACACATATTTTTTTGCTTCTTCAGTCTCGTTAAATGCAACTTGAAGATTTAACTCCCACTGTTATTTTTTGTGGTTTAGTTAAGCAAGCATCAATCCCCATTTGCTCCTCTACGGGAAGAAGCACATAAAAATGCCAATTGAATATGTAATCCACACTTATTTATTTTTACTAGAGCGAAAAAGAAATAATGAGTTTTTCTTTTAATAAATATTTGGTCTCGTTTTTTATTTCTTGTTTAAAAACTTTACATTTATTTTGTCTGAGTAACGAAGTGGTAGGGTTGGGATTCATATTGATTGCTAGGGGCATGTAAAGAAAATAAATTTTACAAAACATCTTCGAACATTTGAAAATAGTATGTATTGAAAAGATTTCAAAACATTTATCACATTTTCAAAATATTTCAGATTTTTTTTTTAAAGACTTGCATATTAATAGCCCATCCACCCCAAATTCTAAATAAGACGATTGAAGTTTGTAAAAATGAGGGTTAAAAGTCTCAAGTCCAATATGAGAGATACTTTAAATACTTCTCAGGTCCAAAATGAGACGTACTATCATATACAATAAAATATGTTTGGCAGATAGTTTAACTTCTCAGGTCCACAATGAGATCTTTAATTAAACTTCTCAGGTCCAACTTGGGTTGTTTAAAATACTCCCCAAAAATAAGTGTTCTAAATACAAATTATAGTGACTTCTCATTTTAGAAATGGGAAGTATGTATGGTATGTATTGTAGACAATAAGTACACGGAAAGTATGTATGGTAGACAACTAGTATACGGGAAGTATGTTCCAAGTTAGAGAAACTCAAATAAAACCGACTTCTCATTTTAGACATGAGAAATATATATGGACACGCTGGCCAAACATCCACGCTGGACAGAGACACGTCGGATGAAATTTTGGGAGACTTCTAAGGTTGAGACTGAGAAGTGGTTAAAGATCTCAGGTTCAAAATGAGAAGTACAAAACAACGGTATTTTTATAAATAGTTTGAAAACAACGGTAGATTCCTAAATTGTTTCGAAAACAACGTTACTTAAATAAAACGCTCGACATTAGACACCAGCAATCCGGGTCTATCTTGATATTTGGAAAATTATAAGGGGTTTCCTGTATTTTCCTTTTTCCAGTTCTTCTTCTTCCTCGGAGCAATTTCTCGGTAGCTCCATACTCCATAGGTTCGTCGGCAGCAATGGCGTTCTTGCTCAACAAAACCAATATTCTCTCTCATTTACGGTCTAATCCTCAGGTATCTCTTCTCTTTCTCTATATCTACATATCCTGTATAAAATCCATGGATCTCTTCTTTAGCTTAAAAGAGTTTTACTTGATCATTTGTTTCTTTACCCATTCTAATCTCTCCCGTCCTTTCTCTCTCTAAACCTTGATTCGTTAAATTACGAGCAGAGGACGGACAACTCGCTATCACGTCGTGGATTCCACGTTGAACCAGGCCCTCGGGAGAAAGCGGTGAGTGTTGGCTTCTATTTTGGTACTTCTTAAAACCCTAATTCAATACAAGTTGATTCATCTGAATCGTATGTTGTTAAATCAAGAGATTAGGTCAAAGTAGTTGGGATCCGTATGTGAAGCTGCACGATGCAATGGTAAATACTGTACCAAATAGGGCTTTTGAAAATGGAAAATGGAGTTTGTAATTGAAGGTTGTGTATATCTCATTGCTTGCGTATTTAAACTCAAGTCATGGTCGGATCTTTCTGAAGGCTACCGATTCATCTTTTTGGAATTTCTTTGTTGTTGATTTTGTGTCACTGTACGAAAGAGGCAAAAGAAAAAAGATAAAAGAAAGAAAAGTTACGTAAGAGAGAAACAGCTTACTGTTGCTTCACTTTCCTAATTTCTCTGAAATTTATGGTGATCAGAACACTGGTAAACTAACCAAGCGACTCAAGTTTGAGCTCTTGCTCCATCTTGTTAATAGCTTGTTTGAGATCGATTTGTTAATTGTTACATAAACGATATAAGGATGAACATTTGTTAGAGCTCGTTAAACTTTCAAACTATGCTTGAATAACTACTACTCGGCTTCATAGTGTGAAACAATTTAAGCTACTCAAGATCCGCTCGTGATTGGCTCAGCTCGATTAAAGTTCTTTTGAGAGCATTCACCTCGTAAACAAGCCAACCTTGAACATATATTTAAAGCTCATCAAGTTTTTAGACCCAGCCTGGAAGCACGTTTGTTAGCCCCTGGTTATCTCAAATTGGGGGCATAATTTCCGCGAGGAATTGCAAGATCATCAGCTTTATTAAATCTCTCTATGTGAACTATAAAACAGCAGCACTGAGTTTGATACACTATATGTGCATCTTTGGTTACAGTTTGGGATAATTTACTCCTAAGTAGCACAGACACAGACATGCAACACGACAAGGACACTCCGACACGAAAATATAAAATAAAAAAAATGGAGGACACGACACTCTTTTTTATGGCTAAGAAAAAGGACACGACATATTGGGGTCTCATTTTACATGTTATTTATGTATTTAATTATATGAATAAAGAAGGCTCTAATTCTAAATGTGTAAGTAACATCTCATATAACTTAAATCTTGTATATCATCACATCAATAGTAAATATATTCCAACAAAAAGCATCTTGTCATCTATGTGTTTATAATCAATAACTATCGCATAAGAAGAAAGACTTTTTAGAGCTTTAACAAGGGTCTTAAGTCTTAACTATTTCTTTCAACACCCCCAAGGTGCCTAGTGTTGTGAGAGGGTTCTGAGAGTATACGCAGCATTTTTTTGGGTGTGCCCCAAGTGTCCAAACAAAAAAATATTGAGAAAAAACAGGACATTTTGGATTCCAGCGTCGGAAATGTGTCCTGGAAGAGTCCGAAGAGTGTCTGTGTCCGGTACCGGCATGTGGACTCCGACAAAGTGTCCTAGCTATTTTTCTTTTTCTTTTGTTGTTTATAGTTTTTCAGAGTTATGTAGTCAACTTGAACATTGATAATTCTGGTGAAATATGCACATTATGTGTCCAAAGTGTATTCTGAGTTATACTTAACATAAGTGTGCCAAATGATGTCATGAATGAAGATACTAATGACAGTGCCCTTGAGTAGCTAAATTTGAAGATACTTTTCTTCTATGCTCTTTCTAACTTCTTATATGAGCAACATTTCGTATATAATGTAGTTTCCGCATCAAAATTTGTATTTTCCTTCAATTTCCTCTTTTCTCTTCATACTAACATAGCATTTAACACGGTGCATCTATATTGTGTTACGAAACTTAAGTTATCTAATCCTCTTCCGAGATGATGGCCTTGAATTTTGTAAACCACATCAGTAGGGTCTCAATCCGACGGGGAAATACATGGTTATTTTTAGGGGAGTACTGATCTTTGGTGTTTCTTGCATGTTGTTTTCCATAATGCTTAAATTGATACTAAACCTACACAAACTTTTTATTTATTTATTGAAACTATAACATGTAGAAAGGGCATCAAGGGGAAATTGAGCCGACACAAACAAAATACACAACTTCTTAATGAATTAATATCTGACTTTTGGAGAAACTGTTGAAATCTTGACCTTCGGATTATGTCTGCAAGCTGTATTCTTGTTTCCTGAATTTGAAAAATTGGGTTTAGAATCACTTGAACTGAACTTATCATCTTGCAGCTACTAGCAGAAGATCCATCATTAAAGCCTTTCAAATCTCATAAGAAAAGTGTGTGGCGGCTCAAAAGAATTAGGGATGTTCTCACAATTGTTGTTGTAGCTGGTAAGCTAATGAATTAACTGTGACTTGCATACACAGTTTTTACTAGTTTAGCATGTAACTATGCATAAAGCTGCCATATTACACGTGGAAGCCACATTGCAAACACCACTTATCATAACAGAACAGAATGATTATATCATTATCACATACTATTAAGTGAATAGAGATTAGTTGTTTTTCTGTGTCCCATAATCCTTGGGCATGAGAACTAGGTTAATTCAACACTTGGACACTCAACTCTCACCCAACTCCCATACCGAGTCAGCACTTACTGTTATTTTTCTAGTTCAATATCTGTAATCACAAAATGGCATCTTCTGCTGTTGCTCTGAATTGTGGAATACCGGTAAGTGCTGATCAGTGACAAAGACTAACAAATAATGTTAAGCAGTGGATCTGATTTTATGTATGTGTTCTCCTTTGTATCCAACATCATCTTGACACACGCACATGTGCATCGTCATATGTGATAGAAGGCATGAAAATGAGTTGTAACCAGTGCCCCCAACTGGGAGTTTCTTAATTCTTATTAATCCAAAAGAAGTTTACATGTGTTTGATAAGGGCTCGTGGTGCATCATTTGATATCATTCCTGGCGGTCTGCAATCTGCACATTTGGTTTGGAACTGTTTGGTATATCAGTTTTTGGGCTTTTGCTTAATTGTGCTATTGGAAGTGTTTCGTATATTGCTTCCTTGCCAAAAGATGCACTAATACAATGCCTGCCCGTAAAACTGCTGACTGTTATCAAAAGGGTGGATATTCTGACATTTCCAGTTTTCCACCTTTGTTGTGCCTTACAGTCAGATGAATTGTGATTTGTTTGTTTCTGTGTCCTGCATCCACATACCAAGGCCTTAGCGATAAGTATCTTCCATCTTCCCTTGTGATTAATCTTGCTTGTTATTTCATTTGCACTCTTGTACAACCGATTTGGGTATTTTAAATCACTGCCTAGATTGGTGAGAAGTATCTATTGTTTCCTGCATCGCAAAAATAACTTGCACTCCTTGCTTTGCTTGTTGCGATATAAATTTTTAAGTTCTTGTGATTTTTGTTGGCTTTAGGGTGTTGCTATGAGATTTATGTCAAAGCAGTAATGCGAGAAGAAGCCCGGAAACAAGCAAGTGAGAGTGCATAATGAATTTGTTTCTGCAGCATTTCTGGTTCTGTTTGCAGTGACAGTTCTCTTGGGATTTTGTTCTACTTTAAATAAGCGGGAAGTGCTTAAACTTTTTGCATTTGGCTTGTGGTGGTAGATTTCCATCTCAAGAATTGCTGTTATATAATGTTTGTATGCTGATGATGTTGGTTTTTCTCCAATTTCGGAATGATGATTGTCTGTCTGCAAAAGTGTCATATATCAGCAATTCTACTGTCCCACAAAACTTAATGTATCATTTCACTTGAGTGTGTGGGAGTCCAATAGTTCGTTTGCCTATAAAAATTTTGATATAAGCATTCTAAAGTCTCGCGTTAGAAACCTATCGGTTTCATATGGAGATTTGCTTTTGGTTGCAATGGGGCCCCTGCTGGTTGACAGCATGATTGATCCCTCAAAATTAGTTGATGTGGCAAAACTGATTCGAACACCTGGTTATCAAGAAAAAATCGAAGTGTGGTAGTTTGGTACCCCAAAGTGTGTACCTACCCCAGCATGGCAGCATGGGAGGAAGTGCTTATTGGTAGACATTGGTTGAGTTGGTTAAGTACCTTGTCGGGTTATGGAGGATGACCCAGTGGAAATGGCGCCCATAAGACAAAAAATACAGTATAAACCAAGGACTCACATAGCCACTTTTTGAAGAAAATAACAGTGAAGTTTGTAACAAAAATAGTGTACAGAAGTAACAGAACTAGGTGTCTCGGAGTCCTGATTGCGATTTTGTATTTAAATGATAACCTAAATTCAGTGATGTCAGGGAGATTAAAAAAAAAACAGAGAGAGAGAGAGAGAGAGGCCTATCAACTCCGAATGGCTTCAATTTTATTCTAGGGAAAGAAAAAGAAACGAGCTTTAGGTCTTATAATCTGAATTTCTAATTGGCTGAAATTGGTGATTTGGATGAGCTTGAGCATGTGAACTAAAGAGCAGGTCAGATCCACTTTATTGACATGCTTTTCTTAAGCCATCCAAATTGAAGTTGTTTGACAACGACACATACCTTCTTTATCTAATCATTTACATTAAAAAAACAAAAAACAAAAAAACAAAATTAACAACACAAAAGTTGGTTGGAATTTTGTTGTTATGCACAATGGGTATGCCCCTCCAATGAAGGAAAAAGATACATAAAGTTATATGTTGTTTAGGACAAGTGCATATTTACTTATTTTTCGGACGGTGCCTTTTTGTAATATATAGTTCAGATCCTCTCCGGTTCAAGTTTTGGATTGGATGGGAGAGCCCAAATCTGGACTAAATTTGCATAATTAATGGTGTGGATTTGCTATTACGGGTAAGAGTTTTTGAACAAATTCAAATCATTAATTGCAACAAATGGCCGGTCCAATTATGGACTGTCTCCTCCATTCCAAATTAAGTACCGAAGAGGATTGAATTGCAATTATATATTGTGTTCAATGCCAGCCAACCGAGACCATGGATTTGTCTTGTTGAATTAATAGAGGAAGGTGGTGGTGTCTGGGTTTTCAGTCAAAGGCTTAGATCTACAATTTTCTTGTGAACTTGGAATATAAGTATTTCCAGTGAAATTATTATGCAAACATGGTATATTTGAGATTGTCTTATGCTAGGTAAGAATATGCACAGTTGTTACTCATGTCGGCCCGGGGTACTGTGCACTCGGGTGCTTTGCACCCTTTGGTAGTCTAATCATGTTTTGGACGATCCGAATGTGTTCGGCAATTTTATTTTAATTTAGATTTATTTTTACCAATTTTTTATTAAAATAATAACAACCAGTGTACAAAAACTCCCACATAATTAAGAGAGACGTATTTGATTGTATTTTATGAGTGTAATACTCGTAGCTAGACGTCATGTCAAAATATTGAGATATGTTATAATGTCACGACATATCGTCAAAGGCAATAGCAAAAATTATTTTGACAATTCCCTGTGATTTTATGTGTCGATGGCAACAATCTCTTTAATATCGAGTAACTTTATGGCAACTTCTCCAATGGCTCTCACAATATTTATCAGTTCTTTTTATTGTAATAATCACAACCAGTATATAAAATCTCCCTCTCACAATCGAGAGATATATTAGTTTTGCATTACTATTATTTCTTTATGAGGAGCTTTAATACTCGTAACTGGACGCTATGTTGAAAGACCGAGATATGTCATATCTTGGAGTAATTTCTTTTTATCCACTTCATAATTTTTAATTCATCCAAACAAACTAGAAGTTTATTGTGTCCTTCACCCCACAATTAAATTGCACAATCTTATTACAATTGGTTGCAAGTCGCAACATTGACTACAAACTTAGAAAAATGATTATGAATTGGCCCACTTTTCATGCCATTGCCCTCCACTCAAATTTTGAAATTTGAACTATATTTGTGTTGTCAAATCAATAGACGCTCTTCCTAAGTGGTATTAGTCATATTCTTCGCCAATATCATTATTTTAGGGAAGATTTGTTCAATAAGCAAATTACGAAACGGAATTCTACAAATGATAATATTTGTTCCAAAATTAACCTGGTCCTTTTGTACAAATCTTCCTTAATTTTCGCCAAAGCTAAAACATTAATTATTTATTTCCTTGAATGTGTATTCTTTGTTTACTTATTTCTCCCTTAATGGGGTATTAGTTGGACTCCGAATGATTTAATGTAATTCAGATACTTATACATGGGTCTGGGGTCGGTGTTGTACACTGGATGCACAGTATACTTGCTTTGCAGCCCCTATGGGGCTCACCCCAAGTTCCGTTCATTTTGTTCGTCTCGTCAAGTAGGTAATCCATGTAAAAATTCAAGTTGATCGGACACCGGTAATTGTTTGATCGGTAACTATTTAGCTTATAGTTTTGTAGGAAAAAATTACCTTTCTTTGAGTGTTCCGTCTCTACAAAACTTCAGTCTGAAAACACATAAGTATCGGCGCCCAATCAACCTGGATTTTACATAGACTATCTACTCGACGAGACGAACAAAATAAACAATTCAGATCAAACAACGGGACTCGGGATGGGACCCATAGAGGCTGCACAGCACGCATTCTTTGCAGCCGGTGAACAGCACCAACCCCAGACCCCTTATATGGTCTTACTGCTCAAATCATAATTAATTTTATTGTTTAGAATTACATAAGTACGCCAAATTCTGACAGCTACACCATATGTCTTCTTTCATTAGTGTTATATTTTCTTCATAAGACCCATTATTTGCAGGTGGTAACGCATATCTGCTGCCTCTCTGACAAACTTGGCTGTGAAAACTCAGATTCAAGAGAGAGAGAGAGAGGAATACTTACACACAAACAGAAAGAACAGATTCAATTCTCTTCTTATTTTGCAAGAAATTTTCTGGGTTTTCATTGATTTTGTAAAGCTGTGCTTGCTATAAGATCAGGAGAGAAAATAATGGCAACTTATGGAGGGACAACGAAGTGTAAGGCATGTGACAAGAAAGTGTATTTGGTAGAGCAGCTCACAGCAGATGACAAGGTCTTCCACAAGTCTTGCTTTAGGTGCCACCACTGCAAAGGAACCCTCAAGGTGAATCAATCCTCCCTGATCTTTGAAATTGATAAATCCTCTGCTTTGCTTTTCACGAAATCATATACAGTATGTATGTAGCTGCATATATGATGTTTATGGATTTTTGTCATATTAGTGATTGAGATTCTGATATGGGTTTGATTAAAGACGATCAGGACTAGCATATATGGATCATTTTTTCTTGGTTTTTCAGTTTTTTTATTTTTACTTTTTTTAAAACGGGATGTTTGGGCCAGCTTGCGCGCACCTAGAATAATTTCGAGGCCCCGAAGCTAACAACCGAGCAAACCCTCTAGTGGTCCCTGCTGGCCCAAAGGTACGGATTGTTTGGCCTCCGTAGAATTCAAAAATGCAACCTCATGGAGGATAAACACTTATTACTTTCTCATACCCACTTGGTTTCTTTGTTATGGGATTTGTATATTTCATAATTGTGTTAATTGAAAATGGGTAGAGTTGGAGGTTTTGTTACTAGTAAAGTTCTGATATGGGTTTGTTTAAAGATGTTCAATTCATTTTGCTTGATGATGGGTACGTAGACTTGCATCTTTGGCTAGAATGGATTCTGATGGATATTATAATTGTCTTTAACTTGATTTTTTGGATCCTGAATTTCCCTATGTTAACCGTTTAAACCCGGGTTTGCAATCCGGGACTTGCAAATTTAGTATTATTATTGGCTAAATTAAATCATGCAAAAAGGTTGATTCAGTTAGGTTGATCTGGGCGATTGGATGATTCATAGGTGTTCTATGGGACAAACTGGGCGATCAGATAATTCATAGGTGTTCTACGGTGTGATCTTAAATTGTAAATTCAGATGGAGTTTGCTCATATATATCAAGCAATGTTGAACTTTCGAACACTGTAATTCAATTCTTCGCAAGCAACAGATCATATCTGACCCTACGGTCTGTTATATATCATAATTGTGCATTACATTGAAAAAGCATTAACACCAGTGTCATGTGTATTGGTGATTCTCTTCCTATCAGCTTTGTAACTACTTATCGATTGCTGTATGAATTGTGGTTCCATTGGATCAAAATGCAACTTTGCTCCAAACTAGGTACAGAACCTCAAAAAAAAAGCTGAGAAGATCAGCTGTTGTAAGTTTTGCTTACCTCTCAAGACATGTTGGGCTTGCTTTCGGAGATTTTCAAGATGCAGACAGATACATTAATCTGGTGGCGGCCACTCCTATATCTCATTGTAGTTAGAGATTCGGCTACAGATCTGACCTATTGAACCAGTTACCGGGGACGAATTGGCAAATTTTCTCTGAGTTTAGTGCAAGTGTCTTTTAACTTTCTTCCGTTTAGGTTCCAAGATGTCTTTTAACTTTCTTCCGTTTAGGTTCCCCAACTAGTCCCATGGATATATGACTCGTGTACTTCCTAACCTTGCGTCTTTTTGCCTTCCTTACAAGAAGATATAACTTTCCTAATTAAGTGGTAAGGTAAGAATCTGCGATGAAGTGGTGATCGGTTGTTAATACTTCAGTTTCGGTATGATTTTCGTACGTTAGTGAATCTGATGATTTTCGTATGATCTTCGCTGCTAGGTTATTGGATAATGCCCTAAAGAAAATACATATGTTTCTTATATTCCAGTGAGACTCACATGCATCTACGTTCTTTTCTCTACTAGTTATTCTTCTTACACTTAATAAGTCTTATTTTCTGCTTTGCAGCTGAGTAACTATAGTTCCTTTGAGGGTGTGCTATATTGTAAGCCTCACTTTGACCAGCTGCTTAAGATGACCGGAAGCTTGGACAAAAGTTTTGAAGGTAGTGAGTTGATTAGCTTCTTTCCTTTCAGATTTCTGTCATCCATTTTTACTCTTCCATCTACTTGTTTTATCTCATTAATAAGCCAATGTGTATTGCCCTCTTCATTTTTTGCCTTGTAGGTGGTCCAAAAACTGTTAGACTGGACAGATCAGCAAATCAGGTACTAATGAGCAGATTTCGGAATTTTAACCTTTAAAAAGAAGTTGTTAGTGTTTGTCAAAAATTCCAATCCAACAGATTTTGAAATTCTGAGAATTCTTACCAGTTGAAAAATGCTCTAAATCTAATGTTAGAAAAGATGAGTTTGGAGTGTTTTCTGGATCAGATTTTGGATTCTAAGTAATTTACATGTTATCCAGCTTTTAACAGTAAACAATACCAACTTTTGCATTAGATTAATCATAATTTGATAGCTATAATATACTACTACTAGAATCCAAAATCTATTACATGAGGTAAAATTTAAAGCTATAATCTAAAAACTTGTTCACACAGCTATAGCAAACAACCTCTAAATAGTGCTGAGTTCAAAAATCCCTTTTCTTTTGGAGTTGTGACTCTTAATAGAAGCTTTGTGTATATATCCTTTCTTGTTATGCTTATTGGGACTCAAAATTGTACAGGGCCAAACCAACAGCAAAGCATCAAGATTTTTTGGTGGAACCCAAGACAAATGTATTGCTTGCAAGAAAACTGTTTATCCAATTGAGAAGGTACAAAGTGGCACTTTCTGTTCCCTAAAGGATATAATATAGTAGTTGTTCTGGGTTAACAGTTTGAACTTCGCATAAAAAATCCATCATTTTGTGTTAAAAAATTAGGGGGGAAATGGCTTTTTTGTTTATGGAAGTCTGGTGTCCTGTTGCCCTCTCTTTTCCGTTCTAATCAGAAGTTCACCAAAAAACCAGATGCCTACTTTCAAAATTCCTCATACTCTTTGCTGATGTCTTTCAATTGTCGCTAATTACTAGATCTATCTCGATATTGATGATGACGAATATCTGAAAATAAAGTTGTGAGAAGAAAGATTGATGTTGTTCCCATTTAAGACTTTCCCCCCTTATTTTCTTTTGAAGTTTGATGTCCTATTTTGCTTTCACAACCAAATAAGAGTATTCTCTCCACAACCCAAGTTACTACTGTAGACATTCTTGATATTAGACACACTTAAAATCTTGCCTTTCTTTCTCTCTGTCTTTCTATTAAAAGTTTTACATTCCCACTTATGGCGAGTTTTGAGTACTGTGTGTTTTTCCAACTACTCTTCACTATTTGGTTCCCAGAACATAGAGTATTTTCAGTTTATACTGTAAATGAAGGAAGCATAGTAATGAACACATAAATTGATTTGGGTCTCCAGGCCTGCCCTCTCTGATGCCTTTTGGCTTTGATTTGGGGGCATGGTTCTGCAACAAAACGTTCCTTAGCTCCTCGGTTCTTGGAGGTTTAGGGGGGCCACTATTTCAGTGGTATTCTTAGAGCTGCCACTTTGTTCATATATTGTCAAAGGTTAGGTTTGTTTGCAATCATTCCCCGCTCATACCCCCAATAATTGGGGCTAGATGGGTTCTGTTTTTGTTGTGCATTAAAAGAGAGCACACCAAATGTTGCAGTAGAACCCTTCCCCCTCCCACGCTTCCCTGTTTTCACCATAATCTTGGGGCACCACAAATATTTATCCTTTGATATCTTGTATTGTCCCGATATCTACCATTTTCTTTTCATTGCAGGGTGCATTGCGAAGATTATTCATTTTATCAGAATCTATGCAATTTCTCTTGAAAGGTCTTAAGCACCATTGTTGTTGTTGTTTTAGGTGACGGTTGATGGCATGTCATACCACCGGGTTTGTTTCAAATGCGCCCATGGAGGTTGTGTGATCAGCCCATCAAACTATGTGGCCCACGATCATCGAATCTACTGTAGGCACCACCACTCCCAACTCTTCAAGGAGAGGGGGAACTTCAACTTCAGCCAACTGGTCAGCACAGTCAAGTTAGAGGGGTGATAGATACAGAAGTGGACATACCAATGGTGGCATCAGTTATCGTGTCAATCTCTGGTCTCCAAACCACACAGTCGAAATTAATGAACTGTGCAAGTATACAAGTTTGGATGATTCGGCCTTTATGTTTTGCGCGTGTGTGTTATTTGGAGAATGATTCTTTCGATGGAGTTTGTTTGGATTCTCGGTTGCTAAATTTTTGTGCGAGTGAGTTTTGGAATAACCAGTAGTTTGGGAATTGGGTTTATGTTGTTGGAATTGTAGTATTGTTAGCTCTAAGACACTTTTTGTAGTGCTTCGAATCAGGACCTTGATTTTGAAAAGCAGCTTCCTTGTGTTTCAAGAATGGAAGAAGCTTTTGTAATGTACTCTTGTTGGGTTTCCGAAATCACATACAAGAACACAAGCGATTTAACGTGGTTTACCCTGAATTGGGTAGCGGGTACCTCCTAGGAGAGGAAACACGCTATTCTATTATACCGAAAACAATGGAGTCGTGCATTTACTCTGTTTCTGTGCTTGTAATGGACCGATACCTCTCGCAGTGCATCAGTATATACTATATGGTGAGAAATCAGAGCAATGCTCCAAAAAGCCATTGGTAATTTTCAGGCGTGGAAAAAAGAAATTCGGCATCGAAGGGCAGCCAAATATGGCTGTTGGCAGTTGAGGTTGACCTAGGGGGCCGTCTTGTCTCTCTCAACCGAGGGTGTGGGTTGGTGGTTTCAAACGGCTTTATCGGTTTAGTCCGTACTCCCTTAAACTCCTCATCTCGCCTACAAAAGGCCACAAAAAGGTAGTGCCACCCCGGCTATAGTTTCTGAAGGGCACTCAGATGCTAAAGTCGGTACTTGGAGAAGGAGAGAAGAGAGTATAACAAATCTCATATTAGAAACGGCATACCTCTCCCAAGGGTTTATCCATAGTAGATATATAGGCGGTTGGTACTTCCACTCCAAGTATCTCGTGCCAGGCACGAGTGCCTAACATCACCCGTAACCATTTTTGGTTAGTGATGTCATGGACGAAGACTTAGCGGACACGTGGCCGGACCCACGTGTTCGGAGCTTGAGGCCATCATGATACCTCCAGCAGAGGCGAAGCCAGGATTTTAGGTTAGCGGAATCAAAAATTAGATCTATACGCAAGGTATTTTTTCTATTTGCTCATGCAAATAAATAACTAAATAAAGAGGTTAACTATAACGTCAATATACAGTGATACATATATGTTTGCTTTATAATTGGCCCTAATGATTCATTATATTGCGAAAATAATGTATGATAGCCTCATTCATAATACTATCAACTCTCTTGAGAATTCTATTTCTTTTAAGCAAGTTGGGACAATTTATGAAATTTTTTAGGGGTCAAAATTACAAAATTTAACTCCCAAATACCATTTTTTTAAATAAGAAACTAGAGTGAAAGAGGTCAAGTAACCCCTCTTGTCTCTTCATGGCTTCGTCCATGCCTCCAATTGACTTTTTGGTCAACCAAGGGGTCGGGTTCCCTTGGGCCAGGCCCGACACCATCAAATTCAGATGATGGGCCTACGCACTGGAATATCATGGAACAGGTGGATTGTCGGTTCAGCCCAAAGAGCCCCTTGTAGGTTCTGAGCTGTTCATATTAACATGCCCATGAAAAAACCAGGTTCGGCTCATACAATAGCCTCTCGCTCGGCCCAACACAGGCGGGAGGAGTTGAACAGGTAATGGTCTGGGCCATCGTCATCTTCGGATCGTCCTCTACTAAACCGGACTAGTCCTTGACCCATTCCAAGTGTCACCTTCTTGTTGGACACCAGGTAACAAAAGGACGAGCATATAACATATAAAATAAATATAGCTTCCAAAAAAATACGAGCATATATGTATCATGTTACACGCACAAAAAAAAAAAAAAGATATGCATCATATGTTGAATAAGATCATGTTGATTTTTTTTTTTTTTATGAAATATCCAATAGTTAATTACTAAAGATAAAATACGTTAACCTAAAATAAAAATGACCGGGAAAAAAAAATTAACTAGATATAAATCATGACATTATTGAAATGTGGAAAAATACTAGGAGCCAATCTTTCACACGCATGAACTCAGGTCGGATAAGGACTAACTACCCTCCAGGGGTTTCTTAGAACCCCTACTATGGGTTTATACTAATCCAGATGGACTCATAATCCCACTTTCCAAATCCAAACCAAACATGATTAGGGGGTGGCCAAAAAGAAGATTATGGTTTTTGGTTTTTTCATTTCGTCTTTATTTAATTTTTTTTTACATTTGTTAGTTTCGCGTTAAGATTTTATAGTTTTTGGATTCTTCTCGGTGAGACGAATCTAACAAGTATAAATTTATGGTCAAACCAAATATTTTTTTGAATAAACCCAAAATACTTGGATTATAACAATCTCCTAGCTAGGATTTTTAATCCAATACTGTACCTACAACCATTATCAAGGTTGTAGAACATAGTCCTGCAGCTGGTCTTGTATGATCCTACCCAGTGGGCCAACCAAACGGATAACCCACCACTTAACAACACAAGGGAAAATTGGGGGCGTTGGAGTTTTAGGGCTATGGATAGCCCCTGTACGTGGTCACCAATACTAACACCCCGCTAATCCCCGCTAACAACGCTCCTAAACTATGGCAAAAAAAAAAAAAACAAAAACAAACAACACAAGGGAAAATTGCCGGAAAACGGTTGTACGGGCAAATTATTGCGTTTTAACGGTGCACTTTTTCGGAATCACAAATCAATGGGAAGAGTAATAATAATTATCATAACATGGCATGAGAAATATTGTTGGATGCAACTACCCTTGAAAGATATTTTGTTGCACCCTTCGTCCACTTTAGTTGCACCCTGCGTGGAAAACGATTGCACTCCTCAACAATTTTATTGCACCGACGCTCCTCAACAAATGTAGTTATAGTGTGGTCAAGTCACACTTTCTAGAAAGATTTTCTAACCATTGCATCATTCGTCTACTTTTGTTACACTCTACATAGAAAACGATTGCACTTCTCAACAAATTCATTGCACCGACATTGGTCCAAATGTGATTGTTGTGTGTGGTCAAGTCACACTTTTTTAGAAGATTTTCTGACTATTGCACCCTTCGTCCACTTTTGTTGCACTCCTCAACAAATTTATTGCACCCGCGTTAGTCCAAATTCAAGAAGGGTGTGTGTTCAAGTCACACTTTATGAGAAGATTTTCTGACTATTGCATCTTTCGTCCACTTTTGTTGCACTCTACATGGACAACGGTTGCACTCCTCAATAAATTCATTGCACCCACGTTGGTCCAAATTGTGTGCAATTAAATTGTGTGTGTCATATTAGGAGCAATTCCTAAGAAGTGGTCCATAATGACAAATATTTGCTGCTACTGCCAGCAATTCTCCCAAAAGACAATAAGATAAGGTGACACAGACACAGATGAGTACCTTTCCAGCCCTAAATAAAAGTCAGCAAATGTGAACCTCTCCCACGTGATTTTGTCTTCGTGGCAAAAGGTCACCCGATTGTTGACTTGTCTAAAAACAAAACAAGTCAACTTGTTTACAACTAGTCAAAAGGGGGTGTGGGATTGAGCACTACAAAAGGGGGTGTGGGATTGAGTGTTGCCGCCCTCATTGGGTGTTTGAGAGCCTGCCTTTTTACATTTTGTAGTATTTTGGTTTTTATGTTTTAGATTTGATAATAATTTTGGTACTTTTCTTTTTTATAATTGCACTCTAAAATTTATCTTCTAGTGCAAAAATTAAACACGACACAAGTACTGAAAGACAAATTTTGGAGTGCAATTATCAAAAAGTGAAGTGTCAAAATTATTCCCCTTTTGGCTTTTGAGATTATGACAAGAATGTATAATGAATCTATAGAGTGTTTGTGAAATATGTGGAGAATGCATTTTATAACAAGAAAGAATAGTGTTTGAGAACTATGTGCAAAATATATTATGTTAGTTTTTTATGTTAACCAAAATGTGAAAAACGAAAAATACAAAGTCAAAATGCTTCTCCCCCACTTATGATTTTGGTTCTTTAAAATAAAAATCGGAACGGACATGCATTATAGGAGATTAAATTACGGGGGTCGAATGCCAAACAACCAATAGGGAAAAAATGAAGAAACTAAAACGCCAATCGGAGTCTTCTGAGTGCATCTCAAACCATGCTTCAAATCTTCGAATTCATTCTTCAAATCTTCAAAATGAAGAATTGCACCTCTCCAACCATCCTTCATTTTGATTCTTCAAAATGAAGAATTCTTTTTATTCATAGAAGAATTCTTTGTATAGGAAGAATGTTCTTTATATATATTTATACGATGAACCTTGTATAACTTTACATTGTGATCTAATAGTGATATCGTGAGGAAAAAAAAATCTAATAATGATAAAATTAGTAATATTAAAAATATATGAATGATATCTACAAAATAAGACGATTGTAGAATATATTTCGTAATTGTCACAAAAAAAAAATTGATTTTTGAGTGTAATTGAAAAATGAAAATAGAAAGCACTACCCCTTCAAATTCACTTTTTTAAATAAAAAATAATAGTACTAATATTTTACAATCCTTCAATATTTGAAAAATTAGATTGGAGACAATGGAGAGGCGCTTAGTGCATTATTATCAGACAAAAAAAAAACCAAATTTAACTTCAAAAACACCTTCTATAATTTAGCAAGTCACTTTTTTCAAAAGTTCACAAAATCAGACCATTTATTCTAACTTCACTATAACTATTCTTTCTCTCTACTCCTACTCCCCAAAAGTAATAACAATAAAATAAAAATAAAAAAAAAAGTGAACAGTGTCTTTGTTGTGTGAACAGTAGCAACTCAATATTGTGTATGTACTGTAGCAAAAACAAATTGGTGAGGAAAAATAAGGAGACTAATTTTTGGAGATTTTTGGAGAGTTGCCTCTCTATTTTAGCTCAAAGGTTAGTTTTGGTAGGTTGATATTGATGCTCGAAGAGCATCCTTGTCAAGAGCACCAAATTTAACCTCAAAAACACATTTTATACTTTAGCAAGTCACTTTTTCAAAAAAATCACAAAATGAGACTCTTTATTCTAATTCCACAATATTAAACTATTCTTTCTTTTTACTCCTACTCTAAAAAAAAAAAACATTGCACCTTTCATGACCACTTGTCAAGAAAAGTAATTAAAAAATGAGAGGTGAGTGACTAGTGACTACTCAATTTTGAGTAGGCACTGTAGCCAAAATAAATTGGTAAGGAGAGATAAGTAACCTGATTTTTTGAAATTTTTGGGAGATTGACTCTCTATTTTTGCTTAAAAGTTAATTTAAGTAGTACGTATTGATGCTCTGACACCCCTGCTAGTTTAGTCCTTTACTATTGAGCCCCTCCATGGTGCCACTCCGGTACATTAGAGCCATTCAAAAGTGTATTGGACGGAAGGGCACCACGTGGTACCTTATTTGTACCCAAGTTTTTCTCCTCTACTACTACGGTTCTAGTGTATTTTCCACCGCTGCCGCGTTGCTTTTGGGCCCATGATCCTGTCAGATCAATTCTTTTTGGAACAGAAAAAAGAACGATCTTGGCAAGTCCATATATGCATCCCTCTGGCCCTCCATATGATCAGATTTAGAAAACACCATTATAAACCTCCATTGCCCTGGAAAACCAAGCAGAATAGATTTATTCAAAAAAAAAAAAAAAACCAAGTAGAATAGAATATCTGAGCATAGTTTTCATTCTGCTTTTGTGTCCCAGAAAAGAGAGAATGTCTCAGAATTTGTTGGAAAATAGCAATTCAGAAGCTGAGGAAATAAGGGTTTCCTTAAATAAGTGAGAACTTTACTTATCTTCTTCTTCTTAGAAAGTGAGACCTTTTTCTAAACTGTAATTAGAAAATCAAATAAGCACTGAACTGGGTTATTGGGTATTGCTTGTTACGTGGGAATTTTTGTCAGAATTGTTCCAATTTTGTGAAGTTTTTACATCCGGGTTTGTTTAGATTAATTGCAATTCTTCGAGTCCATCATTTTTTCTTTGTGAAATCTGTGGGCTGCTGCAAACAATTGGAAAATCAAATGAGAGTTGAACTGGCTTTCGCTTATTTCCGAAAATTATTGCTTGAGTTGTTTTTGTCATGTGAAAATTACCCACTGCTAAGCTGTAATTGGAAATTTAAATGAGAACGGAATTGGGTATTGCTTGTTTTTTGGGAATTCTTTGGTAAAATTCTTCTAATCAACTATTCCTATGCAGGTTTGTTTGGATTAACTGCTCTTTTTTCGAGTCCATCTCTTCTTTTTTGTCGCTTTTCTTTGGAAAATCTATGCACTGCTGCGAAGTTACCATTGGAAAATAAATTGAGAAATTGACTCTATTTTCTCAAAATATTAGCTAGATATTTTTCTATTCTGTGAAAAATTTCACTACCCCTTTACTTATATTTCTTGCAATTGTTCTTCATTTGCCAGGAAAGAGCTTAAGGATCTTGTGATCCGAACCGTCCACCAAGTTATAGAGCAAAACATTTCGCCTTTGATTTCTACAATTGTGAGTTCAGTTTGGGTTAATTATGCACTCCAATGATTAAACACGTATATACAAGTGTCTATTGAGGGATTATTCATGTATGGCTTCACGCAGATCTGTATATGTGATGAATTCAATATGCTTTCATTTTTGTGTATGAGCATATACATGTATCAATACCGTCTGTTTGTTTGACCGGAGATGACTTACCAAGATGACTAAATATTCGGTGTTCTGTTAAAATATCCAGATTAAACATGTCTTGGATGTGAGTTCTCAAAAGGTGGGGGGAATACAATATTATGGGGGTGTGGTTTCATTAATCCAATCACTATTAATCCGATGGGATTATATATCTGGGAGTATACACGCCTTCACTATTAGTTCCCTGAAACAAATTGGCCCAATATATAAGTAAATTTCTTGCACATACATGCCCGTTGAGCTTGTATAAACTTGCCTGAGAACATGAAAGATTGAATATCCATGCATGTATTTGTGCTCATTTACACGTAACACCTATTCATAGACGATTACATGCATGCATGTGTGTAAATGTCATGAGTTTCTGAAAAGTTCGAGTTCCACAAGAATTCAGTTTGAGGCTAATCTTGCATGACATGATTTTGCTTTGTACTACTTTCTTCATGAACCATACTTTGTATATGGCGTTCATTGTTATTAACATTTATTTACTAGTCTACCTCCTTGTTTAGTGTGCCACCAAGTTTTTTTTTTTTTTCTTTTGGTCATCAGGGCCACCTATATGAGGTGGTCGCATACACACATTCCTATGTCATTAGGGGCTTAAGTCTTAACTCATGAAATTATGTCCTTCAACAGGAATGTGCTTGAAATGCCCTACCAAATAATACTACGTAACTTGGCCGTTCTCCCATGTAGTTTATGGGAATTGGATTACTTTTGGTGGTAAGAATCGGCTTATGCAACAAGGGCTTTTCTAGGTCTTTTATAATCTTCCCCTACTAAACTGAAGTGAGGCTCGTTTCTAGGTCTTACATAAACATGAAATTTTACCCTTTGGCATGTCATTCATATCAGTCACACTAAAATAGTAGAATGTATTGTTATATCTTGATTAGCCCAAAGATTTTTTTTTTTTTTTTTTTGCATCACTCTCCACATTTGGGTACTTGAATCTTGTTGACCTTTGTAAGATGACACTCAAAAAGACACGTCAAGCTTCATGTACCTTGTAGTTTTTGTGTGAGATATTTATAGAATGTAGTTCAAATTCTTAAAAAGGATTTTCAGGGATCAATCTGGTTTAGAAAACTTTGCACCGTTGTAAAATCAATCAAAACCTATGGATGTGTGGATGATTGTTGTTATCAATAAATAATTGCCTTTGTCTTACATGGAAACTAGCTGCATATATGGACTATAATCGGCAATTGAGAGACTAAGACTTGTAAATCTCTTAGCCATGTTTTCGATGTTACACACGCAGCTACTTTGTTTATAAGCAACTTGTAGTATTGCAGTAATGCTTCAGGGTATTACAGGTCAAACAAGAACTTGAATTGGCGGGAGAAAAGATTTGGACAAGATTGAACAAGTAAGAGATCATGCCAGTTTAAGTTTACAGGCTTATGGCCACTGTTGATGGCAATTTTGCACTCACTTAGCTTTGTACTTCTCATTTAGTCATTCTGGGATGGGAGTAAAATCTTCGGAATCAAGATCCCTCCAACTAGCATTCATGGACAAGCTCTCCCTGCCAGTAATGACTAGTTTACCCATTAGAGGAGAAGGACCTACTCCTTTCAGAGTAGCTTTAATTGATGCAACTACAAAGCAAGTTGTTACCTCTGGGCTAGAAGCATCTGCAAAGGTTGAGATAGTCGTTGTTGAGGGAGATTTTGATGGTGACAATTGGACACTTGAAGAATTTAATGATAAGATTGTCAGAGGAAAGGAAGGGAAAAAATCTCTTCTTACTGGAAATGTGCATCTGAATCTGGAAGAAGGTGTCGGTTTGGTGCGTGACATTTCTTTCACACATAATTCGCATTGGATGAAGGTCTGTAAGCTCTGTCTAGGTGCAAAAGTTGTGGCTAATCTTAATGGGACTAGAGTAAGAGAAGCAGTAACAGAGCCCTTTGTCCTTAGGGATTTTCGCAACTCCTGTAAGTTCTTCTGGCTGCTTAGTATTTGGCTATATGTTTCTGAGGTCTGACTACTTGAGTAATATCTTCAGTATCAAAGAATATTAGGATAACACAAAGCCTGTGTGGTTAGCATAAAATCATTTGATACTATTTGGCAAGAAAAGTTTTACTTGGAAATGTGGGTTTTGGATGTAGCTGATCGATAATTCCATTTTGGATAGAGTTCATATCTAGTTTTTGTGGTGTTGCTAGAGAAGATCCAGGTTAATGGTGTGTACCAAAGTTCCAAACAAAGGTGATTCTGAATGGCTGAATTTCACTGACCTTTTCAAGTTTTCATGATGCATGCACACTTTTGTTGTGGTCCCAGTGAAATTCCTCTTTCAAAACGAAGTTGATTGGTTCCTACAGAATCTCAAACTGCTGCTTATGATTATTGTTCTGAATCGGACGTTGCAATCGTATGTTGAGCATGAACAACATGATTAATGGCTATATCTTTTTTTGCATGATTTTGGTCATGACTGTATACTGTGTTCTAGTTATAGAAATAACTTGTCTAATTTTGTTCTTTCTTGCACGTTAGAAGCTAGGAGTCAGAAGACCCCAAAGTCAGTAGAGATTAGCAAGTATTCTGAACACTCCTCACTTGAAGTTTGCAGGTGCTAAGAAGATTGAAACTCAAAAATATAATTTGACTTTTCTGTTTGCAGATACTAAGAAGAACTTCCCGCCTTCTCTAAATGATGAGGTTTGGCGATTGAAAATGATCTTCAAAGATGGCCGTTTCCATAGAAGTTTGGTTAATGAAAACATCAAAACCGTGAAGGATTTTCTTAAACGGTTCTTTAGAGATCCTCAAAGCCTCCAAAATGTAAGTATGTTGGTTTACTCAAGGTTTGGTTGCCAAGAATAATGTTGTCATTATACCACTTTGACCTTCTATATGCAAAAATTACTCGAATAAACTTGTCTTTGTACACTGAGAAGCTTACAAAATTGAATTAAGCCAAGTACAAAATATGCTAACAGCATTTGTATGTTGAGACTTGGTTGCCAGATCCTCGGGACTGCTAAACGATGGGAAGCTATAGTGGACCATGCTCGATCGTGTGTACTTGATAAGAGCTTGCAACTCTATTTTCCCATCGGCTCTGAGAAAAAATCTGGTGTGGTTTTCAATGTCGTGGGGCAAGTGATGGGACTAATTTCAGAATGCTGTTACGTTCCACTTGATAAGCTCTCTGAAGATCAAAAGGCATGCTTTTCTTTATCGATATAAATCCTCATTCCATAATGCTGTATTTGGTTCAAGGATTTGGGTAAGGAAAAGAAAAAAACAAACAGAAAAGTGGAAGGCTGTGACGGCTCACACTGGTTCCAAATCATTGACCCAAAGATAGCCGAAGTGTTTTCTCTGTTGGTCATTTCCATCTCATCTTTTAATTATTTTTTGATATCAGGCTGATGCCAACAAGTTGGTGGTGTCTGCACTTGAACATATGGAGGAAGTAAAGTCTTTCGATGATGATACTAGTATGCATTCTTATATGCAGTTACTGAATGATGCTTACCCCTCAAACTCACCCAGGATGGAGAGTCCTAGCCACTGTTACTGTGAACCTTCTTACACTCACCATGGACATGACCATACACAACCAAGCACTTCTTCCCACAACAATCAAGTCGTACCTTTCCACTTACCCGATGATGCTAACCCGTCAAACAATCCAAGCACCGATTCTCTGGGTTTCATGTCAATTGATCCATCTTTTGGAAGTGCAAGTGATGAACATGATTGGCAATATATTGAGGATCCTATTGATGAAGGCTCTTTCTTTTCTCCGAGAAACTTGTTTAATCCCCCTTTCTTTTATCCAGTGTCCGAGAGTCAGAGTGAGAATCAGCATTTGGAGTCAATTGATATGTATCATTCATCTCAATGTCTGTACTCCAGTTTTGAAGCACAAGATTCGGTCGTCCCTCGAGATGATGAAAACCAGCATTTAGGGGCAATTGATACGGATCATTCATCTCAATATCAGTACTCCAGTTCTGAAGCACAAGATGGGTTCGTCCCTGACATTTCAAGGGCCCGAGGCAAACTTCAAGGTTAGGGTCCCTTGCATACTTTTACGAGCAAACAAAACAGACACTAAATCAATCTGAATACATACATATATATATATATATGTATGTATGTATGTATGCACAGTAAGGTAGGTTTAATTTTCAAATATAGTGATCATTACAAGAACCTAAAATTATCATTCAAATATCACTAATTTTTTTGGCATTTTTAGCGGTAAAAGTAGTAATAATGCTAGCATAATCAATCTTCCCGTTATCTCCTTTTCATTGGATAGCGTAGCTAATGCATTCGCATTCTTAATGGGCTTATTTTTTATACCTAGTACAACACCCAACAACATTTGGGGCCTCTAATCTGAAATTTTTTGGGAGGGCCAGGACGCAAGCCTTGCTCGTCTTGGCTCAAGGACAGTGGGCCTGCCACAAGATGATCTGAGTAGTATTACCAATGGCTTTTTGCTATTCCGTGCTAGCTGCTGATATTGATAAAGCTCAGAGAAAATGGCGAATTCAGTGTGCTGAAGTCTAAAAGGAAGGTTGCCTCATTGAAGCTTGTTTCTTCAGAAGCGGTCCTTGCTTCAGACAGCCCAAGAATCTGGTGAATTGGTTACTGTACATAGATTGTTAGTTCTTATGTGTGTTTTTTTCATTATAAGAAGTGCTGCCCAGTTGGAGAGACTCTGCAGTTGTAAAATAGGACTAAGTTGTTTTCATTCGAGATAGTTTGAGCTTAACTGTCTGTTGTAGATTTCAGGCTCATAGCCACTTTTTTTTATTACAGCGAAAAGAACATCATATATGTAATGAGAATAGAGTTATAGCTTGTTCCACAAACTTTGTCTCTTTCATTAACGGTCTTTTTTTGGCTTTTTGGTTGATGTATTGTGAGATAATGAACTATCTCATAGAGCGTAAAAGGATAGTAAACGACAATTTGCTAAAAAAAAGAACAGTTGTCTGGAACAACCGCTTGTATTGTAGCGACTAGATGTCCAAATAAAACGGATTCAGAGCCGTTCTACAACCTTGTAGTGCGGTATCTGAGCCGTTGATTTCGGTAATCAGTGGCTCGGATTTTATCTCGGTAATGAACGGCTCGGATCATGCAAGTGCTGAGATGAAGTTAGGACCATTGATTGCACTCAAAGACTCGGATGCTGCATTACAAGTTTGTAGTGCAGCTCCGCACTAAAGGATTCCCAATTCCAAATAAAACAGAAATACGTAAAAGAGAAAACTCAAAGGAAGGCTACAAATTAAATATGACATTAACCAACAAAAACTTCAAAAGTCGTCATTAAAACATGTGCTTTGAGGCTTCAAAAATGATAGGTACACACCCTCTCAACCACTCCCCACCACACCCTCTCTCACATGTGTGGTGGGGGGCCCCACCACACATGTGAGAGAGGGTGTGGTGGGGAGTGGTTGAGAGGGTGTGTACCTATCATTGTTCTTGAGGCTTTGACCCTTTATCCTTCAGGGCCTCTAGCCATTATCAAAACGATGCGAATGATCCACCTCCATATGAATTCTGGAAAACGTTGCAAAAGAAGCTAAAGATCTGGCCCATTAGATGGATATTTTCCAACATAAACTGATTTTGCAACAACTGCAAATGCTCATAGTTACTTTGAAGTCAATCAGTAAAACGATTGGTGGATGTGGTGTATGTACACTTGGTACCGAGTTTCAAAGAAATGTGTGGTGGAGAGAAGTGTTGAGGCACTATGTAGCGGTGCCTCAAGACCACCAAATATTTTTTGGAGATTTGGAGAAGATTCTTTTGATTAATATTGTTTTAGATTCTCAGTTGTAATTTTTGTGAGCGTGAGTTTTGGAATACCTAAGAGTTTGGGAATTGGGTTGTTTATATTTGTATGTAGTTTTAGTAGCTCAAAGATTGAGGGACGTTTGAAAGGGCCATTTTTTTTCCCCCTCTGAAGTGGGAAATCCAAGAAATGAGCTATGAAAATTAGTTGTTAAGGTGGATTAATTTTTTTATTGTCTTCAAAAACAAAAACAGGACAAGTAATGTGTCATATGTGTACTCCTTAAATAGATAGATATGCAGAGAGTATGATAAATTTTGATTGGAAAAGAAAATGTGACACAATCCAAACCATACTTAGTGTCTAGTTATTAAAACCATGACACCAAGTAAAAACCTTTTCAGCACATATCATTAAATGCCCCCCGCAACCTGTCGCATACTCACATATAACCAAAACGAGCAAAACAGCCTTAGTATTTTTGTGGTATGGTTGGGTGCATTTTTGTGGTGTCCGATTCCATTATAAGTGTCTTATCAACTTTGGTTGTCGGTCGGGGATTTGCGACTTTGTAATTGTTCAAACCCTATGTGCCAACTTATTTAGGATATAGTATTTCTAATTCTATTTTAATTCTTTCGTACTATTTTAGTAGCATCTTGTAATATGGTGTGTTTTGGCTTAAAAAGACAGCCTGACTTATTTTTTTGTCCTTATTTGATTTTTCTTTTTCTTTTTTCGATTTGTTATTTTTGCATCGATTTTTTGTGTATTCTTGGTTCGTCTCGACGAGAGAAATCTAAAAAGTGAAAATCTATCTTTTGACTTATTTTTGTCTTTATTCAAAAAAATTTAAGCTTCGGTCATAATTTTTTACTTTTTTTATTCCTTCCGCCGAGACGAATCAATAATACACAAAAAATTAATTCACAACTAAAAACCGTGAAAAAAAAATTAAATAAAGACAGATAATTTTTTAGATCAAAACACACCCCCTTCCTAGTTCATCTTTCATAGTAATTGGTTCTGATTCAGAAAAACTTGTCTTTCTTCTTGTTCATCGACCAACGTTCCCTCCATTTCCATTCCAACCAACACTAACCCATTTCTCCAACCAAAACCAGAAACACTTTCCCAATTGCTAAACCAACGCCCAGGAGTCTCACAGCTCAAACAAATCCAGGCCCAAGTCATAACCCAAGAATATCCATCATCTCCTTCCATTACTGATTCTCTCATTCACTGTTATCTCTCTATTAAGGACATAACCAGTGCAAAAACCTTATTCAGTAGCTATCCTTTGCCTTCGCCTTCGCCTCCAACTCTGTTATGGAATATCATGATCAGGGCTTACTGCAAGCTGTACAATTGTCAAGAACCCATCAATTTATTCCGTCAAATGCTCGCTTTAGACCGCACACTGCTTGTTTTTCCGGACGATTATACATTCACTTTTGTGATCACTTCGTGTTCGCATCAAACGTCTTTGGTATTTGGGGAAATTGTTCATGGGTTGGTGATGAAAAATGGTTTGGAATCGAATTTATAAGTAGGCAATTCTGTCATCAATATGTATTGTATTTATGAGAAAATGGAAGATGCCCAAAAAGTGTTTGATCAAATATCTGAACGAGACGTGTTCTCCTGGACTAGTCTGCTCTGTGGGTATGCAAAACATGGGGAGATGGGTAGAGCCTGTGAGATTTTCGATCAGATGCTGGTGCGTAATAATGTCTCTTGGACTGGTGTGATTTCAGGCTTTGTTGGAGTTGGGAGGTATGTGGAAGCCCTTTGCTATTTCCGTGACATGCTTTGTGATGATAAGGACCATAAGGTGCAGGCCAATGAGGCCATTCTTGTTTGTGTACTCTCCGCTTGTGCTCATCTTGGAGCCTTAGATCAAGGACATTGGATTCATATGTACATAGGTAAGAGTAGAATTTTTTAGAGCTCGAATATTTTAACTGCTCTTATTGACAAGTACTCCAAATGTGGGAAGATAGAGAGTGCCACTTGAGTTTTCATCGGAATCTCTAGACAAGATGTTCATAATTTTACAAGCATGATCTTAGGATTATCAATTCATGGACTTGGTAAGGATGCTTTACGTGTTTTCAATCAAATGTTAGCTGAAAACGTTAAACCAAACGAGCTCACCTCTCTAGGGGTTTTAAATGCATGTAGCCGTTCTGGTCTTGTAGAGGAAGGTTCTTCAATCTTCAATGATATGGAGAGCTTGTGGGGGGTTGTGCCCAAGATTGAGCACTATGGGTGTTATATTGATTTGCTTGGGCATGCGGGTCACCTAGAAAAGGCTTTCCAAATTGTCAGAACCATGCCCATGGAGCCTGACATTTTTATATGGAGGTCTTTGCTTAATGGATGTAGAATCCACCATGATGCTAATCTTGCACAGTGCATTATAAGCCACGTTAGGAAAATGAACTATTGCATATGTAATGGAGGTGAGGTGTTACTTTCAAACTTATATGCTTCTCTAGGCAGTTGGGAGGGAGTGGCTGAAGTGAGGAAACTAATGGGTGAGAGAAGGAATAGGTCAGACCCTGGGCGTAGTTGGATTGAGGTGGATGGTGTTGTTCATGAGTTTCAAGTTGCTGATTGGTTGCATCCACAAATTGAAGAAATACGAGAAAAGTTGAAAGAAATTATGAACAGGGTGAGCTTCGGAGGCTATATTGCTAACACAATGCATGTTTCATTTGATCTGAATGAGGAGGAGAAAGAGCAAGCAGTGGCATGGCACAGCGAAAAGCTAGCTGTTGCTTTTGCCCTGATGAGTACTCTGCTGGGCACCTCAATTCGGATAATTAAAAATTTAAGGACCTGTGAAGACTGTCATATGGCTCTAAAGGCCATTTTCAAAGTTTATGGTTGGGAGATTATTGTTAGAGACCGTTCTCGTTTCCATACTTTCAAAGGAGGAGATTGTTCATGCAAAGACTACTGGAAGTTATCTGCTGTTTATGTCCTGTTTTTTAATGGGAAGTGCAGGTTGAACTCGGATACAACAAGAGATCACGGCCAACCAAACTTTTGCTTTGGGTTTTGGACCTCTTATATTTGCCAAATGTAAAGATGTCTGAAAAATCGACAGCTTTTGTGGTGTTCCAGGAACGTCAAGTAATTTGTTGGACAACTAAGCCCGGTTTCATTTCTTAAAGCAGCTAAGAACCATTCTGACGGCACCAAAAAAAAAGAAGTGTGTAACCAATGAGGAGAAAACGCGACCAGTTAGTGTAATCATCACTGGAGATGCACAGTTTGATTTAGCTTCAAGTCTTCGCCCTTTCCATGTATTAGGAATGAAACCTCGAGGAAGTTATATGACACTACCTCATTTAGGTTCAGCAATTCCTTCTATTCAAAATTTCCGTAAGCTCCTGAAGCAGTTTACTGTGAATTTTTGCATTTGAAAGGTGAGTTCATCAACTAAACACCAAATTTTATTATTTATTCTATGCGTCAGTTTTGATGGTTAAATTTGTGTGTACAACTATCTGTGCATACATTTAGCTACTTGCTTATGGTTTTTCACAGCGACCTAGTTGCCATTGTTTGATATAAGTTTCGTTTTGTTCAAAGGTACTCATCTGCTTCTCTTCCTCTAGCGATTGCTGTGGAGCTGTGAGAGAAAGAGCAGGATCATAAGGTCTCATGGGTAGAAAGAGAGGGATTAAAGGGAGGAAAATGTAAGAATGGAAATATGGTTTATGTCTGTTGGAGAGATGAATAAACTAGAGGTCTCAACCTGAGACGGATTTGCCAACTGCAATTAGGTTGCCAAGATCTGCAAAAACTCATTCATGATTTTGACACAACAATGAATATGAGATTGTTTTACACCGTGTAACCTAATTAAATCTAAGTAATTTGATGTTAGTGGTGGGAAATGGAACTCTACGGTGAGAACCGAACCCATATGCCATCTTAGTAAAGAGAGCGTCTTACCACTTGGTCCGCCCTTTGTTCTTGGAAATGAGGATGTTGATTACTTGTCCCTTGCATGCATAACTTATGACTTGTTCATTCATTGGGTAGTCCATGAATGGTCCATCTACGCAAATAATCGACCACTTGACCTACAATTACTCCTCCAAGAGGAAAATCAAGAAGCCGTTGGAAGCCGGAGCAGCATAGAGATGGCAGCGGCGGTAGAGATGGTGGCGGTGACAGAACTGGTATGTCAGCTTGATGCAGATCTAACTTCTCTAAGGCCTGGTCTTGAGTGGACTATGTTACTACACCCACGACCCACCATTAGTGTCACTCATTCACTTGAATCACTTGTAACTACTATTTCCATTCAAATTTACCACCTTTTTGTCTCAGTTTTCTCGAGTTTCTCAGCATATACAGTTCGTCACTTTCATATTTTCTATGATAGTTATGTGCACAAGAGGGGGGAAATTGTAGAGCAAAGAGCAGCTTTCATTGCTACTTTTAATCCCATATCATCCACAGATTTACAGCAAGGAAACTGAATTACTGGATGCCACAAGGCATCCTATAAATCAAGATACTAATTATACTGCTTTTACATGTAATACCCTGAAAAAAGAACAGTTACATAATAGTACACACACAAATAGCTACATCATGCTTTTTGTCTTCTCCAGACATTGCTAGTGAGGGAGCAAGATTTCAGATGACAGCATTACATCTCTGCGATGCCTAATCACACTGATGGGAAATATTTGTTGAGATTGAGGGGCAGTGAGTAGAATTCCTCACTTCTTGTAGCTGTTGTATAGTACCGGAATTTGTCTCACCAATGCTTACCGCGGTCTTTTCTAATGGAGCTGTCTCTCTTGCGTATTGTGTTGTCAAGTAAATATGCCAGCAAGCCAGCAACAAATGCTCCCGACGAGAATGGAACATTAACCATATCGTTGAACTGCCAAGTAAGAAAAAGCGTCAAGAAATTCTACCGAATTCCCAATTTATTTTTAGATTTATGGATGATAATGTTTTCAGCATACCCATCTTCCACTTGTGTGAACTTGGCCGTATCCCTTGATCGCGGTATACTCCTTGAAGTACTGGGGTACAGAAAAGCCCAGAAAGATAGAGAACCCCAATATGAACTTTGTTCGGAAGCTGTTGAGATTGCAGAACTGAAGGAAACTTAAACCGACTGAACCTGCACGTGCACGATGCAACCAACAAAACCATCAACTAAAACAGATCATTATAAGAAGTTTTCAGTATTGTCCACTATTGTATTTTCGGTATTCTTGTCAGTTTGAATATGAGTGCGAGGACACCGAAAATACCAAAATTACAGAAAGTATTTTTAATGGAAACTCAGCATAAGTTATGAGAATATTGATACTTACCCACGTAAACAAAGAAAATACAGTAAAATTGTAGAACGTATTGTTATATCCTGATTAACCCAAAGTTTTTTTTTTTTTTTTGCCATCACTCTCTGCATTTGGGCACTTGAATCCTGTTGACCTTCATAAGATGACACGCAAAAAGACATGTCAAGCTTCATGTACCTTGTAGTTTTTGTGTGGGATATTTATAGAATGTAGTTCGAATTCTTAAAAAGGATTTTCAGGGATCAATCTGGTTTAGAAAACTTTGCACCACTGTAAAAACCAATCAAAACCTATGGATGTGTGGATGATTGTTGTTATCAATAAATTGTTGCCTTTGTCTTGCATGGAAACTAGCTGCATATGTGGATTATAATCGGCAATAGAGAGACTGAGACTTGTAAGTCTCTTAGCCATGTTTTCGATATTACACTCGCAGCTACTTTGTTTATAAGCAACCTGTAGTATTGCAGTAATGCTTCAGGGTATTACAGGTCAAACAAGAACTTGAATTGGCAGGAGAAAAGATTTGGACAAGATTGAACAAGTAAGAGATCATGCCAGTATAAGTTTACAGGCTTCCAGCCACTATTGATGACAATTTTGCAGTCATTTTGCCACTTATCCTTGTACTTCTCATTCAGTCATTCTGTTATGGGAGTACAATCTTCGGAATCAAGAGCCCTACAGCTAAGTGTTCATGGACAAGCTCTCCCTGCCAGTAATGACTAGTTTACCCATTAGAGGAGAAGGACCTACTCCTCTTAGAGTAGCTTTAATCAATGCAACTACAAAGCAAGTTGTTACCTCTGGGCTAGAAGCATCTGCAAAGATTCAGATTTTGACAGTGACAATTGGACACTTGAAGAATTTAACGATAAGATTGTCAGAGGAAAGGAAGGGAAAAAAAACCCTTCTTACTGGAAATGTGCATCTGAATCTGGAAGAAGGTGTCGGTTTGGCGCATGAGATTTCTTCCACACATTATTCGCATTGGATGAAGGTCTGTAAGCTCCGTCTAGGCAGAAAAGTTGTGGATAATCCTAATGGGATTAGAGTAAGAGAAGCAGTAACAGAACCCTTTGTCCTTCGGGATTTTCGCAACTCCTGTAAGTTCTTCTGGCTTGTTAGTATTTGGCTATATGTTTCTGAGGTCTGACTACTTGAGTAATATCTTGAGTATCAAAGATTAATAGGATAACACAAAGCCTGTGTGGTTAGCATGTTGATATTTGGCAACAAAACTTTTACTTGGAAAAGTGGGTTTTGGATGTAGCTCCATTTTGGATAGAGTTCATATCTAGTTTTTTGTGGTGTTGTTAGAAAAGGAGAAGGTCCAGGTTAATGGTGTGTACCAAAGTTCCAAACAAAGGTGATTCTGAATGGCTGAATTTCACCAACCTTTTCAAGTTTTCGTGATGCATGCACACTTTTGTTATGGTCCCAACGAAATTCCTCTTTCAAAACAAAGTTGATTGGTTCCTACAGAATCACAAACTGCTGATCATGATTATTGTTCTGAATTGTAGTTGCAATCGTACGTTGAGCATGAACAACATGATTAATGGCTATATCTTTTTTTGCATGATTTTGGTCATGACTGTATACTGTGTTCTATTTATATGAATAACTTGTCGAATTTTGTTCTTTCTTGCACGTTAGAAGCTTATGAGTCAGAAGACCCATTTAAATATTTTGACATTTCGGCATTAATTACATGCCTGATGTGTTCTAAGGAGGACACTTGAATGTGGTTCAATAAATAAAGATAATGAAATTGTGATTACTAAGGCCACCATTTGGTGAGTTCCTGGGCAAGGGTATCGAGGCCCGTGAATCTCGGCAGGGATGAATGAGGCCCATGAAACTCAGTTAAGGGATCCAAATCCCATTGATAATGGATATTGAAATTGTGATGAACGGAATAATCGAAAATAAAGGAAGACGATGGATGGTTAATGTGAACATTGTGGTACGGTAGAGGAGGAGGTCTTATGAGTGACGTAAATTTGATGGACTAAACTTTGAGATTATATATATAGATTAGCGAGCTTTGACATGTTATGACCAGTCATACGGTGAGAGGAAAGACTCGGAAATCGATGGTCCAAATTTAATATCATGTTAGTGTTAATGTGCACGTGTGTGAAGGGTGGTTGATTCTGGAGATACTGGACCAGTAGGTATCATGAATTGCATTTAAGTGTTTTGAATTATCTGGCATTTCCTTCTCGTTGTATACCATTTCATATATGGGGCCGGTTCCCCTCACACATAAAAAAAAACACAAATTTTGACACTCTATCTCAGCCATTGAAACCAATGGTTGAGATTAGAAGTTGAGTTATTACACTCAATTCCTTATATCTCACCCTCACCCTATCTCCCTCTCTCTCCCACAACATATTGCCCTCTCTCTCCCTCTTCTAGCCCGGCGACCCACAATCCACCTCCATCGCCGGCCGACCAACTCCAGCCGACCACACTCCAGTGATTCCTGCCCCAACTCCATTGATT
Organism: Vaccinium darrowii; assembly: GCA_020921065.1. Classification (NCBI taxonomy): domain Eukaryota; kingdom Viridiplantae; phylum Streptophyta; class Magnoliopsida; order Ericales; family Ericaceae; genus Vaccinium; species Vaccinium darrowii. The sequence goes on from CM037159.1 coordinate 31,941,829, forward strand.
ACAGTCTCTAATTAATATGAAGATTCTTAGGATGAAATCAATAAGGCTACGGGTTGTTTCAGCTTTTGTAAAGGATTCTGCAGATTAGTGTTTTGTTTGTTGGCTCATGTTTTTTTTTTTTTTTTTTTGCTCCGTATGGCTATCTGGAGATGCTGCTGTCTTCTAGAATTTGTGGTTGCTAGGTTGCAAGGATTTCATGAAAAAATGAGTTTACTGAAGTCAGAGCTCTGTTTCCCCCTTTTTTTTCTTTTTCTTTTTTTTCTTTCCAATCATCAAATACATAGCTAACAAAGTAAAAGAAAACTTTATCATGGCACGGCTGCAACAAATGCACCCAATTTGAAGTAGGCCAAATCGGCATCTGGGATCATAATTGGACCACTTGACACCATTGCAAAATGAGATGCCATTCTCCAACCTTTGAGCAATCCTTAACAACATCACCAATAGTTGAACCGTCCGTTGGCATATTAACAAACACCTCATATGCGTTGCAATATTGCACCTTTGCATAAATCCTCCAGGAGAATCACCAATCCAGTTTAAGGAAAAAAAAAAAACCTTCAATTTTGACACATAGCCATACGGGAAGCTTTATTCAAACCAGCTATAAGAGGATCATTAGAAAAATAAAGTCGAAATCCCTTTTCAAACAATCCGTATACAGATAATTTTGGGGGAATCAGCCAGTCGGAAAATAGTTGAGGAGGTAACAAGTGTTAATTTGATGTGCAAAAAAGCTGCAAACTTCAACTTGGATTGCTACTCCTGTGTGCTCCTGCGTGGAGGGGGGAGAGAGAGAGAGAGAGAGAGAGCAAACACCGGAGTTGGGGCTGGAATCACCGGAGTTGTGGTCGGCTGGCGATGGAGGTGGATTGTGGGTCGCCGGGCTAGGGGAGAGAGGAGAGAGAAGGCAGTACGTCGTGGGAGAGAGAGGGAGATAAGGTGAGGGTGAGACATAACGAATTGAGTGTAATAACCCAACTTCTAATCTCGGCCATTGGTTTCAGTGGCTGAGATGGAGTGTCAAAATTTGTGTTTTTTTTATGTGTGAGGGGAACCGGTCCCTTCATATATGGTCCGGGATGCACCTTCCCTATTTTTTTTTAATGATCCGAACCGTCCAATTTTAAAATGTGTTTTTAAGGGACCTCGCAAGAAATTGTCGGAAAAAAAATACCGGGAAGGGCTTGATCCTAGCAGTTTTTCATAAAACTGAAAATGTACAGTTTTTGTGGAAAACTGCTCGGATCAAGCCCTTCCCGGTATTTTTTTTTTTTTTGACGATTTCTCACGGGGACCCTTAAAAATACTTTTTAAACACATTGGACGGTTCGGATCATGCAAAAACACGTTTTAAAAGCTTCAAAACACTCAAAAACCTCTAGTCTACCAGACTGGCAAGTAGGCATGTGTGTGTGTGTGTGTGTGTGTGTGTGTGTGTGTGTATTGCATAAAAAAAACCTCTACTGGGCTAAGTGAATACTCACCCTCCCTTTTGCAGGTTTTATCAATGGAGCATGACTTGGATGAAAAGCATATTCATGAAGAGTTGTTTGAATCATCAAAAAGGATATTCATGAAGAGTTGTTCGAATCATCGAAAACCATATTTTAAAGGATGAACATGTAATCTATGTTGTCTCTTGATTTTTGAAAGATGTAAAACCTTACCATTTAGATACTATGATGTATGTTTTCTCATAGGATATGGGCACCCTATGTAGACCATGGTTGGTTGTTATGAATGGAACGTTGTGAGATGATTTGATTGAGTATATGAGAAATTATTGAGGTACTCTGAGGAGGAAAATGTTTATTTATTTGAAAAATCGAGGGCGTGACATCGTACTTTAGCCATTGGATTCCAACGGATCTAATAAGAAAGCCGTTTAAAAGCTCACAGGTCGTGATTGGGGTAAAAAACAATTCGCGGGTTGAATTTTTGGCAGAGCTGGCCCTGAGCTAAAGCAAGTGTTGCAGCCGATTTAAGCCCCAAAAAAATACAAAATTTAAGGGCCTCCATATTTTAGTATCCCTAGGTAAATCTGGCATTTCATTTTTGTGTAGCTTTAATTTAATCCAGTCGTCTTCACTGTATAGTGAGATCCGGCAATTTTGACAGAATTCATAGTGTGCGAAATTCGTACTTACGGACAATATATTTTGTTTATATAGCCCAATGTTTTAGCTCTTCAGGAAGAAAAGGAAATAAATTAAAAGGACTTGTATATGGGGGTCTTTCTCTTCTATAATGATCCCTAGAAAATGTTTTTAAGGACTAAGAGGGGAGTTAGGAAGCTACAATTATTTGATGAAGCATTAAGGGATGTTACTTTTAATAATCAAGGTTGTTCGAGGTTGCTAAATGGGATTAATTTGGGAAATAAAAGGTCTGACCGTCAATCAGACAAAATTGTTGTGAAGGGCATTAAGTTAATTGGGAATGTGCAACTAGGGCAAGATGCAAAAGAGGAAGTTGTTGTGCACCATGTGCTATTGTTCATTATAAGTGACAATAGTCCATCAGATTCTGTCCCTACACCTGATAAGATATTTATCGGTGTCGGTGAGGATAATCCAGAAACTTGGATTGTGGATCCGGATGCGTCAGATAAATTCAGAATGCTGAGGAAAATGAGGTTCAAGCTTATGGGTGGCAAGGACAAAGATCATCCTCGTCACGGAATAGAGGTTGTGGATCACTTCTGCATTATTGACGTGTGACTGGTAATATTAATACAGCGCCCCCCCAATCACTACTCACTCTAGTCCCTCCGGGTTTTTCAAGAAGTTTGAGCCTTGTACTGTTGGAGGGACTTCCCCAATTTTTTAAAAATACTAGAAAAATGCCACGCCGAACCAATTTTCGATTTCAAGCAAAAAAATATATTCCTCACCTACCCACAATGCCCATGTCCAAAAGAACTTCTACTAGAACTCTTACTCTCGCTACTCCAACTAGCCTACCAACCCTACTACATCCTAGTTGCCCGATAGCTCTACCAAGATGGAAACCCTCACCTCCATGCCATGGTACAATGCACCAAAAAAATTGAAACAACAAACCCTAGGTTTTTCGACCTAACAGCAACAAACGGTCGAATCTACCATCCTAAGGTGGAAACCCTCAACTCACCAACAGGAAGTCGAAACTACATACAAAAAGAGGGAAACTTCATCGAACATGGAGAATTCTCGTCAAAGGGGAGAAGCCCCTAAAAAAATAGAGACGCCCTGTGGAGGAGTATTTTGGCTGAGGCAGAAACAGAAGAGCAATTCTTCTCTCTTTGCAAAGAGAGATTGTCCTATAGATTATGTTATAAGATATCCCAGTTAAAAACATTTTCTAGGGACCATTACAGAAGAGAAAGACCCCCATATACAAGTCCTTTTAATTTATTTCCTTTTCTTCCTAAAGAGCTAAAACATTGGGTCGAACAAAATATTTTATTCGTAAGTACGAATTTCGCACACTGTGAACTCTGTCAAAATTGCCAGATCTCACTATACAGTGAAGACGACTGGATTAGATTAAAGCTACACAAAAATGAAATGCCAGATTTTTATGCTAACGAACCAATGCTATTTGACTCTGACAGGAACCAGAACAGCGGCCAATCCGCCCAATCTCCCTCTACCTCGAAAGACCGTCAAGAACTAGAAAAACTGCCTGGGCCAGAAGTCTCGGACGACACAACTACTTCTCAGACAGAATAAGTTTCAAGGATTACGACCAAGAAGCATGCTACAACGTCATCGATGACATCAAATACTCCACAATCCAAACTGAATTAATGAAGAATCTAGTTGGCTGCCAAAGAGATTTCAACGTCTTCATTAAGTTTCAGCCAGACCTATTAATTAAAGGCGGAATACCGTCTATTATCTTAGTTAATGGAGACAGCAGTTGGTTAGATGCGATCCCCAAAAATGAAAGAATGGTTTGATGTTAGTGTAACCACAGTGATGATTAATGAAAATTTTTATAAATCTATTATTTCTCCGAATCTCCCATTTAGTTACAACATTTCCCTTGTCATCAACTATTACATCTTTTGAATCATCACACTTTTTGACACTCATTATTACATTCCGTAACACATCAGAAAATTCCTGAGGACCCATAACAACAGATCCTCTCCTATCAACTTCATCTCTTCTAGCACCAACTTCCAAAATAGATGGTCCACGATCAAGCTCTGTAAAGCTAACACCACCTCTACGTACATCAACCTCAGATACACTAAGACGACCTCTACGTTCTTCAACAACTGACCCACTTTCTCCAAAACCTCTTAATAACATATCTCTCCACTTTTCTGGCAAACCCAATGACACAGTTCGGGCCAAAATTGGAACAACTTTACTAGGAGCACAATGCCATACATCAACATTCTCTTTGGTGTATTTTTGGGATAACACCACAATACATGGCGGTCTCATAGTTTGCTCATCCGGCATCTCGCTAGTAGAATACTTCAAATATCCCTTCATTTTACAATAAGTGACACCCCTTTTAATACTCCCTCCGTTCCAAAATAATGTTCCACTACGAAAAGTCGTGTCATTTTTCAAATCAAAAAATGAACTACTTCCGTAAATCATTTTTCGAATTTTTTCGCACCAAATTAAAGTACTTGACGAGTACTTTAATTCGGTATGAAAAAATTCAAAAAATGATACACGAAAGTACTTCATTTTTTTATTTGAAAAATGGCAAGAGAGAGAAAGTGGGGCTCTTATTTAGGAACGGAGGGAGTATTAGAATTTTCGATGCGATACTTAATTACCCAAGGAACCTGTTTCTCGTTAAGCGAACAATATCCATTCCCGTAGTAAATTAACTCGCACTGGCAATCCACAGGGAATACAAAATACGCCTGCAAACTGTCGTTCCCATCTAACCTCCAATCATAAACATTGACCCTAACAAGACCATTTGCGTTGGGGGCACAAAGGGGTAAATATTTTATCCACTTTAATACTGTTTTTACCCATTCTTAACCTCAGCTGCGAAAACAAATTAGGCAATGCAAGTTCGATACAACTGAAATCACTTGTTGAAATACCTTCCACAACACCCGTTCTTATATCCTTGACCTCCATTAACCTAAACATTACATTATCAAATCATCCGTTAAACACTCAATAAATCATCCGTTAAACACTCAATTACAAACTGATTACTATACAGTTTTAAAATACATCTGACTTCTCAATGTATATTTGCACTCTTTCCCACTGATAGAGGCAACCACTAAACATATGACACTCTTCTGAATATTCCCCACGTTCCCAATCAACGTGTCTTTGTAATCTGTCCACACGTCAATAATGTAGAAGCGATCCACAACCTCTATTCCGTGACGAGGATGATCTTTGTCCTTACCACCCATAAGCTTGAACCTCATTTTCCTCGGCATTCTGAATCTATCTGACTCATCCGGATCCACAATCCAAGTTTCTGGATTATCCTTGCTTGGCACGCTACTTTTCTTTCTTCGATTTGTAGTTAGGTTTCTTTCCTTTTGTGTTTACATAAAAAAAAATGACGTTTGAAGTTTGTCCTTTTTTAATTAGATCTAATGTTTGACAATATTTCACTTGGCCATTAAATTTGGCTTTGAACTATTTGTTGGGCCTCCTTTATCAATGGAAAAGGGGGACTAAAGAATTCTATATAGCAAAAATAATGAAAAAAATCTTGGGTGGCGAGTCTACATAATTTAGAAACAAAATTTTTATTGGGAGCTGATTTTGGGGCTCCCTTTTTTGATGCAAGCACTCCAAAATTTAATGAAGTTACAAAACTACCCTTTTCAAAATATAAAAGTTACTGGAGACACTCCATCCTAAAATTATCTCCTCATTTACTTGAGACACTCCTAACGGAAATATGAACCAAAGCCTCTCTCCATTGGCAGCGGATCCTCTATCTGAAGCTGCCTGCCTGACACCTCTGTCCCACGCTCTTAGTGCTGCCATGTCGCCCATATTTCCCCTCCATTAAACCCACCAACTCTGTTAATGGCATTGTTAACTCAAGGCAATTGTTATCCTTTTTTTTTGGTTTTGCACTATCATTTGAATAAAAAAAATAAAGTATTTCTACGTACAATTTTTTTATTTTTGTTTGCACCAAATTAAAATTCTAGTAGAGATCGTTCTTTTGATGCCCAAAAATTTTAAAAAATATATACGAAAGTATTTTACATTGTTGGTTTATTGAGTTGGCTTTGTACTATCCTTTGGATCAAAAAATAAAGTAAATCCGTGCATAATTTTTTTATTTTCTTTTGCACCAAAATAAACTACCAAAGAGATTTTTAATTCGATTCGAAAAAATTTTAAAAAATTTATACGAAAGTATTTTACATTGCTAGCTTGTTGGGTTTAAATTATTTCGTACAAAAAATTTCAATTTTTTTAGCAATGAAAAAAAATAAAAAATTATGCGCGCAATTACTTTATTTTTTTTATCCGAAAGATATTGTAAAGCCAACTCAGCAAGCCAACAATGTAAAATACTTTCATATACATTTTTTCAAATTTTTTTGCACCGAATTAAAGATCTATATTAGTAGTTTAATTTGGTGATTTTTTTTTTTTTTTTTGCACGAAAGTACTTTATTTTTTTATCCGAAAGATATTGCAAAGTTGTTCAACAAGCTAACAATGTAAAATACGGCTCACATCTCTCTCTCTCTCTCTCTCTCTCTCTCTCTCTCTCTCCCCCCCCCCCCCCCCCTCTTTCTCTCTTTTCTCTCTCTTAATCCAAGGCGTCCAAAAAGTGTTTTGGACGGCCGAGATGTGCGCTCGGGCACCACGTAGGATGGTGTCCACTTGGCACTGAAAAACCCCTCGTTAACAAAGGAGGAAAAGGAGTAGAGCAAATTTTTTTTGGAGTGCCTGAAGTAAATTATAGAACTTGCAAAAGGGTAGTTTTGGAAAACCACTGTAGCTCGGAGCCCCTCCATCAATTTTTGGAGTGCGATTATCAATTCCCTTTTTATTTTAGTGTAATACAATCATGGCAATTTTTAAAAATCTTTGTGGTGACAATTAACCGCCGCCACTTATCCCCTTTATCTACATCCTCGGGCCCATAACTCGCAGGCTAGCGAATGTACTTAGAGGGTGTTTGGGCGCTTGATTTTCCCATCTTCCCATTCTTGTTTTCAACTTATGGTTGTTTGGGCGCCTTGAGAGAGAACCCATTCTCTCAAAACGAGTTCTTCAGTTTTCACTTTCTAGACCAAAAGTTAGAATCAGCTCTTGACCTCCTTTTGATTTCTCATTCTCATTTTTCATTTCCCTCAATTTTTCTTTCCCATCTCTACCCTTTTTTTACGTTATTTCTGGGTTCACTTTTACCACCTCACACACCGAACAGCAGGGGACTCATGATATTTCTTCACACTGGTTGGAGCTACTTCGGAAAAAACTTCAGATCTAGACGATGAGGAATTGAAAGACGAACTGGATTATCTTTGGGAATCTCAGATTGGCCTTTTCTTCTTTCTTGCACAGATTTTTTGTCTTGATTTTTACTGTTGATTTGAACTTGAGGTGTTGGGTTTTCAATTTGAGGCTTTGGAGAAGATGACACTGTAGCAAATTGGTAAAGTGTGTGTGTGTGTGTGTGTGTGTGTGTGAGAGAGAGAGAGAGAGAGAGAGAGAGAGAGAGAAAGAAATTAAAGATCGGGGAGAGAGAGAAACTTGGTTTGGACTTTTGAGTGGTGAAGCATCAGACTTCTGTTTATTTTTTTAAAAAGGGATGATCAAAATATATTTTATAACATAATTTAGAAATAAGGGCAAAATGGGAAAAAATAATACATAACTCATTTTCATCATTTTTCTCCCAAACACTACTACTTTTGTAAAATGCATTCTGCACATTTCTCCCAAACACTCTTCTCATATTCAAAATTCATTCTAACCATAATCTAAAAAGCCAAAAAGCTAAAAAGTTGAAAATGAAAAACTGAAAAGTAGGCTCCCAAACACCCCCATATTAGCCGCTGAAAACCTTTGAAACAATGTTATGCCGTTTTTATTTTTGAATTTTACTAGCAGTGGGTGTTGGAACTTTTGAAGTTTCAAATATTAATGGGGTCTTAGTTTTTTTTTTTAATAATCATATTAACAATTTATTTTCAAATAAATGTGAATGTGTCATTTTGATTTTCTTTTTCTAAAAAGACCTATGGAGAATTCAAAGCAATAAAATAACATGTGTACTTTGTTGAAAAAAAAAAATTAAATTTTTTTTGTGTTTACTTTGTGCATAGCATGAATTCAATGCTAGTATGTTTTATTGAGAGACATGTCTTTTCATCTATGAGGGGTGACTTTTAGTTTTGTATGAAAATGCATGACTCTTCTTAAAAGGTGTTTAAATTCCTTTAAATAGAGAGCCACGCCACAATCTTTTAAGACTAGATTCTCTTATTTCTTTTCATTATTTTCCTAGCCCATTTGGGCAATTTTATTCGTACCTGACACCCCCGTCTTTCACTGATCATGGATCATGGAGACACTCTGTAATACCTAATGAGTTGTATCTTGAAGTCGTATTAGTCTAGAGGCAAATATGCCTTTAGGATAGCATCTTGTCGTGCCTTTCATCGATTTCGCGTGCTATTTTTTTAACGTCGACTTTACTCTTTCATAAAACCATGCAGTAGTAAAGGGAAATTATATTCACCTTTCGTTGATGAAATGTCAAATCCCAACTCTCAATTTATAGGTTGATGTTCATGACACGATCGAAGGTGGCGGCTTTAGCATATGACAAATAGGGGCGGTGCCCCCACTGCACTTTCGTCTTGATAAAGGTTATGATATTTTTCGTTGTAGTAAGAGTCACGACAAGAAATTTTCCTCGCCTGATTCACCTCTCCGTTCTATTACCGACGATTTTATTACCGCCGGTTAAACAAAAATGGAAATAATCATTTTTCCCAGCGGGTTTTGATTTCCTCCGGTAATGGTACCCTTTTTCATAAAACCGCCCGTAAAGCCACTTTTTCTTGTAGTGAGTCATGATAATTGTCCTCGTCTGATTTCATTGCGTATCTCTTTTTTCTTTTTTGTCGTAGTAAAGGTCATGATATCTATGCCCAAAATCACACATTTTCCGCATTATGGCACTTACATTTCCTTGTTATGGCATTGGGTGGTCACATTAAGTTTGGTCCTAGCAAAATCAAGACTAGCTGAACTTTATCACTTTAATTTTATAGGCTCCTTTTGTACATAGTTAAAACTCATTATTGGTAATCGAGAGTAATTAACCTTTTTTCTAAAATAGTAAAGCAAAGGGGCCGGGGATTTTTTAATTTGGCCATCGGTAGAAATCGAATGATATGAGTTGTGGTGCTTATGCAATTTTTCTTCATGCTGATGAAATAAAAAATAAAGACCTCAGAGAGGCGACATGTAACTAACTTAATAATAAAGGCTCAAAAGGCAATTGATTGATTTATGACATTTTTTTTTCAAATTGTGATCGGTTTTTGTTTTCGCCAAGTTTCCTCATTTGAGTGTTGATTTTAGCACATCTTCTCCTCATTTGAGTGTTGCTAAAATCAACATTTTATCAAATGTTAGATTTTAGCAAATGGTTACAAGACAAATCACACTGATGAGTGTTAGGATTCCAACAACGCACCACACGCAACAGAAGCAATAAAACCAGGAGAAAACAACACACAAATATACGTGATTCGGCTAAATCGGACCTACATCCACGGGGAGGGGGTTTCAATATAATCCGGAGACAATCCGTGTTCTTGTGTTACACACTCACACTCAATCTCGCAATAATGAAATCCTCACAAGTTCTCTCATGTATCTCTCTCTCCGGGAGAGCCACAACTGGCTCCCCCTCTCACACTCTCTGCCTCTCTCTCTCTACATTGTGCTACTACACCTAATACACAAGGCAACAACGAGTATTTATTGAGTACACATAAAAAACCCTAGCCACTCCCTCCGGGCCTAAGCCCAAGTGGCCTACACGGGATGGAATCCCAACAATGAGTTGAGAGAATTTTCTATTGTAGCAAATAACACAACAGATGTGAGAGCACGATATGGGACAGCAAACGAACCGAACTGCTCTCGAGCAATTCGTGACTCAGCTAGTTAAGGCTCGGCTCCGGCTCATTTTGTAATTGAGCCGAGCTCGAGCTCGAGTTTTAGGTTCTTTTAGTAAATGAGCTTGGTATAGCTCCACTCAGCTCGCAAAAGCTCCGTTCGTTTACATAGGCTCGGCTCATTTAAGAAGGCTCGTTGAGTAATTACCATTGCTCGACTTGTTAAAGGCTCGGCTCGGCGAACGAGCCGAGCTCGAGCTCGATTTTTTACTCATTTACGAAACGAGCCAATTGTTCGAGCTCTACAAAGCTCAACTCGTTTGTACCCCTAAGCACGAACTCTAAGATAACGTACCCTTTTGAAATTGGCAAAATTTATAATATTAAATCTTGTTCCGTGAAGTGTTTACCCCACAACTTCCAAATTTATACTAATATTTAGTTTTGCTTCTTGTTAATTTCTCCATTCATACTCTCTCATTTCTCCAATTTTCCTTTTGAACCATACTAATTTTACTGGCGTGTGTTTAAATTAATGGTATTCCTGATTATCATCATAGTACAACAAATGGGTGAGTATTTTTTTTATTTATTTCAGTCCTTCTATTGTCTGCCCATGCTGATGATAAAGGTGTTTTCTTACCAATAAGAAAGCTTTTTGACCGGTAAGAGTGCATACACTTTTTCCAATAAACAAGGATGGAGCCAGGGGTGGCTATTAGGGGTAGTCATCCCTACTACAATTTGAAAAAACCTTACTATTGCAATGAGAAAATATATATATCATTCAATCATATAACCACGTCTCCCCTCCACATATATAGCCCGTCCCCTCTCTGTAAAAGAAGAGCACTTTTATTATCAGCTCATTGAGCAGACGATTGAACTTTCCTTTTCATTTATTTAAAGCTACTTTTCGTCTCTGCTCCTAGCTCCTAGGGTCATTTTTTTTTTTCCCCAGCAATGCCCTGTCTTTTTGAGAGATTATTCAATATCCCGGAGCAATTCAGGTGCCTTATTCATCACACTTTCCGACCCCTCCTAGTTATTTATTGATTGTACTGACAAAACATAGACAATTACTCCCTCTATCCTCTATCCCAAATTGAATGTCCATTTTTGAAACTCGTGCCAATTTCAATCGCTTATATCTTTCATTAAAATTCTCCCAAAATATTCGATATGAATCTTGTTTGATAGTTCTCGATGATTTCTATAATACAAAGTGTTCACAATTACGAAAAACATTATAAAATAAAAGATATAACAATCAAAAAATGGCACGAGTTTCAAAAATGGACATCCAATTTGGGACGGAGGGAGTATTATTCTTTATGAAACGTAATTATGAGGAATTCGACCATCAAATATAGTACTAATTAAAGAAAAGAAAAAACTAGCTCCATAACTACCAACTGTAATGTGTAGCCCAAATGTGAGAACCAGCCCACAGAAGCCCATATTTACTTTTGACTTGGGCTCATGCTCATTGCTCACAAATTACTCCGTAACTCTCTTGCTAGAGTTACACTATTGCCATACCAAAAATATTAGTTTATGGAATAACTTTTGTGGGCAACTGATATTTACTTCAATAAATTAACAAGATGAATTTGTCACCCAATATGGGTGAGCTAGCCTTTGATTAACATAATTTGGTATTCTCTTATTTATTCTCCACAAAAGTTACCCTCCATGGGTAACTAGCCTTTGATTAATATGATGATTTGATATTCTTGATTTGTGTCTACCAAAAGAAAAAGGAAAGGATAAATTTAAAATTTTAAAAATCATTGCAAAAAAGATAACTCAGATCATTGGGTTAATAATATTGGGATGGTCTACCTATTAATAAATAGTAGGAATATTTGGATCAATGAAACATGCTAAGATCTCAATATTTTTTGGTTCAAACTAGAAAAGCCCAAAGTTATTAGGGTAGTAGTAGGAGTGTTTGGATCAATGAAACATGCTAAGATCTCAATATATTTGGTTCAAACTAGAAAAAGCCCAAATTATTAGGGTGTTCATCATTATCTCCTATAATTCAATAGCTATTAATACAATATACTTTGGTAAATAGAGAACTCTATGAGTTGGCAGAATGGCATGAGACAACAACGCTTGTCCCTCAAAAGGTCGCCAGACTTGCTCTCCTGACGGCCCAACATTCTAAATCTTGGGGTTACTAGAATTTTGCAAGATCATTAACTTCAGGGTTACGAGATTAGTTAAAATGTGCGCAAATTGATCGAGACACACGGTTATCAAAAGGGAATCCCTACACTGTTTTGTAAGTGGAATATGTTTTTTCCTACTACTTTTGGGATACCCATCTTCGTGGGCCTTTTGGGATGGGCTTAAAAACTACTCTTGTAACACCCCGTATTTTAAAATTAAGTAAATAAAAGAAATAGTATTACTTGTGGAGATGATAAAGTCAAGAATATGTATTGTGGAGAGAGTCCAAAATATTCAATATGCATGGGCTGTCTTTACATTTGAGCCACGTAAAGATGTATGTGGCAAAGTTCCAGAGTGCATGGGTGAGAGGTGGAAGTCATATAGGACATGTAATTAGTGAATGTGTGGTGCAAATAAGTAAGTGCTGCTAACTAATAAAGTATTTGATCGATTGGAAAAAAAAAAAAAAGTAAGTGCTTCTAGTCGGGAGCTGGGAAGCGATGGGCAGACCGATTAACGGCGAGATGGTGTCCGATCTAAATGAGGTTTCGGTATCTCATCCACGGTAGCGAGGCTTACATGTTTAACGGTGACTCGACGCCAGATGCTTCAATCACAGAACCAATGGTTTCCTAATCCAAAGCGTATTCCCAAGGTAGACATTTTGCTTAATGTGGACTTCTACTCTTGAAGGTGGTTTAATTGTCAATTTTGGTTTCAATGATGGGACGCTTAAGAATTCTTAAATTTACAACTGTTATAAATATCCGGCTTTGAATCTTCAAGCTTGAGTCCATCTTTTCCTTCTGCTTGGTGGGTTGTTGATCGACGGTTTAAAACTTTAGGTAAGGAAGTCCATGTGCCGATTCAAGCAAGTACTTACCGAAATAGCCATCGAGGATCCAGATTGTACGAGATTTTTCTGAAATAAAAAGGATGATATATGCTCCCATTTCATTTCCAATTTGCATATCTTTACGATATAGCGCGTTAATCACTGATTTACTGTAATGATGTCTTCTTCTTTCTTCTTGTCAGGGTGGTCAAGGATGGTTTGTATCCGCTGACACTAATCAATTAGCTTTTCTTGGTTTTATAAATCGACAATCTGCTTCTGCTGATTTTGTGGATCATACAAAACTGAAGGAGATCAGTTATATTAGCAACTGTGATTCATTGAGACGAAGCCTATGCAAAGATTTTCCTTGGTAGTCCATGTTATTCTGTTCACGTTCCCCAACTTCTACTTTTAGATCTGGAAAATCCAGAACGTGACATATTTAGATAGTATCGTAAATCAATTGCTTGTTGCATTTTAGCCCAACACATACTTGGATGCCTCTAATTACGCAACGCGATTCATCATTTTTTTGTGTTAGAACGTCCACACTTAACAAAAAAAAAATTTTTGATTAGCTGAATAGAAGAAATTCGTGATCATACAGTTGCTATCTTGCTATAGTTACGCCCAATAACTTATGGACAAAAGGATTGCCACCAACACTAAACGAGGAAACTAATAGAGGAAACTAATATTAACTGTCCAACTCTAACCAATCAATGCCAGTAAACAACTACAAATCTCTCAACATCAAATGAATAAAAACATCAGTACCTTATACAAATTCCAGTAGCAATTGCCAAAAGTATCAGTATCTTATGCCACGTTAAAGTACCCTAAAAACTGATCAGACTAAAACTCCAAAGGCAAGTCCTACAGACAACCATCACCATTGAGAAAAACAGTGTCAGTCTTCTTCGTTTCAGCCCAACTCGTCAAATACCTCAGCTCGCGGCTCGGTATCTCGTGACTGATCCTCCCGTACTCTGGATCATTAGAACTAAGACTGGTGCACTCCAATTACCTCACCAGAGCTGTTCACAACCGGGCCGCCCGACAATCCTCGCCCACTAATCAATCCAGTCTCCAAATACTTAAACCATCGCGGAACGAACTTTTTGTTCGGAACGGGGATATTATACTCAAAAAAACTCCTATCTGGGCAATAAACATTGGACACACGGACACCGTATGTACCAACTTGGGGGTGTCCAATAGAGAAAATTCTCTCCCCCGCCCTACAACCGGACCCCAACTTAAAAAACTTAAGACCTTCAACCATATCCGCAGGCAGCTGGAGTATCGCCAAGTTTGATGAAGTGTCAATTGCAACAACCTCCAGTTTAACGTTCCAACTATATTTCCTACCCAAAGAATGAAGACTTACATCGGCCAATTTGAATTTACCTTCAATTGAAAGAGTACACGCCAAATGGGCACTAGTTGCCAACAGGCCGCCTTTAGATATGATGAAAGGTGCACCTCGGGTTAATATGGGATAAACAACACCGTCAACCTCACTGATTACATCTGGAAAATTAAAAAATAAAATAAATTTGTTAATAAATCACATAATTTAACAAAGTTAATAAATCAGAATTAACATTGGTAACATAAGTTTGTTAATTGGCAACTCTGTTAATTGTCAAGTCTGTTTTTGAGTTGTGTAGTTGGTCATCAAGTGCTTCTTTCTGACTGGTTGAGCAAGTCAGCAGTGTAGGGAAATAAAAGTTTCTAATCTTCTTTGTAAATATAGATAGAAAAATACCAGATAATAGAAAAGAAACAGGGTTTTCTGTGTTCCTTTTCTCTCTTCCAATTCTCCTAGATTCTAAAGATTGTGATGTGTAAATGATCAGATTCATGAAATTCTTTGAAGGTCAATAACTTTTACCCATTGCGGAACGAATCACAGCAACCCCGTCCATTGCACTCTCGATTGTCTGACACAGCTCATTGTCAATATGAGCCCTTTCATACCGCGAGAGACCATAAGTGTCAGTGACTGAAGACAGAAACCTGGGTCGGACACCATGAAGCCCTGCCATTTCTAATGATTAGTATTCGCACTAATTTGACTCTTGATAAAGTAGAAAAACAAGGAAACCCTACTTGGTCCATCTTTGAATCTTCAAGCTTGAGTCCATCTTTTCCTTCTGCTTGGTGGGTTGTTGATCGACGGTTTAAAACTTTAGGTAAGGAAGTCCATGTGCCGATTCAAGCAAGTACTTACCGAAATAGCTATCGAGGATCCAGATTGTACGAGATTTTTCTGAAATAAAAAGGATGATATATGCTCTCATTTCATTTCCAATTTGCATATCTTTACGATATAGCGCGTTTATCACTGATTTACTGTAATGATGTCTTCTTCTTTCTTCTTGTCAGGGTGGTCAAGGATGGTTTGTATCCGCTGACACTAATCAATTAGCTTTTCTTGGTTTTATAAATCGACAATCTGCTTCTGCTGATTTTGTGGATCATACAAAACTGAAGGAGATCAGTTATATTAGCAACTGTGATTCATTGAGACGAAGCCTATGCAAAGATTTTCCTTGGTAGTCCATGTTATTCTGTTCACGTTCCCCAACTTCTACTTTTAGATCTGGAAAATCCAGAACGTGACATATTTAGATAGTATCGTAAATCAATTGCTTGTTGCATTTTAGCCCAACACATACTTGGATGCCTCATCTTACGCAACGCGATTCATCATTTTTTTGTGTTAGAACGTCCACACTTAACAAAAAAAAAAATTTTGATTAGCTGAATAGAAGAAATTCGTGATCATACAGTTGCTATCTTGCTATAGTTACGCCCAATAACTTATGGACAAAAGGATTGCCACCAACACTAAACGAGGAAACTAATAGAGGAAACTAATATTAACTGTCCAACTCTGACCAATCAATGCCAGTAAACAACTACAAATCTCTCAACATCAAATGAATAAAAACATCAGTACCTTATACAAATTCCAGTAGCAATTGCCAAAAGTATCAGTATCTTATGCCACGTTAAAGTACCCTAAAAACTGATCAGACTAAAACTCCAAAGGCAAGTCCTACAGACAACCATCACCATTGAGAAAAACAGTGTCCGTCTTCTTCGTTTCAGCCCAGCTCGTCAAATACCTCAGCTCGCGGCTCGGTATCTCGTGACTGATCCTCCCGTACTCTGGATCATTAGAACTAAGACTGGTGCACTCCAATTACCTCACCAGAGCTGTTCACAACCGGGCCGCCCGACAATCCTCGCCCACTAATCAATCCAGTCTCCAAATACTTAAACCATCGCGGAACGAACTTTTTGTTCGGAACGGGGATATTATACTCAAAAAAACTCCTATCTGGGCAATAAACATTGGACACACAGACACCGTATGTACCAACTTGGGGGTGTCCAATAGAGAAAATTCTCTCCCCCGCCCTACAACCGGACCCCAACTTAAAAAACTTAAGACCTTCAACCATATCCGCAGGCAGCTGGAGTATCGCCAAGTTTGATGAAGTGTCAATTGCAACAACCTCCAGTTTAACGTTCCAACTATATTTCCTACCCAAAGAATGAAGACTTACATCGGCCAATTTGAATTTACCTTCAATTGAAAGAGTACACGCCAAATGGGCACTGCTTGCCCTCGTTTACAAGTAGGGTTTCCTTGTTTTTCTACTTTATCAAGAGTCAAATTAGTTCGAATACTAATCATTAGAAATGGCAGGGCTTCATGGTGTCCGACCCAGGTTTCTGTCTTCAGTCACTGACACTTATGGTCTCTCGCGGTATGAAAGGGCTCATATTGACAATGAGCTGTGTCAGACAATCGAGAGTGCAATGGACGGGGTTGCTGTGATTCGTTCCGCAATGGGTAAAAGTTATTGACCTTCAAAGAATTTCATGAATCTGATCATTTACACATCACAATCTTTAGAATCTAGGAGAATTGGAAGAGAGAAAAGGAACACAGAAAACCCTGTTTCTTTTCTATTATCTAGTATTTTTCTATCTATATTTACAAAGAAGATTAGAAACTTTTATTTCCCTACACTGCTGACTTGCTCAACCAGTCAGAAAGAAGCACTTGATGACCAACTACACAACTCAAAAACAGACTTGACAATTAACAGAGTTGCCAATTAACAAACTTATGTTACCAATGTTAATTCTGATTTATTAACTTTGTTAAATTTTGTGATTTACTAACAAATTTATTTTATTTTTTAATTTTCCAGATGTAATCAGTGAGGTTGACGGTGTTGTTTATCCCATATTAACCCGAGGTGCACCTTTCATCATATCTAAAGGCGGCCTGTTGGCAACCAGTGCCCATTTGGCGTGTACTCTTTCAATTGAAGGTAAATTCAAATTGGCCGATTTAAGTCTTCATTCTTTGGGTAGGAAATATAGTTGGAATGTTAAACTGGAGGTTGTTGCAATTGACACTTCATCAAACTTGGCGATACTCCAGCTACCTGCGGATATGGTTGAAGGTCTTAAGTTTTTTAAGTTGGGGTCCGGTTGTAGGGCGGGGGAGAGAATTTTCTCTATTGGACACCCCCAAGTTGGTACATAGGTGTCCGTGTGTCCAATGTTTATTGCCCAAATAGGAGTTTTTTTTAATATAATATCCCCATTCCGAACAAAAAGTTCGTTCCGCGATGGTTTAAGTATTTGGAGACCGGACTGATTAGTGGGCGAGGACCGTCGGGCAGCCCGGTTGTGAACAGCTCTAGTGAGGTAATTGGAGTGCACCAGTCTAGTTCTAATGATCCAGAGTACGGGAGGATCAGTCACGAGATACCGAGCCGCGAGCTGAGGTATTTGAAGAACTGGGCTGAAACGAAGAAGACTGACACTGTTTTTCTCAATGGTGATGGTTGTCTGTAGGACTTGCCTTTGGAGTTTTAGTCTGATAAGTTTTTAGGGTACTTTAACGTGGCATAAGATACTGATACTTTTGGCAATTGCTACTGGAATTTGTATAAGGTACTGATGTTTTATTCATTTGATGTCGAGAGATCTATAGTTGTTTACTGGCATTGATTGGTCAGAGTTGGACAGTTAATATTAGTTTCCTCGTTTAGTGTTGGTGGCAATCCTTTTGTCCATAAGTTATTGGGCGTAACTATAGCAGGATAGCAACTGTATGATCATGAATTTCTTCTATTCAGCTAATCAAATTTTATTTATTTTTTAAGGGTGGACGTTCTAACACAAAAAAATGATGATTTGGAAAATAAATAAGCAGACAAAATATTCACTCACTGCCACTCACAATCACCCGCCTGTCTGCACACGAGCTCCCAAGGGCTTTCGGTGGAAGCCGAGACAATAACTTCTGACTGTAAATTGAAATTTAACAATATGATGAGTTCCACAACAACCAAACTTCATAACTTGATTTGTGTAGTGCATAATTGGAACTAGAGATTCCTTTTTGTGAGAGGGACGAGAGCTCCCCTTCAGCAAATAATGTAGAAACAATCATAACAATGAAAGTCATGATACAGAAACAGGGATAACCATGAAAGCCAGGACATAAAAACAGTAACAGATATCAAGGATCTTATCAAAGTGTCAGACCATGATTACACGTGTTAGAGATGAAAATACGGATTGGAGGCAAACCATGATCATACCTGTTGTTTCTTGAAGAGCTCCAGACATTTCAAAACATCGTGGATTGGTGTGACTTTAATTCCAAAGCTATCCTCATAGTGAATGACACCACTAACTCCAAAATTTGAATTGACAAGAGGACCCCCAATAACAATACCCTACATCATAGGAAGTGTCGAGTAAACAAGCAGTAACATATCCCTAGATGAGGAAAAGAACATCAATGAAAGATATATCAATTTAGGGGACATACCCGATTACAGAATATGAAATCGTGCCAATAAGATAGAGCATCATTAAGGAATAAAGCAAAAAAAAAGCCCAAAACACAGCAGAATCAAGGAAATTAGGCAACTAAGTGCCGAAAGTCCAATAAAAATCAGTCACCGGAATAGGATTGATTTCCCGCTCGCAATACCGGCTTGAAGGCAAGTATAAATTATAATTTCCACGTCTCCAAATAAAACAAGCAAAACACTAATCACAAAACATCTTCAAATCAAAACACTCATCAAAAAATGGTGTCTTTAAACACTCCGAACTGAATTTCTTGCATAATGTAACATAAGCCCTTTATTGCCCATTCTGTACTCTGATTGATTACAAGCTTACCTTGCATGACCGACAATATCCAAACTCCAAAGGTCAAAAGTTTTGCTTCATGTAATTCCAAAAAAGAAAGACAATACCATGCACAATCCAGGAGAGGATACACTTCAAATGGATAAAAGAGATTCTGTTAGGATGCAGAGCAGCCTGGAAAATTACAGTGTCCAAACCACATAAAAACCGCATACTGGTGTTGAGTCTACCACCAGATGCATGGGTACGCATAAAAAGTATTGTCGTATGGGGTTGTCGGGAATGCCCAGGGCCAGGAGCACTGAATAACTTCTCCTCTGGCTGGGATCTAACTGATCAAGTCCAAATTCAGTCACCTCATGTTTTGAAACTAATTATGTGGGCAGAAACGTTATTAATGAACAAATACCTCTAGTCAATAAACAATACTCATCAACCAAAACATTTCCAACAAGATAAGCGAGTCGTTGACTGTTATACTGAAAAAGGATAGCTCACAGTTGAGTAATATCATAAAAAATGATGCTTACGAAGTTCAAACTTCCCATGTTCAGTACATGGGAGAAATCACAAAACAAAGAACTACCTTCACAAACCTAAAACAACTGGTTGTCATTATCTTCACTAGACCAAAACGACTGTACGAAAAATAAGGTCCAAGTAAAGATATCATGCATTAGGCAATCATATAGCCTTGCATTGGACAAGAATTTGCTCAAATTTTCATTCAAGATCTTTATGGACTACCACACTTGCTGCCACACGGCAACTAGACCAGCAGGCATGATATGTGCGACCTTCAGCATCTCCGAGTCATTGACGCGAGAGAGAGAGAGAGAGAGAGAGAGAGAGAGAGAGAAGAGAGAGTTACCTTGTCTTTAAGTTCTGCCTTTATGACCCGCCCAGAAGTCCTTGCATCAGTCTGCTCATTTTCAATCTCATTCGCAATGGAACTAAGGAAAAAGGGTAGCACAAGTAACATGGAAACCTTTAGTAGCAGTGAGTATAACCCCATCATTTTAAATATTAGGTTTGAAAGAAAATCCCAAGTCAATCAAATAAACTTGCAGTACCTGGTAAAACCTACACAATAACAAGGTTCTGCATGGGGAAACACACAAAGATCAGCTGCACAACCCACAGCCACTGCCATGCTTTGTGGATAATGGTAATCCAACTTCACAAATCTTGCCACTTCTTGTGGTTCAGGAGACATTATCTTTATAAAAGCTACCTTCGAAGAAAAATCAGCATCCAGCAAGACACCCTCACAAGTCTCTTTTGTATCCAGAACCTTGACATCAATCTGCAATTAAACTAAAACATTAAGCACCGAACATATACATTTCAAGAGACCTGGAACTAAACAGAGTATGACCTGTAGTTTGCCACGTCCAAGAGGGCAGAAAGTGAGGATTAATGCTAGAGCTTGTCCCACATTTGTAAATTATAACCTCTAAAACTAGTATACAAGCCTAGGCGGCTCCTCCACTCATTACTACTTGGTTTTGAGTATGCTTTAACATGGTATCAGAGCTAGGCTTTCGGATAAGACTCTCATGATTGATTACCGCGTTGTTTGTGCTTTAAGGCTTAAACACACCTTTCATTGTTCGTCGTGATCCTTGAGTTCCAACACTCATCAAAAGAAACAGAAAAGATGGTGAAGAAAAACATGGATAATAAAATCTCAAAGAGAGAGAGGTAAGAAACTTTGAAGGATAAAAGAAGATAAGAGCGAAACAAAAAAGAGAAGAAAAATCAAAGACTGGTCGAGATAAGCATAATAGGAGAACGGGGAGACCCCGAGATAAATCAACAGTATCTAGTTTCAAAAACACCTAGGAAACAAAAAGAATCTTCGTTATGGATGCAACTAGGTCACGGTAACAAAAAAAAGGCCCCAATTTGCATTCCTATTTTCATATTTTTGTGGAAAATGGTGTTTTTCTACAAGGACATAGCTAGATCAAAATAAAAGCCTCGTAATTTGATATGTAAGTGGCAATTCATCAAAGAAATTCTTCTGTTAAGAGTATATCTTGAGATTCATATATGTGCATGGAAAAATAGTGTTTTTATAGCTAGATCAAAACAAAGCCTCATAATTAAAATATGAGGCTTTGTGAGAAACTGATACAAGATACTTTATCCAATGCATGCCATAAATAATGTACAATTTCTTCTCAAATATTATTCAACGTACTTGAATATCTACATGCCACATTATTCAAGGTACTGATTTTTGACCATGAAATATCTTTCGGGGGAATTTACCCGACTTGCAAAGACACCCCCTGAACTGCATTTTTAGCCACTTAAACCCCTTGTACTTTCAACTAAAAGTGCAACTATGGATGTTGTTGCCGTAAGAAATGAAAAGTCTAAAAAACCTTGAGTACCCTAAAGCTCCATCATTTCGTGAACACTTTTCTCTCTCTACACTACGCAACCCCCTGCCTGTCAATCGAAAGACTGTCAATCGAAAGACCCACCCGAAGTAGAGCTAAATTTCATCACAAATAAATCAACGTAGTGCGTAGACTGAGGTAAGACTAAAAATATTTACTTTAAAGATGCTATATTTTCCCTCAAATGTGTTTCACGAAGACTAAAGGATGGACACAATGTACCCCCACATACACGAAGCTTGTCATATTATTAAAACAAAAAAAACATGTATAACAATTTAGAAAAGTGCTTGACACCGTGGTGAGTGCCCAATGCGACCAACTACCCTCACAACTTTATTGAAGAATCTGTGTTTCTTAGGCAAAAAGATTCATCATTCACTTTTTAATGAAATACAGATTGCTCAATCAACGCATGATGACATGATCCACTTATGATACTGCATCAATTCATCATCGCTATCCTTACCCTTATCAAAAATTCCAATTCAACCAAAATGTGTAACAACAATACGCAAGGCGAGGAGTGATCTATTGTTGGGGTTGTAGTTAAATAGATTATTTGTGGAACCAGGATAAAAAGAAAAGAAATAGTGGTGTTTCGTTACCAACCGTCGCTTTGAGATCTTTGCTTTTGAGATAACACAAACGACTGGCACAAGTTGCAACAATACCATCTGAATGTATTATAGTACCAGCAAGTTGAGTCAATGTCTCACCACCTACAGAACAACATGTCAATACAATAACATAGTCAAAGCAGTTTTTAGCGTTAAAATGGAAGTTGGAACCATCTTAATGGACAAGATCCCTGAACACAATACACAGGAAGTATGTGATCTTACCAAGACGGACAGCAATACAAACAAGAGAGCCCTCGATTTGCCGCCCAGCCTCTGCAAAAATCTCAGCCTTCACAAAATCCCCACATAGAACATCAACCTTGGCAGTACTTTTTGGGGCAGTGCGAATACCATTATAAAAACTATGGCCAGCACCACGTTGGATCCCTAACAAGGAGAAATGCGGATGTAAGTTACACATTACACAAACCAGCCTCTGCCAAAGCTTCAAGTACTACATTACACAAACATTCACATTGGTTCCCTTACATAACGGAACAAGTACCAAAAAAAAAATTAATTAATTTTTGGTTATCAGACTTCACGACTAGAACGAGGGCAAGCACACCTGATTCAAGAGAATAATTCAAGGCTGCAGAGGAAGGAAGAGGGCAGCATTCCTGATGGCAGCAGAGGCGTCCAAACTGACAATCATGCAGATAAGGTCCATATATAAGATATTGCATTCTACCCAAAGCAAAAGTGAAAACTCGGAAACCAGGGGAAGAGGATGGGGAGTCAGAGCCTTGTTTGGTTTAAAAATGAATATCAGATGTCCATGAAATAAAAAGAAAGTGAATTTGGAAGCGAAATAAGCAGACGAAATATTCACTCACTGCCACTGGCGTTCACCCTCCTAACTGCATGCGAGCTTCCAAGGGCTTTCAGTGGAAGCCGAGACAATAACTTCTGAAAGTAAATTGAAATGAAAACAATGAGTTCCACACCAGAGTGCACACAGACATGCACGCACATGCACATCAAAGAAAATAAAAACCAAATTTGAGTCGTCAATGTCAGAAAACAAAAGATGGAGAACTGGAATATATGGCAAACTTATTTTGAGAGTCTGGGTTCTAAAGAAATTAAAATTGGACGAGTCATATGCAGAAACGACTTTGAAAAAATAGAAGATGCAGGACACCAATCAAGTAATGACGAAGACAAAGGATATAAGCCACAGGTGAGGGACGAGAGCTCCTTCTTGTGAGAGGGACGAGAGCTCCCGACAAACCAAACAAACAATGCTATTTTATTAAAATTTTCAGAGCAATTTTTTGTACTATCCTATGGTTGATTAGTGTAATGATTGTTGGTTAATGCATCTAATAATAGCACTCACAGATATTAATTCTGAGCAGCACCACTGCTAATAAGAATTAATAAGTGTTTGTTTTTTGAACGGCAATGAAATTTATTAACCTTGAAAAAAAGATTGAAAGGGAAGAGGAGTAGAGACCCATGAGAAGAAAAACTACAACATGAACAAGCAACGTCAGACCCATGGAAAGATGGAAAACAAGTAGCTAACCAGAAACAAAAACACCAAGACATACATCTTGAATAACAGAAAAAACAGAAAACAAGAGCAGTGGATACATATTACATAGAATCCAATAAACTGTTTATCCTGAGCATGAATCCTAAGTCTTGACCCAAAAAGCAATCATTGATTTGATAAAGATCAATGGATCTGTCCCAGTCTGGTGGTGAGTTTTCAAATACCAGTTTGTTTCTTAAGTTCCAAATGGTCCATAGAACAGCCAAGGGTGTAGCATCCCAGATAAGTGTTACAATTTTGATTTTGCCCATGGCACTAACATACATGAAAGGGGATCGATCTGATATCCCTTTGATATAAAAAGGTCCCTTGGATGGCCTTTGAAAGGAAACCATGATCAGGTTCTCATGACTAGGTAATTAGCTCCACAACATAACATAAAGTGTTGATGTACAACTCGTAATAAACATGAAAGGTTGATGTACAACTCGTAATAAACATGCCTCGAATAAACTGTTTATCTTAGAATTTTCATTTACTACTACTGCATTCTTGCTTCTTTCCTGTTTCCTGTGAAATTTCACTAGTTTCCTTTCTATAAAATTTCACTAGTTCTTTTCTTATGAATTTCTCTGCATTTTTCTCTTTCATTTTTGAATCTTGCTCAGCCGTATCACCGAACGTACCAATCGGACCCAAAAAGATGACGAGAGATGAAAAACAGAAGGGAAAATACACAAAACAATGAAAAGAAGTTAAATCGGAGTAGAAGTATTTGCCTGTATAGCCATCGCTAACTCCTCCTCCTCCGCAACTGTGGCCGCCTTTGATTAGGGTTTTAGGGGCCTCGTTCGTTTCCTGTTTAGTTTTAGGGTTAGTTTTCTGTTTGATTTTTTAGCAACTGAGTTTAACAGGTGCTAAAATCATAATTTTAAAATCAAAAAATAAAGTGGTTCCATATATCGTTTTTCAATTTTTTTTTCACCAAATTAAAGTAAACTATAATTCGGTGTGAAAAAAAATCGAAAAACGATAAATTGAACCACTTAATTTTGTGATTTTAAATACCTATGATTTTAGCACCTGAACTCATTTGCTAAAATCATAGTTAATTTTAGCAACTATGAGTTGCTAAAATCAAACGGAAAACTAAGCCTATTAGTTTTAGTTTTGATGATATCATCATTTTTCTCGTTTCTCTCTTTATCTCTTTTCACTCATTACACCTACTGACATCATCAAAACTAAACTAACCTATCTAACCAAAACAGTCAGGGTTTTTTCCTTCGAGAGCCGTGGATAATGGTCTAATCTATCCATCCACCTCTATATATCCCTACGGGAAAGTCTAAAGACACCCCAAATTGGACTAACTACGCACTAGGGATGAAAATAAAAACCCCTAAACCGAAATCGGACCAAAGAGGTTAATTATTAGTTTGGTTTTTTCTAATGTATTATAAATGGTTTGGTCCGGTTTAAAATTTTTTCAAATCTAAACAAAATTGGTTTGGTCCGGTTTCTCACTCTCCAATTTGAAATGAACTTTACCAGACCAGATTAAGGCTCTGTTTGAAAATTAGAGAAAAAAAGAGAAAATAATTAAAAGGAAAATGAGAGAAAAGTAAAATAGAAATTTGATTATTTTTCTTTCTCTTCATTAACAACCAAACGAAGAAAGATAAATTTTTTTAATTTTCCCTTCTTTTCTATTTCTTTCCCCAACAATTTCCCCAACAGTAATGATTGTTGGTCATGTGGGACACGACAGTTGTTTAAAAACTTGTGTTTGGATGGGTTTTGAAAATAAAATTTTAAGAAGAATTTTTTAGATAGTGTTTGGTTGAGTTTTTGAAAATGAGAATAACGGGTAATGATTAGAGAGAGATAGAGATATAGATGAAATAATAGTGTTATGAATGGAAAGAGAATCTTTTTGAAAAGAAAAATTCTTTTTGAAAAAAAATTTTGAAAATGGAAAAAAAGGAAAATGAACAAGGCCGTGGCAACTGTAATTTTCAAATCCCAACGGCAACTGCAACTGTAATTTTGATCAATGTACGTTACGTTTTGTGTACTGGAATGAAAAGGACGAGTCCAAGACACACACAACCTCATGTAGAAGGCCAAACACCTAACTGCTAGGTTAGGCGTGCATACTAATCTTATATAGTATTACAGGATGGGTTTTCGCGAGGACAGTTGTGGTTGCGACAAGTGGTACAATCTGATTGAATTGTCATTGAAATTTTCAAGCAACACATGTCACATAATCTTATTATCCCTATAAGAACTTATCCATATTTGGTTTTATGTTATTTCAAAAAAATGACCTTAATATGGGAAGATGAAATCTGGAATGGTATTGCATAAATCCGTAAGGCCATAGATTTATTATTCTTATTTCCTTACGAATGCATTGTAATTAAATGGAGAAGCAAAACTAGAATATCAAGTTATTAATTTCCGTACACATAAAAGAAAATGAAAAATAGTATTTATCTGCAAATGTAATTTTTTTATTTTCGTCCCTTCCTTATAGACTCCACGATTTCCTAACTAATTTAAACACAAGAAGGTGGAGTTTTGTGGGTGAATTCCGCATAGGAACAGTGACATCTAATTTATTTGCTATAGACCTACTTTTTACCAATCTCACCCTCAAAGCATAGAAGGTATACGATCTTTTCATTTTTTGATTGCATTGTTCTGCATGTCATCTTTTATGATATTTCTTTTCCCTCCATGGTTTTGAATGTTAATGAAGAATGACTACCTATGCAATTCTTTGGTATCAATCTTGACATTCGAAGTGTAGAACAAATTAGTTATGACCACTTCTCTTTTGATTGTGTTGTCATGTGCTCTTTTACTAATTCTATTCCATATTATTCATGTGGATCAAGAAGGGCCGATGCAAGTTATTGGTATCAATCTTGGCTCTCAAAGTGTAGAACAATTATGTATATGATATCTTCCTTTTTTGTGATATGATAATTATTGTATATGATTTTTCGTTCGGCAATGTGTGTGTGGTCTGTTCAAATATTGTAATGGGTTAAACGGATAGAGGTGCGTTAAATTTGTGTCCTTTATATGCTCTGCGACTGATTAGTACGTCTTGAATTAAATAATCAGTTCCAATCCTATTCTTGATTTCCCCTTTTTGTTTTTGTTTTTTGTTTTCCTTTATTCCTTTACTTCTCTCGTATACGATTTTTTTGTCTTCGTGCATAATACATTCTTGCATAGAAAATTCTAATATCTAATGTTTTAATTTGTGCAGAGAAGGCAACAGCCAAGATCCCACTAATGACACCTTGCAAGTTGATGAAGTTGAGCCCTCAATTGGAGGAAAAGGAAGGATTAATCAACTAGACAAAGACACTACCAATAAGGAGTCAAGTTTTGGAGGTATTTCGCATAGTTAAAAATCTCAAATTTAGGGCACAAGATGTAAATATATTATATCGGTTAAATTATTTAGAGATGTATTTCTAGACACATATATTTGAGGGAATGGAAATTGCCTCCAAAATTACAACTAGGACGCTTGATTCACATCCATCGAAATCCATTGACTAATTTAAGACCGATACACTTGCTTATAGAATCTGCCTCCAAAGTAACTAAAAAATAAGCCAACACAGCAAAAACCAGTGTGATTGTATTTATTTTGTACTTCTCTTATTGCTTTTTTCCTTTTAACAATTATGTGTACTCTGGACCGGGTTAAACGCACCTTAACTAATTCTGGTGAACCAATTGAAGCCAGTATAAACCTCGTACCAACTGGTTACAAATGAGTTGATAGCACTTGAAAAGTTTGAATGACGACTTTAGGAGAGAGAACCCCCTGATTAAAATTGAGACTTCGACTACTAGGCTAACCCTTGTGGTTAACCGAAGCCTAATCCATATTCCTCTTTGTACTTACTTATGAGCAATACGCAACATTAACTTTAGTTGTCACTATATTTCAAGTAGGAAAGGACTCATTATTACAATTCGTTCTACGTTTAAAAACTTTAGATCCTTCAAATAAGAATATCAAGTTTTGAAATTAAACAACTAGATCAGAAGATAGATATAAAACAATAGTACAAGTGTTCTAAGATCAATTATTTCTAATACCCAAAAGGATACAATTTTTTCTGGCTTAATCATCCATCAACATACTTAATACCCAAAAATACACACTTTCATCGATTAATCACTCTGCTTGCGACCTTGGATTGTATTCCAATACTATTTCCCCAAGCGTAGGGTTTAGGCCGGCGGTAGCATGATAACCGGTAAGTCCGGGTCGAATCCACAGGGACCGAACGCACCCGGCGTGAGAGTTGTCTTGCAAGTGTAGGTTTTTAGCCTTAAAGCGGCAAACTTGGCTTCTGGAGTTTGTTTGGTGGAATTCTCTCAACTTCGAGAATGACTTAGAAACTTAAAAAGACTAATTAAAACTAAGGCGTAGTCTAGGGGATCATAAATACCACAACTAAGGCTAAACCGTTCGACTCTTGATAACCGGCTCGGGACACCGTTAGATGCTCCCGAACGGAAGATTTAGATATTAAAACCATTTGACTAGAAAATGTGCTTCACAAAGGTTAGGATTCTTGTGCCATTTAGACAAACATTTTGATTGACATCACCCTAAGCATCACACGTGCCAAGTGGTCAAGCCCTTGGCTACATCTGATCAAAGAGATTAATAAATCCAAATTTTGATACATAAAATTAATCCTAACTCTTTGATCAACAGGAAGTGTTTGCTTTTGAGATGAGAGGAACGGATTAACCCGAGTCATGGAGTGTTAATCACCCCATGAATAAGCCTACTTAACTACTCACACATTATGCTAGAAAACAAGTCTAGAATTTGGAAGAAAACTAAAAACATGCTTAATAAACTTAAAAACCGATTTTTAATGAAGATCCTAGGTTAGCCTACAATATTAGTACTTGAGAAATTATCAAACAACTTCTAAAAACAAGAGTTTACTAAGGAAATAGCAAGAAAAACATGAACACTAAATACTTGAGGGAATTGAAAATAAACTACATATATTGAAAGAGCTAACCACGAGGAACAAGTTTAATACACGGTAAATAAACGGGAAATGAAAGCTTACTTGAGAATTCTAGAGAGAGAGACCTTAAACTCTCTCCAATGGAGGAGAGAGGTGAGAGCAAAACTAACTAAGGAGGAAAGAGTAAGTGTGTGTGAGAAGGAGAGAGGAGAGAGCCCAATATAGTCTTCCCTTTCTCTCTCTACATAATATCTAAAAAAGCACACACAACAACCCAAAGTTTCCATAAAAGGAAAGTGCAAAAAGAGCTTGAAAAATGGTGCCTGGAGGGTTCTGGATCGATCCAGATTCGTCTGTTTGGGCAGATTTTTTACCCAACTTCGCGGGCATGCCCCCGCTTCGTCCGAACTCGGAATGAGGTGATTCTTGAACCGTTGGAAAGCTCTATGAGTCTACTTTCAAACCCAATTGATCTCATCTTCATAGCATTTGTATCTTGAGAGAAAGGAGCCTTTTTCTATCGGTTGGCCAGATTTTTTCGAGGCTCATAACTCCAAATTTCTTGTTCTTTTGTTCCAGGCCTTCCTTGAACCTTCCAAAGCTTCTTGAATCGACTTCTAAGCTTCGGCAATTGTCCTCCACGGCATTGCGGGACCTTGGGTACTTTCAGATACAACCGGGGATTATTTGGAGCTTTGGACACACCTTTTAGCTCCGATTTCTGAAACTCGTCAAAAACACAACTCGCGCAAAATCAATCGTATAAAGGCACAAAATGCAAGTGTGTGTGATCACAATGAGCAAGATAAGCCCGGCTATATACAACATTTGGGGCTTATCACACTCATCATTATGCGCAATAGCATAAATAATACACGCGTTTTGAAGAATAGCACTGCACTTTCAATACAAAAATAATTTTTTTTATTGGGACCTCGTGGTGCATAGCACCATCACTTCACCCTGTGCATGACACGAGTTTTTTGCTTGCATTTGACGTACGTAAAAATATACTCCCACCGTCCGGATTTGTTAGTCCATTTTGGGAGTTCGTGCCATTTTTCAAATGATTATATCTTGTAATTTATAATGTTTAATGTAATTTTAAAAACATCGTGTTAGAGAACTAATCGAGATCTATCAAACAAGATTCATATTGGACATATAATTACTTACCAATTTAAAGATATCATTAATTTTTTATCCTGTTACAATAGAACGAAAGACAAACAAATCCGGATAAAGAGAGTACATAAGTATGATAATTTTTGTTTTTAAGAAACTAGGAAACAGGGTGGCACGCATCACCTCCTCTCTTGTGTTCAGCCAATGGCTGGTGTAAAAATAAACCGCTAGGCCCATTACCCGGGTCACCTTGAGACCGCGTAGCCCACTCCTTAGTCTGCATGAGCGCCAGACCCGCATGCATCGTGCGTACCGAGAGCCCAATAGGCTGTGACCGCTAGCCCAATCTCAGAAGAGTCAAACCGACTTCTAATCCGCATGGGGCGAATCCGGAAAGCTAATTAAACCCTTTTAATTATTCTCAAGTATGCAAACTCGTTTCAAGAAGTTGAGGTGTAAAAGAAAACTAGGTGAGCATCGTTACGTGACTACCTAAATTAACTTTTAAACAGAACTAGAGAGCCAATTCTAAAAACTTCAAAAAAATTAGGCTACCTATCTCCCTTCACCAATTTGTTTTGACTACAGTGCCTACTCAAAATTGAGTGGTCACTATTTACTCACTTCTCATCTTTTTATTACTTTTCTTAACAAGTAGGAGATCATGATAAGTGCATTGTTTTTTTTTTTTTGGAATAAGAGTAAAAAGAAATAATAGTTTAATACTCCCTCCGTCTCTTTTTGTTTGTCATTTTTTTGATAATCGTGTCAGTTTTCGATCGCTTATATCTTTTGATATCGATCTCCAAATATATGCAATATGGATCTTGTTTGATAGTTCACGATTAATTCTATTATACAAAGTTTTTAAAACGGTGAAAAACATTATAGATTGAAAGATATAAGCAATTTAAGACATACCAGAAAATGGAATAATTGACAAACAAACTGGGACAGAGGGAGTATATTGGAGTTAGAATAGAGAGTCTGATTTTGTGAGTTAGAATAGAGAGTCTGATAATGAAATTCAGCATTTAGAGTCAATTGATACAGATCGTTCATCTCAATATCAGTACTCCAGTTCTGAAGCACAAGATTGGGTCTTCCATCACATTTTAGGGCCCCGAGGCAAACTTCAAGGTTAGGGTCCCTTACATACTTTTCCGAGCAAACAAAACAGACATGAAATCAATCTGATATGCACAATAAGGTAGATTTAATTTTCAATTGTAGTGATCATTACAAGAACGTAGAATTATCATTGAGATATCACTTTTTTTTTGGGCATTTTTAGCGGCAAAAGTAGTAATAATACTACTGTAATCAATCTTCCTGCTATCTCCTTTTCATTGGATAGCATAGCTAACGCATTTGCATTCTTAATGGGCTTATTTTTTATACCTAGTACAACACTCAATAAAATGTGGGGCCTCTAATCTGAAATTTTTTGGGAGGGCCAGGACGCAAGCCTTGCTCGTCTTGCCTCAAGGACGGTGGGCCTGCCACAAGATGATCTGAGCAGTATTATCAATGGCTTTTTGCTATTCCGTGCTAGCTACTGATATTGATAAAGCTCAGAGAAAATGGCGAATTCAGTGCACTGAGGTCTAAAAGGAAGGTTGCCTCATTGAAGCTTGTTTCTTCAGAAGCGTCCTTGCTTCAGACATGCCAAGAATCTGGCGAATTGGTTACTGTACATAGATTGTTAGTTGCTATGTATTTTTTTTTTTCATTGTAAGAAGTGCTGTCCAGTTGGAGACTCTGTGCAGTTGTAAAATAGGACATGTCTTCATTCGAGATAATTTAATAGTAACTAGCCGACGTCAATTGATTGGGACATTAGACTCAGTTTAGTTTGGTTTAGTTTATAGTAACTGTTTGTTGTAAATTTCAGGCTCATAGCCACATTTTTTTTGAGTAAATCACCTAGACACCCCCTGAATTATACCTCTTTTACCCAGACACCCCCTAAACTAAATAAACCTACGAGGAGCCCCCTCAACTATTTAAAACTTTACCCCAAGACCCCTTCTGTCAACCTTCGGTTTCAAAACTCAAAGTTCCGGGCCATGTTTTGATGATCCATCCCATTCAAGTTGTTTAAGACATGTTTTTAAGTGTACTTGGAAGAAATCAGCTAAAAATATGACCGGAAAGTGCTTGATCCTAAGAGTTTTTCATATGTGAAAAACTCTTAGGATCAAGCACTTCCCGGTCATATTTTGAGCCGACTTTTGGCGGATCCCCTTAAAAACATGTTTTAAACAACTTGAATGGGTTGGATCATCAAAACATGACCCGGAACTTTGAGTTTTGAGACCGAAGGTTGACAGAAGGGGTCTTGGGGTAAAGTTTGAAATAGTTGAGGGGGCTCCTCGTAGGTTTATTTAGTTTGGGGGGTGTCTGGGTAAAAGAGGTATAATTCAGGGGGTGGCTAGGTGATTTACTTTTTTTTTTTAATGGCAAAAAGTACATATATATAATAGAGTTGGAGCTTGTTCCACAAACACTTGTCTTTTTTATCAACTGTCTTTTTTTTACTTTTAGGTTGATGTATTATAAAAAAAATGACCTGCCTCGCACTTGTGAAAAGACAGTAAACACAGTTTGTTAATGTTGGATTTGTCTTTGGTGTGGCTCCCATCCACTAAGGGAGTGGGAGACACTTGGGTGTCCATTGTGCTCAAGTGGAGCACTTGCCTTTGTGATGGACCTTGACCTCATCCATGAGGTGTCTTCCAACAGCCTCTTGGCTATATGATCAGCCCTCTGGGCTTTGTAATTGGTATCTCCAGAATGGAGACTTGTATGTACCACAGTGTGGTCTTGTATGCTACTAGAGAGGGTAGTTTAGGAGCTCCCCGAGAGGGAGTCTTGGTTCTCCAGTTGAGAGACTTGTGAGGTTACAATGTAAATCACTAAGAGAGAGTGTAGGGAGCTGAGAGAGTACCCTTGTA
Source organism: Vaccinium darrowii (assembly GCA_020921065.1). NCBI lineage: Eukaryota > Viridiplantae > Streptophyta > Magnoliopsida > Ericales > Ericaceae > Vaccinium > Vaccinium darrowii. The sequence continues at coordinate 31,974,807 of CM037159.1, forward strand.
AAGCTTTCCAAATAGTGTGATTGTTCGATTCCTCCGTGGACGTACCCGATTTTGGGGAACCACGTAAAATATCTGTGTTTGGTGTGCGTGTGTTCTTTGTTTGGTGTTTGGCTGGATCTTTGGGGCACAACAAGTGGTATCAGAGCTTCCGGGTGGCCAAAACACAGAGCACAACACTTGTTTTTCGGTTCTGTCCGAAATTGCGTTTTTTCGAAACTGCTCGGAAAGACAATCTGATCCGTCCATCTTGTTCGTCTCATCGAGGCGATTTCGGGAAGGTATGATAAGCCTTCATCAGACGTCGGGGTGATTCGTAATCGCCGGTCAAAGTTGGTCGACCGGAGAGTTTTCAGTCTGTGGTTTTTTTTTTTCCTCTCTGTGTCCGAGGAGAAGAAAGTGACGACAGACTTTGAATGAAGGAAAAAGGAGGTGACTTTGTAAATTGGAGAAGACTCTGGAAAGGAAAGAATCCAATGTACATGATGTCATGCATGACATCATGGTCTAGTCAGCCTCCCAGTCAGCGCCATGCCAGCGCCCAGTCACCTGTCATGTCATCCGCCACGTCATCTGACACGTCACCATGATGGACCTGTTTGGGGCGCCACATCAGCGCCATGTGGCTGCCACATCAGCACCAGCGCTGACTCAGCGTGCACAGTCAGCGTGCACAGTCAGCAGAATATTCCTTGGAATATTCCAGAATTTGTTTCGGCGATTTCGGAGCCGTCCGAACTCCGTTTTTCGCAAGTGAATAGTCAATTTCAACTATCTCGACGTTCCGGATCCAACCGTGCGCTCCGTTTTCCGAGATTCGATCTTGATGTTGCTGTCCAGTCCGTTTTGTGTGCCAAAATCGCGTTTTCTGGCGGTTTTTGGGCAATTGTTGGCCGATTGCAACAAGTGGTGACTTGTTCTTGACTGAATCAGCCGTTCCGGACGCAACCGTGATGTTTGTTTTGCGAGATCCCGACCTGTTTGTTGTCCAGTGTTCTTTTGGAGCCTTGAAACGGCCGTTTATGGCGTTTTCGGGCTTGGGGGACTTGTTCGGGATGCTCTTGTGATCGACTCTCTTGTTTGTAAGGATGGCGTATCCTTTTGTTAGCGGCGTTTTGGATGTTGGAATCTGTTTGTTGTCGCTTGTTCGTTCGATAGCTTGGTGAAAACCGTTTGTTCGCGGTTTTCTGATGACGGAGATCTTGTTTGTTGGTGTTCATCATTTGCCTACCATTCGGTGGAGTGGTATTGTTGGATTTGCCTATCAATTTCTTGGCATTTCTGATCAAAGCGCAGGTTGTTCTTGTGGATATTGATCACATCTACGGGACTTTGGCGATAGGTGGAGTTCGTTCATATTCATGGTGAAGCCGTTTGTGTTCGCGGTTTGGATTTATTTCTGAAAGTTTGTGTGAAACTTCAGAAATCTGGCTCTTTTGTCCGTCTGCATCAGTGACTTGTATTTGGTTTGTACTGTTTAAGAGCACAGTTCGTTTGGTTCGGATCTACTCCTTGGCAATTTGTTTTTGCACGGGAATTTGGTGGAGATAGATCTTCTGGAGGCTCGCTGAGTCTCACTTGTATCTGGTATTTGTTTGATTAGCCTTGGTGATGATGACGCATCTCAAGGATTTGTTTGGTATTATCGGAACCGGCATAAATCTTGGATTTGTTTGTATCTGTTCTGGAGTTTGCTCGATACTCCGGAAATCGGTCTCGTCTGAAGTGTGTTCCGGTCTTCAGAAAGAGCTTGTTCAGCATTCGACTTTGCGAGAGCTGTTAGCTCTCTTGCCCGTGACTTTGGTTCTCTTGTTTTTGGATCGAGTTTGTTTTGAGAACATCGGTATTTTTTTGTCCGTGGTTGTACGGACTTGTGACGGCGGTCGTTTGTGGATTGGTTCGTGGATGGTCGCCAAGGTGGAGATTGTTGGATTTGTCTTTGGTGTGGCTCCCATCCACTAAGGGAGTGGGAGACACTTGGGTGTCCATTGTGCTCAAGTGGAGCACTTGCCTTTGTGATGGACCTTGACCTCATCCATGAGGTGTCTTCCAACAGCCTCTTGGCTATATGATCAGCCCTCTGGGCTTTGTAATTGGTATCTCCAGAATGGAGACTTGTATGTACCACAGTGTGGTCTTGTATGCTACCAGAGAGGGTAGTTTAGGAGCTCCCCGAGAGGGAGTCTTGGTTCTCCAGTTGAGAGACTTGTGAGGTTACAATGTAAATCACTAAGAGAGAGTGTAGGGAGTTGAGAGAGTACCCTTGTAAAGCTTTCCAAATAGTGTGATTGTTCGATTCCTCCGTGGACGTACCCGATTTTGGGGAACCACGTAAAATATCTGTGTTTGGTGTGCGTGTGTTCTTTGTTTGGTGTTTGGCTGGATCTTTGGGGCACAACAGTTAAAATGTCCTATAGCAACCCCTAACGTTATAGCGCCAAGATGTCCAAACAAAACAAACGTACATAGAAGAGAAAACTCAAAACATGTGCTTTGACAAAAACTTCCTAAGCTGTCATTCAAACATGTGCTTTGAGCCTCTAGTCATTATCAAAAGGATGCACCTAGCCTCTGTATGAATTCTAGAAAAGGTTGCAAAAGAAGCTAAAGATATGGCCGATGAGATGGATCTTTTCGCACATTAACTGATTTTGCAAAAATGCAAATGCTCATAGCTACTTTAGAAGTCATTTAGGCATGGTATTTTATAGTAGGGTGATAAAATCACGTTGTTTTCCCAATAAATAAATTTTAGTTGTAATAAAATCTCCACTAATGTCATATTTACCAATTTACTCTCCTTTTTGTTTCATCTACAAGTTGTCCTATTTTATGTAAAGGTTAAAAAGGTAATTTTACATGCCATTTGTGGGTGGGCCTTATGGGGACCACAATGGGTTTAAAAAAACAGGAGATAAAATCATTCTTTCGTTTTATCTATTGGTAGAGAATGGAGATAAAATTTCAGATTTTATCACCTTAAAATCCATTCAAGAACCAAGCCTTTGGCCTTGTTTTCCAATAGATTTTATCCATTGGTGAAGAGAGTTGATAAAATCTTAGATTTTTGCAAAATCTAAAATTTTCTCAAAAATCCATGATTTTATCAACTCTCTTCACAAAAAGCTAAGATTTTATCAAATTTTGATAAAATTTATTGGAGAACAAGGCTAGTACTAGGCTCTACAAAAATGTGTGGTGGAGAGGGGTATTCGGGCACCACGTGGTGGTGCCTAAAGACCATCAAATATTTTTTGGAGATTTGGAGAAGATTCTTAAGTTTGTTTTAGATTCTCAGTTGTAATTTTTGTGAGAGTAAGAACTGATTTGGCCAAAAAGAAAAAATTGGTTTTTTTTGTTGTCTTTATTCAAAAAAAAATTGCATTTGTTAGTTTTGCGTCAAGATTTTGTGATTTCTGGATTTATCTCGTCGAGACGAATCCAAAGAATATAAAATTATGGTCAAAAGTAATAGTTTTTTTAATAAAGCCGAAAATAAACCAGTTTTTTGGATTATTTTTCGTCTTTATTCACAAAACTTTAAGTTTGGCTAATAATTTTATAGTTTTTAGATTCCTCTCGTCGAGACAAGATAAGAAATCACAAAAAATCGACTGAAAACTAACAAATGCAAAAAAAAAAAAATTTGAATAAAGACAAAATAAATAAAAAAAACCTAAAAACCAGTTTTTACTTTTTAGCCAAATCACCCCTAAGTTTTGGAATACCTTATAGTTGGGGAATTGGGTTGTTTATATTTGTATATAGTTTTAGTAGCTCAAAGAATGAGGGAAGCTTTTTTTTTTTTTTTTTTTTGTCACTCTGAATTGGGAAAACCAAGAAATGAGCTATGAATATTAGTGGTTAAGGTGGATTAATTTTTTTATTGTTTTAAAAAACAAAAACAGGAGAGGTAATGTGTCATACATGTGCTTAGTACTCCTTAGGGCATCCCCATTTGGCTACTCAATTTAACTTAACCCCAAAAAACACACCAAATTCAGGCTCTCTATTCTACCTCACCAAATTGTTTTTGCTACAGTACCGCATCAAATTTGGTGCGGTACTGTTCACGCACCTATTTTTTTAATTGTTTTTTTCGGTGGTTTTCCCGGGTGAGTGCGCCTAACGTGACAGACCGGGGGGGGGGGGGGGGGGGGGGGGGGGGGGGGGGCGGGGCACGTGTAATGCTTGGTGTGGAGGGGAAGACAAATTAAATGATAAAGGGGGGTCCACCACCTTTTCTCTCCCCGTAAATCATTTCCCCAGGCGGCGGGAAGAATATATTTAGTGAGAATTTTTTTTTTTTTAGATTTGAGGAGAATAGTTTAAGATAGCAAAGTTAAAATAGAGAGTCTGATTTTGTGAGTTTTTGAGAAAGTGACTTGCTAATTTATAAAAGGTGTTTTTGAAGTTAAATTTGGTGAAAATTTTGGTTATCCTGATGAGGATGCTCTTAAATAGATAGATATGCAGAGAGTGATAAATTTTGATTGAGAAAGAAACTGTGACACGACCCAAACCGTACTTTGTGTCCAGTTATTAAAACCGTGACACCAACTAAATACCATTACAGCACATATCATTGAAAGCCCCACCGCAATCCTGTCACATACTCGCATGTAACACAAAACGAGCAAAACAACCTTACCAACTTTGGTTGTCGGTCGGGGATTGGCGACTATTGACTAAGGGGGTATTCCACTAACAAAAAACTATTTTGCCCAAATACCGAGACAGGTCATTCTCTCACAACACGTCATATAAAAAACCATGAAAACCAGTTTTTTCAAAAAACTATGTTAGTGGAACACCGCCTAATTGTTGTAAGTTCTATGTGCCAACTTATTTAAGATATACTGGTACTTCTAACACTATTTTTAATTCTTTCCTACAATTTTAGCATGTTGTAACATATCCAAGTTAATAAAATAAAAATGAAATAAAATAAAAAATTCCCCTACATAAAACCTCCTCAGTATTTTTTGCCCAAATGAGACACAAAGGACTATAAGCAGTAGCCACATCTCCCGCCCCACCATAATCTTCCCTCGTTCCAAATGCAAGTAATCTCAAGGTCCAAAACTAAGCACCTCACACTTCTCATCAAACACTTGCAACTCAGAAGAACTTGTCTTTCTTCTTGTTCATCGACCACCGTTCCCTCCATTTCCATTCCAACCAACACTAACCCATTTCTCCGACCAAAACGAGAAGCACTTTCCAAATTGCTAAACCAACGCCCAGGAGTCTCACAGCTCAAACAAATCCATGCCCAAGTCGTAACCCAAGAATATCCATCATTTCCTTCCATTACTGATTCTCTCATTCACTGTTATCTCTATATTAAGGACATAACCAGTGCAAGAACCTTATTCAGTAGCTATCCTTTGCCTTCACCTCCAACTCTGTTATGGAATATCATGATCAGGGCTTACTCCAAGCTGTACGATTGTCAAGAACCCATCAGTTTATTCCGTCAAATGCTCGCTTTAGACCGCACCCTTCTTGTTTTTCCGGACGATTATACGTTCACTTTTGTGATCACTTCGTGTTCACATCGAACGTATTTGGTATGTGGGGAAATTGTTCATGGGTTGGTAATGAAAAATGGGTTTGAATCGAATTTATATGTAGGCAATGCTGTCATCAATATGTACTGTATTTATAAGAAAATGGAGGATGCCCAAAAAGTGTTTGATCAAATGTCTGACCGAGACGTGTTCTCCTGGACTAGTCTGCTGTGTGGGTATGCAAAACACGGGGAGATGGGTAGAGCTTGTGAGATTTTCGATCAGATGCCGGTGCGTAATAATGTCTCTTGGACTGGTTTGATTTCAGGCTTTGTTGGAGTTGGGAGGTATGTGGAAGCCCTTTGCTATTTCCGTGACATGCTTTGTGATGATAAGGTGCAGGCCAATGAGGCTATTCTTGTTTGTGTATTCTCCGCTTGTGCTCATCTTGGAGCCTTAGATCAAGGACATTGGATTCATATGTACATAGGTAAGAGTAGAATTTTTGAGAGCTCGAATATTTCAACTGCTCTTATTGACATGTACTCCAAATGTGGGAAGATAGAGAGTGCCACTCGAGTTTTCAGCAGAATCTCTAGACGAGATGTTCATAATTTTACGAGCATGATCTCAGGGTTATCAATTCATGGACTCGGTAAGGATGCTTTACGTGTTTTCAATCAAATGTTAGCTGAAAACGTTAGACCGAACGATGTCACCTGTCTAGGGGTTTTAAATGCATGTAGCCATTCTGGTCTTGTAGAGGAAGGTTCTTCAATCTTCAACGATATGGAGAGCTTGTGGGGGGTTGTGCCCAAGATTGAGCACTACGGGTGTTATATTGATTTGCTTGGGCGTGCGGGTTACCTAGACAAGGCTTTCCAAATCGTCAGAACCATGCCCATGGAGCCTGACATTGTTATATGGAGGTCTTTGCTTAATGGATGTAGAATCCACCATGATGCTAATCTTGCACAGTGCATTATAAGCCACGTTGGGAAAATGAACCATCGCTTATGTAATGGAGGTGAGGTGTTACTTTCAAACTTATATGCTTCTCTAGGCAGTTGGGAGGGAGTGGCTGAAGTGAGGAAACTAATGGGGGAGAGAAGGAATGTGTCAGACCCTGGGCGTAGTTGGATTGAGGTGGATGGTGTTGTCCATGAGTTTCAAGTTGCTGATCAGTTGCATCCACAAATCGAAGAAATACGAGAAAAGTTGAAAGAAATTATGAACAGGGTAAGCTTAGGAGGCTATATTGCTAACACAATGCATGTTTCATTTGATCTGAATGAGGAGGAGAAAGAGCAAGCAGTGGCATGGCACAGCGAAAAGCTAGCTGTTGCTTTTGCCCTGATGAGTACTCTGCCGGGCACCTCAATTCGGATAGTTAAAAATTTAAGGACCTGTGAAGACTGTCATATGGCTCTAAAGGCCATTTCCAAAGTTTATGGTAGGGAGATTATTGTTAGAGACCGTTCTCGTTTCCATACTTTCAAAGGAGGAGATTGTTCATGCAGAGACTACTGGTAGTTATCTGCTGTTTATGTCTTGTTTTTTAAATGGGAGAAGTGCAGGTTGAACTCAGATACAACAAGAGATCACGGCCAACCAAACTTTTGCTTTGGGTTTTGGACCTCTTATATTTGCCAAATGTAAAGATGTCTGAAAAATCGACAGCTTTCGTGGTGTTCTAGGAACGTCAAGTAATTTGTTGGACAACTAAGCGCGGTTTCATTTCTTAAAGCAGCTAAGAACCATTCGGACGGCACCAAAAAAAAAGGTGTGTAACCAATGACGAGAAAACGCAACCAGTTAGTGTAATCATCACTGGAGGTACACAGTTTGATTAAGCTTCAAGTCTTCGCCCTTTCCATGTATTAGGAAGACAACCTCGAGGAAGTTATTTGACACTACCTCATTTAGGTACTGCAATGCCTTCTTTTCAAAATTTCCGTAAGCTCCTGAAAGCAGTAGACTCTAATTGTTTGCATTTGAAAGGTGAGTTCATCAACTAAACACCAAATGTTATTATTTATTCTATGCGTCAGTTTTGATGTGTGAATTTGTGTGTGTACAACTATCTGCGCATGCATTTAGTTTCTTGCCTATGGTTTCTCACAGTGAGCTAGTCGCAATTGTTTGATATAAATGTTTCATTTTGCTCAAAGGTACTCATCTGCTTCTCTTCTAGCGACTGCTCTGGAGCTGTGAGAGAATCCAGATCAGGATCAAATGGTCTCATGGGTAGAAAGAGAGGGATTAAAGGGAGAAAATGGAAGAAAGGAAATATGGTTTATGTCTGTTGGAGAGATGAATAAACTAGAGGTCGCAACCTTAGACAGATTTGCCAACTGAAATTAGCTTGCCAAGATCTGCAAAAACTTATTCATGATTTTGACACAACAATGTATATGAGATTGTTTTACCCCATGTAACCTAATTGAATCAAACCCATATGTCATCCTAGTAAAGAGAGCGTCTTACCACTTGATCCGCCCTTTGTTCTTGGAAATGAGGATGTTGATTGTCCCCTGCATGCATAATTTAAGACTTGACATTCCCATTTGTTTCAAGAGAAAAATCAAGAAGCATTGGAAGCTGGAGCAGCATAGAGACGGCAGAGATGGTGGAGGTGACAGAACTGGTATTTCGGCTTGATGCAGATCTAACTTCTTGAAGACCCGGTCTTGAGTGGACTATGTTACCACACACACAACCCACCATTTTTGTCTGAATTTACTCAAGTTTATCAGCATATACAGTTTGTCACATATATTTTCTATGATAGTTATGTGCTGCAAAGTTGTTGGAGAATGAAAATTTGGACAGCACAAGAGGGGGGAAATTGTAGAGCAAAGAGCAGCAAACTTGTTTCATTGCTACTTTTAATCCAATATCTTCCACAGATTTACAGCAAGGAAACTGAATTACTGGATGTCACAAGGCATCCTATAAATCAAGTTACTAATTATACCCATGAAAAAAGAACAGTTACATAATAGTACACACACAAATAGCTACATCATGCTCTGTCTTCTCCAGATATAGCTATTGAGCGGAGCAAGATTTCACATGACAGCATTGAGCATTGTATCTCTGCGATGCCTAATCACACTGATGGGAAGTGTTTGTTGAGATTGAGGGGCAGTGAGTAGAATTCCTCGCTTCTCGTATCGGTATTATAGTACCGGAATTTGTCCCACCAATGCTTACCGCGGTCTTTTCTAATGGAGCTGTCTCTCTTGTGTATTGTGTTGTCAAGGAAATATGCCAGCAAGCCCGCAACAAATGCTTCGGACGAAAATGGAACATTAACCATATCATTGAACTGCCAAGTAAGAAAAAGCGTCAAGAAATTCTATCAAAGTCCAAATTTTATTTTAAGATTTATAGATGATAATGTTTTCAGCATACCCATCTTCCACTTGTGTGAACTGGACCGTATCCTTTGATCGCAGTATACTCGTTGAAGTACTGGGGTACAGATAAGCCCAGAAAGATAGAGAACCCCAATATGAACTTTGTTCGGAAGCTGTTGAGATTGCAGAACTGAAGGAAACTTAAACCGACTGCACCTGCATGTGCACGATGCATCCAACAAAACCGTCAACTAAAACAGATCATTATATGAAGTTTTCAGTATTGTCCGCTATGGTATTTTCTGTATTTTTTTCAGTTTGAATGAGTACGACTGTACGAGGATACCAAAAATACAAAAAATACAATTAAGTATTTTTAAAGGAAACTCAGCCTAAGTTATGAGAATATTGATACTTACCCACGTAAGCAAAGAAAATGCAGTACAAAGCAGCAAAAATAGGTGCTGGAATGGAAGCAAAGACTGCTCCAAATTTCCCTGAAAAAGAATATTCAATTGATAATTAACAAAATAATGCTTGATCACTCACCAAAAAGGCCGAAAGCTATTGGTTGTCAAAATTTTTTGCTGCAAAACATTTACCAAGAATGGAAAAGAAAATCATGAAGCCAGCAGATATTTGCACAACCCTTCTACTGCCAACACGAGTCAATGCTAAAAGACCAGCATTTTCACTGCAGTTAAACCAGAAAAATTCATTTTCTAAGTTCGTTCTGTCTCAATTGATAAGCATCGAAAGCCAATGAATTTATGATCAGAAATGTTTCCAGTGTTGAATTCTTACACCGACACGGAGGATCCATTCACGGTTCCAAACAAACCAGACAGCAAAATGCCAACTCCCTGTGACAATAAACGAATAAATTGTTATCCAGCCAATGGATATTCCCTATTCAGAAAAGTTGATGGTATCTGAAGTTGAAAAACAATCATAATCTCTCTCGTCCTGATTTGGAGCAGGAAGGGGAGGAAATAATTCATCCTTGAAATTGCCCAGGATGAATTATTGACACAATTTCGTTCGACTCAAAACGGCCAATTTGTTGATCAATCAACCTTCTAATAGGTCAGTCGTTCAAAGCTACTTGGCCTTGGGGCAGCACCCCACTTGCAAAAATCAAACTACTTAGTGATGTATTTTAGCAATCGCTTAAGTCATCAAAGTAAAAAAGAAGACAAGACAAAAAGAAAACAATTGCTAGGTGCAGATTATATATGTCTGACCGGCATTCAGTTTGTTTTTCTTCATTCTTTCATTCCTCTATTATTTCAGACTTGCTTCGTGGGGTGGGATTGGTTGAAATTGGCAAACTCAACTTACAAACGATAGGAGAGAATTGGTATTCTGCTCCAGTGCTCCTGGAATATTGCCCCTCCACTCCTCCTAGTCATGCATTTGTATGGGTTCTATGGCTTGGTGGTAGACCCATAGAGCTGTGTGGCTATATGGGTGAATGGGGCTATACCCCGGGACCACCACATAATTTTCTAGAGTTGACATACAATATGACCATACATGAAGCGTGTGGTGGAAAATATCATACCATGCCTTGAAACAATACAATGTTTCCCTAACAGATTAAGTTAAATCTGCCGCTAAGAAACTAAGGATAGGAAACCTAAACCATACAACTAAATTAGACGACTGTGCAAACTTATTCTCAGCTAACTTCTTTTCCATGCTCTACATACTTCCTATCTTAATCTGCACATGATCACAGAATGCATGCTATTAGAAAGCGTGTATTTAGAAAATATTCTCACATCAGGTTGAAGCAAAGAACAATCTGACGTTCTACAATAAAGAAAGTGACAAGCTGATAAAAAATATAAAGGAAGTGGCAAGTTTCCATGTTACCTGCCAACCAACGCCTCGGCTTAGGACAGAAGGCGGCAAAGGTGTTGCACTTGCATATCTTGACACAGCAATAAAGGCACCAGTGGACTGAAAGAAGGCAGAAATAAGTTATTTAAGGTAGGTTATATAGAAAAGAGACCAAACCATGAAAAAGGTTGAGTTCGAGTTTAAGAGAAATGAACTAAGTAAAGATGTGAGGGAAGTACAATATTATATCAAACTTCTAAGAATGTCTGCCTGATCATAACATGTATCAACACCTATACGGTGTTTCAAGACAATTAACACAAAACAGTTGACTCTCCCACTAAGAGGTAAGTAGCCTGCCAGTATATTAATTACAATGCTGAATTGCTGATTGCAAACAATAACAAGAAACATGGCAACAATTATGACAACCATTGCACACAGAGTAGCTCAAGAAGAGAAACAGACCTCTACAAGAGCAACGAATGAAGTAACCATCATGGCAAAGGCTTCACCGGCATCAAATGAAGGCGCTCCCCATTGAAAGGGATAGGGAAGTCTTATCCTGCCAAAGCGAATTCCAGTAAACTATTAAGGAATGTTCTCGTGCATCTTTTCCCAAAACACAGCCATAGTTCAGTTAGAGAAAGTTAAGGAGACCCAAACATAAGTCTCTTTATAGGCGAAATGTGGTTTAAGTTGCTGATGTGACCCAAACATATTTCATGTTCCATTATACTAGATGAAGACAGCATTGGACCAAACCACACTCTCATTCATCACCACTGCTGCCTAAAACCACTCTGTAGCTCAAGATGTGTACATAAGACGCAAGCATTGAAAGACATCTAAGTAAGAAACTTCGTTTTAATGTCAAACAGAACTACAGAATTAGAATGTAAAGTATGACTAGGGCTTTCTTCCTTATGGATCCTGTACTAAGCTCAAGATAAGCACTAAACCCACACTTATGCTCAGAAAAATGGAAAAGATCATCTTATAGACACAAAGATATGCTTCTTCTTTATTGGGACCTTGGGGGATGAACCACCTGAGCTCCCTTTCCTGTGTGTTAAATAAAAGGAACACATGATGCAGTAGCACAAGTTTCTTGCGGAAAACCAAGTTGAATGAACTGAAAAAAGTTCAAGAATACAGTAGCATTATCTCTAATTTTGAGATTTAAATATTAGCTAATCCTGAATAAATGCTAAGCCAACCAGCTAGTAACAGGGACACGTGCTTACCAAGGAGCACCATCAATAATTCCAGCGCGATCAGCACGACAGCTCGTTTGTGTTACTGGTGCTTTGTCATTATAGGCACCACCAATGGTGAGTATGTAAGCATAAATCCACACAATGACCACCGTAATTATCACAGCAAACCGTTCAAAGACATTAAATCCTCTTTTTAACACATGGGCCAGATACTGCAGAGTGCAGACAACAAAAGGAATTATAACCTTAGCTGAAAGTTTTAAATATATTTCTGCTATGAGGGACGAAGAAAAGATAGTGGTAACCAAAAGTTATAAGAACAAAATGTTTTACTATATCATATGAATTTACCTGTGAGAAAAACACTAAAAGGATAAGTTGCGGAAGTCCAATTTCAATGCATTTAGCGACCTAGGGGAGAAAGTCAGAACTTGATATCCACAAGAGATACAATGACAAACCAGAAAGAATAAAGTCAATGAATCCATCTAAGTGCAGTTAAAGAGTACTTACCCCAGGGAAACCAAGCTCGTAGAGCCCAAAACCAACAAGAGCAACCAAAGGAACAGCTGAGAGTGGACTCAAGAACCTGAAAGGGAAAAATAAAACAGTGGTTGGGACGTTCAAGTAAATGTAGTAATAGCAGAATTTGAGTTTGCTGCTGCCCGGATAGAGCAAAGGAAGTTACGAACATAATCAAGAGGAACGTCTGATGGGAAAGGAAAAAAAAAACTATCCTTCAGAACTGCATTGAGTCAGACCAATGCAATTTATGCAACCAATGCAAGCCAACCAGAGTAAGATCTACAGGAAGATATTGTTGGAACTTATACTACGATTTTCTACATCATAACTCCATATAATGGAATGCTCAAAACAGTCAAGCCAGCTAAGAACTGTCATTACAAGATCGGAAAAAAGAAAGTCCAAGTAGGCCAAACATAGTCATAATTTCGTGAACTATGTAAAATTATGAGCCAACCTTGTGACATTACGCCAAAGGCCACTGAAACCTAGGACAATTTGAAGAGCTGAAGCAACAATGAGTGCACCCTGGATTGCCCGCATTGTCTGTTTGAATCTCTGAGGAGGAAATAGAAAATGGTCCCATGGTTAGAACTAGATATCAACAAGATTAGTCAAGCATTTAAGTCTGCACTTTGTCTCTTCCTTTCACTTCCTTCTTTTGAATTCTGTTGATAAATGTGTGTGTGTGTGTGTGTGTGTGTGTGTGTGTGTGTGTGACCAAGAGGACCATGAGTAATGAAAAGAAGATGTGGGTAGTTGTCAAATTGTTCAAGGACTTTCATATATTCTTAGAAATATATCCCACACAAAATTTCGTATCCAGCGGTAGTCTTATGGGAGATAGAAAAACACCGGGGGCAAAGTATTGTGACTCCTACCCTTAATAAGAAAATAAGTAAAGCCTAATTGTGTGCCTCATGTCAGCAATAGCTATTACTCATTACAAAATTCAGTGTGTGATACAGAAAATCAGAAATCACCAAAAGAACGGATGGGTATCCGTATCTAGACCGCAAACCTCTATAGGGTCTGGATCATTGAAGCGACCGGAAAGGATAATTGAGATTGTGGCTGCAACAAACGTATATGACCCTCCAATCACAGCTGGCAATCTAGTCCCAAAATATGTCTGCAGTAACGTGTTCAATCCGGCAACAAAGAGTAGTGTCTGGATAACCTTTGCTTTCTCCTCCTAGAAGAACAGCAAATGAATTTTCAGCTAGATTGTTAAACATCAGTTATGGGGAACAGAAACCAGTGTTCTAAAAGTCGCTAGTTGGTCCCAGGTCGGTAGGCTGCCGACTAGCGACTAGGGGATTAATCGGGGACTAGTCGGGGACTAGTCGGCTAGTTGGATTTTCATGTTTTTAATAAAAAAATATATATATTCTCCTTTCACCTTCCTATGTTTTGATTTTTAAGAAAAATATATCAACAACAACAATAACATAACCCATTTAGTCCCCAATAATTGGGGGTATGGGCGGGGGAAGGATAGGAGGCAGACCTAACCTTTGGCAATAAATGCACAAAGTGGCTGCTCCCAAAATACCACTGAAACAGATGGTTGGAGACAGACCTAACCTTTGGCAATAAATGCACAAAGTGGCTGCTCACAGAATACCACTGAAACAGTGATCCCCCCTATACCGTCGCGTTTGCTGCGGAATCATGCCCTCAAATCAAAGCCAAAAGGCATCAGAGAGGGCAGACCCAAGAATCATTTTGATTTATGTGCACATTACCATGCTTCTTTCATTCAGCACAGACCCAAGAATCATCTTAGGACACCTGCGTTATCTTTTAATATATAGCTCCAAAAAATATATATTACATATTTTACAAAAAAATATAATTTTTTTGTTATAATTTTTACATGAAAAATATAAATTTTATGTGAAAAATATGTTTTTATCAAATTTTTTGAATAACAAGAAAACATTTTAAAAGTGTGATCCAGCTGTTTGCAGCTATCATCCGACTGATCCGATTTTCCCGACTTGTCGCCGACTAGATGCCGACTAAGTCGTTGAGCGACTTTTTGAAACGACTACCCCTACATCGGGTCGGTGAGGCCTCGACCCCGACCTAGTCTCCGACTAGTCGGCCGACTTTTAGAACACTGACAGAAACCATTTACAAATGCGTACGTTTGTCCTTAGGCCTTACATTTCCTCCTCCCATTTGAGGAACAAGAGCAGTGGGGATGAGAACTGTTGTGCCAAGCATGACCAAATAATGCTGAAACCCAAGGAGGATAGCCTCAGCTGCATCGGAAACACACCAAAAGTTTATAAATTAGGTGAACACAGAAGATAAGTGCCCAAAATGAAGGAACTAAAAACGAAAATTCAAAGAACCTTGACCAAATAAGAATGCATCCAGAATTGGTATGTGCAATTTTAGTTAAGTCTGATTACAAAATAAGTCTGCAGAATAAAGCATTTTCATGTGAAGTACATGATTCCGAGAAGGATGAATTATACACCGTTCTGCCCTTCTTGCGAGTGGACCTGAGTTTGATATAGGAATCAAAATGCTAAAGTTTAGGTAACCCCCAGTATTCAGGATTCACTGGTGTTAAAAGTTCCTTTTTAAAATTCCACCCTTTGCTGTTATAATTAAATACTGATCAAGAAAAAAAGATAACACCAATAACAGATCTTTTCAGTTGGACGAGTTTCATGAATAAATCTTGTAATGTCCACAAACTACTGACGAAACTTCTCAAACCGGGGGTTTTGTCCAAGAACTTCATACTCATAGTTACATATTTCTGAAGAATTTCGAATCTAAAGAGCAGTATAAAAGGGAAATTAAAAAGGCTCATAATTACCATTACCATTAACTGTTGAGGTTAACCATGTTTGTAAATCTGAAGTGGGGATTGGGGAAGATCAGCAATCTATTAAATAGAGAACCTTTTTGGAATCAGAACTATGATAAGACTCAATAGTGGTTGAGAATGGAAAGTAGGATTCACCAATACTTTCCCGAAAAGAGTTAGTTAAGCATATAAAAATGGGTTCTAATAAACAAAACAACAACAACAATAACATAACCCATTTAGTCCCCAATAATTGGGGGTATGGGCGGGGAAGGATAGGAGACAGACCTAACCTTTGGCAATAAATGCACAAAGTGGCTGCTCCCAGAATACTACTGAAACAGATGGATTGGCGACAGACCTAACCTTTGGCAATAAATGCACAAAGTGGCTGCTCACAGAATACCACTGAAACAGTGATCCCCTATACCGTCGCATTTGCTGCGGAATCATGCCCTCAAATCAAAGCCAAAAGGTATCAGAGAGGGCAGACCCAAGAATCATTTTGATTTATGTGCACATTACCATGCTTCTTTCATTCAGCATACAGAGCATTGGCGTTGCAATCGTTCTAATAAACAAAACCAAAAAAAAAAAACACTTCAAATTAGCTTCTATTAACTCAAAAGACAAGGACAAACCTTGATGCCGACACACGAAATGGAGGAAGAAGGAATATAAACATCAAACAGGACCCCCTAGCTGCAAATACAGCACATAAAAACTAGGCCAAAATATCTCAAATAAATGGTGTTCTGTTTGTTGCTTTGTTCTTCTTCCTCTTTTTGCAGTAAAGACCATTCGTAGCTAGCATAACATCTTCACATTCGAAGTAAAACCAAACAAGAAATTCTAAGTAGAAATTCATAGAAATCTAAAAGCAAAAGAAAAATGGGGAATGCTAGAGACATACGCCATGGGGGAGGACTGGTAATGCAGTAGGAGACACCGGGAAGTTGATCCTTTGGTGGGTGAGGTGCTGGCTCATCCGATTTTGCCATTCCTTTCTCTCTCTCTTCTCTTTCTCTCTCTAACAGAATACCCAGAAGACACTAACCTCAAACTACTTAAATCCCAAATCTGCAAGTAACCCAGATACCGAAAATCTCAGAAACCAATGGAAATGGTATGGAAATTGAAGAAATGCTCAAGAAATTAAACACCCTGGAAGCTTAATCACTAAGGTATGAAGCGTAGAAAGATTGTGACAAGCTCCCCCACATGGCCACATGTCCTGCCCACCGCTTTATGCAACTGTTTTTTTTTTTGTTTATTTCATTGGCTTTGGCGGTGAAGGTTTCCGGACCAGTTTGCGAGCACTTTACAATATCAAATTTTTTTATTTGGGTAAAACAAGTCATCCACGCTGGGACTAAAAAATTCGCGAGAGGTTACTAATACGGCCTTGCTCCAAGAGGTTACTTAGGCGTGATTTGGCAAAAAAGAAAAAATGGTTTTTTTGTTTTGTCTTTATTAAAAAAAATTGCATTCGTTAGTTTTGCGTCTAGTTTTCGTGGTTTACGGATTCTTCTCGACGAGACAAACCCAAAAAGTATAAAATTATGGTCGAAACTATTTTTTTTTTGGTAATAAAGCCAAAATTAAACCAATAAACTGGTTTATTTTTATTTATTTTTTGCTTTATTAAAACAATATTAGTTTTGACTATAATTTTATACTTTTTGGATTCTTCTCATCAAGATGATCAATAAACCACGAAAACTTAACACAAAACTAACAAATGCAAAAAAAAAATGAATAAAGATAAAATGAAAATACTAAAAAAATCAATTTTTCGTCTTTTTTTTTTTTTTTGTCAAACTCGTCCTTCTTACATTTTTTTGATCAGTGTCCTTCTTACATTGAACTGTTAAAATGGAGGGAGGAAAGGACACAATGGGAACGATAAAGATAAGGGTACAAAACAGATTGTACCGAAAATGTACAGAGGGCACACAGGGACTCACTTTTGGGTCACACACGAGTGATTTGAACCGTTCATTATTCTTAGAACAATTTTCCGAGGGCCCTCACAAAATTTCAGCTCAATTGGACAGTTCGAATCACTCGTATAGGACCCAAAAGTGGGTCCCCGTGTGCCCTCTGTGCAATTTCTGTGCATTTGGGTCAGTATGGGTAGCATTGTCCCAATGGAAATGAAACAAGTAGTTGTATGGTACAGCTAACAATATACTATTAATAACTATATATATCAGGGTATTTACTCCATTGAAGAATTCAAGAAAACAACCTTGTAGCAGTGTAGTAGAAGCAAAAGGAAATTCTATTCCGAAGCACAAAAAAAAAAAAAAAAGAAGCAAAAGGAAAATCAAGAGGGAGTACATCAAAGTCAACAAAACACCGACCCCACCCCATAAATGTTCACAAAAGTAGTAGGGAAAAAGAAGAAAAGCGACTTTTGATGAGATACAGCTCAGAAGGAAATTGATTGATTCGAAGGGCAAATTCATCTTTTTTGGCGTATTAATTTTGGAGCGATTAAATAATTAAGGAGGATAAAATAGTTAGAGAATTAAAATAAGAAGGGTGTGCGCACAGTTAAGAAAGAGAGAGTAAATAGTTCACGGTTTGGATAACGAATTAAAAAGGGAGATAAGGAGGGTGGACGATATAAAATCATGTCAAAAAACTTTCTTGTCATTGGTAATGCATATATTAAATTATGCATTTATATAATTATATAAATACCAAAATTAATTGATTTTATAGTATTCAATATTTAATTTATAATACTTAATTGTAATATTTTTAATTTAAAAAACATCTTTTTATTTTTCCGTATATTTATTTCATATACTATTCAACAAGCTAACAATGGAAAATTTTAAAGCACAAATTTTTCAATTTTTTGTATCGAATCAAATATCTCTATTAATACTTTGATTTGGTGCAAACAAAATAAAAAATTATGTCTAGAAGTACTTTATTTTTAATCCAAAGAAAATTTCATAGGGGTAGGGAGGTAAATTGGGGGGCTAATCTCCCCGACTAAATATAAGCACCCCCTCCCTTACTTATATTTAGTCATGGAGAAGGCTGACTAATTAGCCGGGGTGAAAAATTGCTCTCAAACAAGGGATATGGAGGGGAGGAGGGATGAGAAAAAGGAGGATGATTTAGTCATGGGTGAAAATCCTCGTCCAAACAAGCCCTTAATGATTTATATTTTAGTTTGGTCCTTTGATTTGGTAATAAAGAGAAAATTACGAATAGAAAAGAATAACGGTTTGGATGGTGTGTAGTTACGGCTAATTTGTGAAGGTTCCATCAGAATATTTATTTTGTTTTCAGATACCTCATCTTTTTTCTTTTTCTTTTTGAAAAAGAAGGGCTAAATGGGGGAAAATGACAAAAAAATTAGAGCCCTTTGAAGCGAGGGTAAAAACACATCCCACCAATCTCCCTCTTTAAAACATGAAGAATCTTGCTCTAACAAAAATTATTGTGCACCGAAGACAATACTTTGATCATGGAACTAGGAATTTTTCTCTGTCTTTGATTTAGTATACAGGACATAGTCATTCGGTAAACATAACAACCACATAAAACACGTGAGACTCACAAATATCAAATCACTCTGAACGCATTTTCAGATTTGTATCCAAACATATATGTGTTCCAAGCATTTCCTTTTGTCTCTGCAAATAACTACTCATTGTTACTGCTCCAGCAAATATTAGATACCTAATTTCCTTATAATTTGACCCTATGGTGAACAGTTGTGCAAAATTCAAACGAGAGAATTGGGATTCTCAAAAGACAGAGGAAAAATATAAAGCACACCAACCCATTCTTTTGACCGTTTAAATTCCACATATTCTCTCAGAAAGGAATATTATGTACAGCTGTCACCCATGATTCTTAATAGTATCATAGGCAGATGTGTTGATATTGTTTCATTTGTCTCACACGGTTTCTCTTATCCACTTAAAATGGGTAATGGAGTCTCAAAAGTATCCATCTATTATCGCTTTGTTTTGAGTTGAATGTTTTAACATCGTATTCATATTAGGTCTTTGATGATCTCGATTCTCGTTAGTCTCTTTTCAACTATATTTCTCTTATCTCGGATTGAGAGATGGAGTCAAGATTTGTGCGTAGAAAGGGCAGGCTATATCCTTGGAGGAGGGGCGGGGTTATATAGTTTGATGATATACATATTTTGTCAATATAATAGTAGGGTCTTTTCTCAAATTGGCGGGAGCGATACTTCGACAACCCCTACTAGTCTCCTTCCTGACTCCATCGTTGCTCGGATTGCACATTACGCACATAAAATGTTGAACATGTCAGATTTTCATTAGAAGCATTCAAGACAATAATACTCTAAATATTAATATAATTGAAAATGAATTTAGAAACTTATTGAAAATGAATTTAGAAACTTACCTATCTCCCTTCAAAGCTGAAATTAAACATTAATAAACTGGTAAAATGGTAGTATTTACTACTACTTCACAGAGGCACAAGAGGGGTTGTCCTTAAGCATGCTTCCAACACCAAACCTTTCAAGAATATTTTGAAACCCTAACAAAATCATTTACCATCTCCAGGACAAGCAGAACCAGTGCAAAACCTCAACCAGAGGGCTCCCCTCCCCAAACTATATATGCACATTCACGTGTAATAGGAAAATCACGAGTCCAACATAAATTAAAATCATCATTGTCATGTTGTAGATTGGCTTTATATGTAAAGAATTATTTCTATCCACGGAATACGAAGATACGATTCACTTTTCAGATATCTTAGTAGTGAAATAGTAGACACGCGAAACTCAAAATCCCATGCTAAAAAGAGCGTGAAGGTTTGAGTCTCTTTGTGACAAAGTATTGAGAATGTTCAATGAATGTGTAATTAATTCAATACGAGAGCTCGTATTGAATCGATATATATTCTTTTTGGCTCAACACACCACTATTACAATTTACTACCATAGCCCCCACCGAGATTTTACTGTGATTCTTTCAATTATTTTGCACCCCAAACAAACTTTCCCATGATGGTTCAATTATGCAATCTTGATTATTAGTTGGGCTATAATGCTTCTTCATTGGTCCCACGCTTTTTCTTTTATTTTTTGTGCAATTGGTCCCACACCTTTTCGACTTTTCATCATTATATAGTATAAAAGGTGATAGAGGACAACTGAGCCTACTTTTGGTGGGAAATGAAGATCTCAATTTTGAATTCATAAGATTCCAACATATGGTCAAAAATTACCACATCTTTATATTACTACTAGTTGCGGTGATTGCGCGCCAGGCGCAACCAAGGCCCATTATCACAACAAAAAAAAAGTGTGTTATTCGGATAAAAAAATTAGATACTTTCATACATAATTTGGGAGATAATGGGCCAAGCTCAACAAACGAGCAATGTAATATACTTTCGTATACAAATTTTTTTTAAAAATCGCATCAAATTAAAGATCTCTATTACTAGTTTAATTTTGGTGCAAAAAAGGAAAAAAATTATGCGCTCAAGTACTTTATTTTTTTATCCGAAAATCACAGAAGCAATGCAAAATAACATATAAAGGTGATGCATTATGTTAAAATTGATGAACCAAACGAAAACTGCCTCTTTATATATATATAATGTATATGTGCACAATCTAATCCGAAGCACCAAAATGTGTGCGCACGCGCAAAAAAAAAAACCAAGAATTATGCGTGTGAATACTTTATTAGTGGATCTGAAAGAAATTGCAAAGTCAACCAACCACTTGTCATAACTGTGCCGAAGGGTAATTTGGTAATATTGAATTTCTTAAATTTTTTCATATCGAATTAAGATCTCTATTATTAGTTCAATTGGTGCAAAAAAAATTAAACAATTACGTTGCGGAGGCACTTTATTTTTTTATCCAAAGAAGATTGCAAAGCAGAATAACATAGTAGCTCTTATTGCAAAGCAGAATAAATAACGGTTGAAGGTGGGGGCATCCTTGTAAAATTGCAGTAACAAAAACTCTTCAACCAAACTCTCTCTTTAAAGTAAATGTGTTTTATATGAGCATTCATCTCATTGATTCTTTTTCCATTTGGATTCATTTCTTACTAGCATGAACCCGTGTATTCATGCTATGCATGGGCAATTGAAGGAAAAAAATGATAGAATAATTTTAAGGACATATTTCGTTCTTGTAATATATTCAGATGTTTCATATAGGTGTCATGCATAATGTCTGGCTATTAGGTGAGTTGTCTCACATTCCATTTCAGAGATTAAATTTGACAAATGAAATTTTGCATTTAGTTTGAAAAAAAAAAAAATATATATATATATATATATATACCATCTGTAAATTAAGTGAATTCCTGTTAGGCATTTTTATTGGTTTTTATGAGTTATTTTGTAGGTTACTGTGAAATCTAAACTTGTCTCTACCTAAAAGCACGACCCAAACATAATCATTTCTATTTGATACTCCCAAAAATAAAGCTGACTTCTCTCAAAATTTATTCATTAACCAAAGCTTCAGGATCCATGCATCTAACCAAGTTTAGTAAATGAATTAAAGAAAAATGGAGTCATTCACCAATCACCAATCAAATTAACTCACATTGTTGGGTTCACCCGAATTTGATCTCATTCCTTAATTTTAAGAGAATTGCATCACCTCCTATAGAGAACGAGAAAGAAAAAAAAAGAATAAAAACATAATACATACTGAAAATAAAAATTAACTTAATTAAGACATGCCATGAACTCGACACAATCAATAAGTATTGGAATTCTAGAAACAAAAAATTTAACAATAGAAGTAAACTCAATTAGATTTTATATTGCTCCATTAATTCCGTATAAATTAGACATTTAAAATACTATTTGTTTTATTTGTTATGCGGATATATAAGATTGAATGGAAATATTCTAAAGCTTTCCTTCTCATGGTTGTATTGATTTTAGAGAATGTAACAATTCCATAGAAAACCCTTTCATTTAGAAAATAATACCATTACGATTTTTTCTTAGATTTCATAAAATAAAATTGAAGGTGTAAAAAATAGGGGACACTTGTCATATCCACGTTCCTCCTCACCAAAAGTCATCGTGCAATAATATATAAGACTAACATGAACCCGTGCTATGCACGGTTGTATGCAATTGGACCCGGGGGTCCGGAAGGGCACCTTAGGAGGCCGGCTTTTCAGGCCATTGATCTCGGCAATCAATGGCTCGGAATTCATCTTGGTAATGGATGGCTCAAATCAACAAAGTGCTAAGATGAAATTAGGACCGTTGAAAACACATCCAATGGCTCGGATGCCTCCCAACAGGGGGTGCCCTCCGGGGTTCCCAATTCCGTATGCAACTATATGAATGATATATATATATTACTAGAAATATACTTTTAAAATCTCTATAAACAATAAAAGTTTTCTAGATGTTAAATTGATATTTAGTCAAGTCGGATATATTTAAATATTTATTGAAAAGCTGATTATATGATGCAGAACAAAAATATCACATTACATAAAATAGTTTGTTTAGTTTTTCTTATTTTTGGTTGAGTTATTTGGTAGGGAGTCTTTATTTTAGAAATAAGTGTTCTAGAATATTTGATTTCAATTTCTTGATAGGAATCTTTGTGGATTAGAATAATTCGGGGGAAGATTTTCAAAATAAATTTGATGAATGGGCAGGGAGTTTACCTCTACCCTAGTCTTATCCTGGACCCCGCATGGTATCATGATAGTCGGAAAATCATCTCTTGTGTTTTCAATTTTTTAAAAAAGATTTAGGATATCCATTCCCATTATTCTTTTGGACTGGGGATGGAGCATAAAAAAATCTCGGCGAATGGATCAAAGCGTGGATGGGGATTAGATGTGTTTAGAGGTGGATAGTGATATCCTCTCTTGTCCCCGCCCTATCTTGTTTTTCAATGGAACAAATATCTTGATTACAAAAAAAATAGTGAAAGTACACCAATGAATACCTACGTAACGCAAAAATAATACTTTACGGAAATTTATGAACTCTATAAATTAATACAAATCAAATTTGTTTGCAAGTTGTGTTTGTTGCGTACTAAACCTCCGTTGTGAGGTTGTCTTATAGATCTTGCTTAAAATGAAATATAAGCAATCATAATCATATACCTATGACTTTGTGAAGCTTTTCTCCTATGGAATCACTAGTAACAGGAAAAATGACAATAAAACAATACAGATCGATCAACTTCTTATCATCAACAACAGAGGAAATTATAAATACTACATGATAGAAAAAAAAAACTCACTTTTTTCCACAATGGGATACTTTGTCCCATTCATAACCATACATAAAGTTTAACCGGCGCAACCGTACCAAAATTTTGAACTTACATCATGAAAAAAACTCACTTTTTTCCACAATGGGATACTTTGTCCCATTCATAACCATACATAAAGTTTAACCGGCACAACCGTACCAAAATTTTGAACTTACATCATGATTACCTGTAGAATACAAAAAATACAAGGAAAAACATAGCAACGATATATAACAGGGTGAACATATCTCTTGCTTCCATTAAACAACAGAAAAAAATAGAACTTGATATAAATTTACCGAATTGGTAAAGTTTAACAAAGTTTGGTGCTAATTTTTCGCAACACACCATCTTTTATTATCAACCTTTTGCCAATTCTCTGTTAAAATCTCATCTACATGTAGAACACTTAATCTGTCAAAGCACAAATAAATAAATAAATAAACTAATCAATTTAGCACCAAAAAATCCACATGTACCAGCTCAATGTGCAATATTTTAATCTTGTTTGTTGAAAGTTTTTTCTCTACCATGAAATCCCTAGTATGATGTAGAGCAGTCAAATCTTTATGAGTGAAACCCACGGGTAAGACTTTATAGTTGTTTTAGTTAAATTTTTAATTTGGAGCCGAATTCTATTATGAGTAATTAATTCAAGCATCTAATTATGATAATCCCATTCTCCTATTTCGGGTATGCAAGGAAGAAATTAAGGTAATCGTTTGAATCACATAACCTATGTATTGATAAATTTTAAGAGTGGTAATAAGAATAAGTTCACATGTGTTACTAAAAATTCTACTGACAATCCAATGAGTTCATGCCACTTGTTGCGGTGAGAGCCTTTCTCATGAAAAGTCATTCTGCAATAATATATAAGATGGGGTGTTCCACTAACAAAAAACTGTTTTTTCTAAAAACACGTTACAATAAAAAACCGAGAAAAGCCAAGTTATTCTAAAAACACCCTTAGGCCTTAGCGGAACACCCCCTAGTCATTAATCATGAAATGAAAAACCTTTATTTCCTTCTAACAGTGGGGAAAAAAAATAGTGGAAATTTGAAAGGTATCGAAATTGCATAAGAAATGGGTCAATTTTTTCTATCGTTCAATATTTTTAAAAGACTATTGATCTTCACGCTAGTCTTTTACTATATGTATTTTTTTTTGTGTGTGTGTTTATTCTTGTGAATATGTAGCAATGCTCTTACATGTAAGAAAAAATTAGCAATTGAAAAGATAAGATTACAATTTTGTACTATAAAGAAAGGTAAAAGGAGGAAAAGGGGAAGAAAAAAATTAAAAACTACTACGACTACTATTTTTCTAACCCGACAAATACTATAGTAACAAAATTTCACTAACACGGATACAGATCCGGACATTAGATGCATCCTCAATTAGTCGATATGTGTGGGCATCAAAATGTGAAACCCACAAATATCAAATGATTTTAAATTTACCTTTTATGTGTCTTAAATTTGTACATTGTCCTCTGTGATGATACTTGGTCTTTTGATTTGTCTTCGGCCTGTTTTGGCAAAAAAAAAAATGGTTTTTTAGTTTATTCGTTGTCTTTATTCAAAAAAAATTTACATTAGTTAGTTTTGTGTCAAGTTTTCGTGGATAATGATTTGTCTCAACGAGAGATATCCCAGAAATATAAAATTATGGTGAAAACTATTTTTCAAGCAGGAAATAAATCAGTTTATTGGATTAATTTTGGCTTTATTCAATAAAAATTAAGATGTCTCCCTTCGAAATATATCAAATAATCCACGAAAATTTGACGCAAAACTAAAAAATGTATATTTTTTTAGTAAAGACAAAACGAATAAACCAAAAAATCGGTTTAAACCCTTTTGCCCAATGAGGCCTTCATTTTCCAATGATGAGACGTCAATGTCATAGTGGTTCAAAAAGGATAAAGGCTGAGTTTTCCGTTTAATTTTAGTAACTCATTTACTAAAATTAAGGTTGATTTTAGCAACTGAGTTGCTAAAATCATTTTATAAACGCAGCCAAAGTAGAAGTGAAAAGCCATGCAGTGTGTCGCAAATCAGTTTATCTTTTTTAGTCAATCAGGATTATGATTCTTGGTACTCAAAAGTATGTGGGAGTAGTATAAAAAAAGGAAAAAGTCTGACTGAAATGCTACTTTAATTAACGGAAAAGTGATAATTGATGGTGTAATTAGAAACGACAGACGCAAAGGTGGGTTGGCCTTACGACCGCCCTGCCCAATTTTCAAAATTTTCTTTTAAACATAATAATGATGTTTTTTAAAAATTTATAATCACATAGATTCGCCCGCTCAAGTAAATATTAGTCTTCGTCTAACTCGTACACTTGAATCATATTTAGAGCATCAATATTAGGGTTAACAAACCCACTTAAAAGCTAAATGTGGAGAGGAAACTCCTCAAAACATGAAAAAATCAGACTTAACAAATATTTAGCAAATTTGTAAAATTTATAACTTTGCTACAGTAATCTGGTGCGGTACTGTTCACGCACTTCTTTTTTTTATTATTTCTTCCTTTTGTTTCCCGGTTCCAGAGGAAAGAAACGGAGGGAAATAGAAGTGGGGGTGGGGGGGGGGCCTTGCCACGTGGCAAGGTGGGTGTGGGGGAAAGAGTGACCTTGGTAGAAAAAGAAGAGTTTTGCATCTGACAAAAGGACTACTTGGTGGATTTTTTTTTTTTATTAGACTTGAGGGGAGTAGTTTAATATAGTAAAGTTTGGATAGAGAGTCTGATTTTAGGAATTTTTGAATAGTGACTTGCTAAATTTGTAAAATGTGTTTTTGAAATTAAATTTGGTGTAAAATTTAGTGCTCCTGATAAAGATGCCCTTACATCCTTAAATTAATAAAGAATCTAACAACAAATGATGGGAGAATTTGAAGATGGAAGAGGACAAAGGGACAGAACGTGGTTGTTGCTTTCCTTCCTTTTTTACGTTTCCTATATAATTATAACATCATAGCATCTCCTGTCAATCTTCAATTAATTTAAAAACACTAAAAAGGAATTAAAGTCTAATAAAAACTTAAAACAATAAACACAGTAAACGAAATTCAAAAAATGAGGGATGTGGAGTCTCAAACCTTGTTCAAATGGGTGCAAGAGGTGGTGCTTTTCCAACTATACTAGCATTCTTTTTGTAATACAATGCGCTACATTTATTATATAATACAACTTGAAAGATATATCTATTGGGGTCCACAAAAAATAAGCTTTTTTTTGTGGGCTATAGACCCGGGCCTACCCAGCTGGCCCTGCCCCTACATTCATCACAAGATTATCCAAATGATGAGATATGCTGCCATTTTCCAAGAGTTGAATAGCAAGTAGAGAATTAGATTCAATCTCCAGATGCTGAAGATTCAAACTATGACTATTTTGAGGCTGTCCCGTATGTCTCATAGAGGAACAGAGTCAAGATTTTAACTTAGTAATGGCAAACAAATATGCTAAAACAAATGAAAAGAGGAATTATGGTTAATATATATTTGTCTGATTTTAGATTTTTAAAAAATTAACATAAGTTGGGTACACAATGAAGGATGTTTGTTATATGCACATATCACATCTCGTCAACCTTGCTCAGCACGCTGCTTTTCTTTCATCAATTTGTAGTTAATTTTCTTTCCTTTTGTGTTGATCTAATACCTTAATACAAATTGAGTTTACGTTTAAAAAAAAGAAAAGAAAAACGGGGTTTTAAGTTTGGCCTTTTTTGTTTAGATTTCATGTTTCATAATAGTATTTCACTTGGCCGTTAAATTTGGCTTTGAACTATTTGTTGGACCTCCTTTATCAAAACAAAAGGGGGAGAGACTTCTACATAACAAAAATAATGAAAAAAAATCTAGGGGGTGTTTGGGAGCCAACTTTTCAACTTTTCATTTTTAGTTTTTTGGCTTTTTGGCTTTTTGGATTATGGCCAGAATGAGTTTTGAATCTGAGAAAAGTGTTTGGGAGAAATGTGCAGAATGCATTTTGCAAAAGTAGTAGTGTTTGAGAGAAAAATGATGAAAATGAGTTATGGATTGGTTTTTACCAATTTACCCTTGAAACTATGTCAACAGACTAGTCATTGAAATTATAGGAAATTTTCCCAGAAATTAGGAAACATGCATGTGAGCAAAATCTGGATGTGAAATGAAGATTTGTTTTTTTTTATCTTCCTTTTTTTTTGAAAATAACCATAAAAAAAAAGAACTAATTGCAAAAAAGTAAAATTTTCCAGTAATGTTGTGATTCTTTGATCGCAGAATGCTTTAATTCTTTGTAAAATTTGTAAAATGATCGAAAATGATCGCAGAATGCTGTGATTCTTTGTAAATTTTTTTGAACTAGCGTGAAATGTACAGGAGGAAAGCAAGGTGATTATTTCCGAAAAAAGTAGAGGGCAAAAGGGTATTTTCCAGTCCACCGAACGTGAGAACCAGAAACTGAAAATGTGAGAAACACCTTTGAACCTCTTTCTCACTTTTGCTCTCCTTTGTTCAATTTTGAAAACCCATTTTGGAAGAATGAGTTTTGGGTAAGGTGTGCCAAACACCCAAAATGGGAAAAGTAGAAATGGAAAAGGCAAAAAACAGTCTCCCAAACAGCCTCCTAGTGTGGTGCAGTCTATATAATTTAAAAATAATTTTTTTATCTTAATATAATATAATAATGGCATTTTTTAAAATCTTTGTAGTGACTACGGCCACCACTTATTCCCCATAGCTACATCCTCGGGCCCATGTCTCTCCTCATAGGCTAGCGAATGTAATTATTAGCCGCTGAAAACCATTGAAACAAAGTTATGCCTTTTTTTTTTTGTGAATTTTACTAGTAGTGGGTGTTGGAACTTTTGAAGTTTCAAAAATTAACGTGGTCTTAGTTGTTCGTTAATAATCATATTAACAATTGATCTTCAAATAAATGTGTCATTTTGATTTTCTTTTTCTAAAAAAACCTATGGAGAATTCAAAGCAATAAAGTAACATGCGTATTTTGTTGAAAATATTTTTTTATTTTTTATTTTTTGTTTTACCCCATGTGTAGCACGAGTTCAATGCTAGAATGTTTTATTGAGAGACATGTCTTTTTTATCTAGGCGTGACTTTTAGTTTTGTATGAAAATGCATGACTCTTTTTAAAAGGTGTTTAAATTCCTTTAAATAGAGAGCCACCCCACATTCTTCTAAAATTCTCTTATCTCTTTTCATCATTTTCCTATAAAGTTTGGGCAATTCTACTCATAGCTGACACCCCCGTCTTCCACCAATCGTGAAACGTGGAGACACTCTATAAGACCTAATGAGTTGGATCCTGAAGTCGTATTAGTCTAGAGGCAAATATGCCTTTAAGATAGCATCTTGCCGTGCCTTTCATCGATGTCACATGCTATTTTTTTAACCCTTATTATCCGATATATATCATTTATTGTGTTTATGATTTCGTGGCATTTCTAATTCTTTAGTGTTTTGTGTGATAAATTTCCAAACAGTGGGATCATGAAGATAGAATAAAACTTATGTCCTTGGCGATAATTATTTCGTTCTTTGCTTGTTTTGTTAATTTTCTCCTCCTAATTAAGTAACATCGACTTTACTCTTTCGTAAAATCATGCAGCAGTAAAGGGAAATTATATTCACCTTTGGTTGATGAAATGTCAAATCCAAATCTCAATTTATAGGTTGGTGTTCATGACATGATTAAGGATAGGAGGTGGCGGATTTAGCATATGACAAATAGGGGCAGTGCCCCCACTGCACTATTGATGTGATAAAGGTCATGATATTTTTCGTTGTAGTAAAAGTCACTACAAGAAATTTTACCATTCTTCCCAGCATTAACAAACCGCCGGTAAAGGCCTCAAAACGGCCAGAAAAGTATTACACCGGTAAAAACGTGAAAAATTGACCGTCGTTAATATGGCTGTCAGAATAAGATAAACGGCGATAATCTACCGTCAGTAATAATTGTTGACTTTTATCGGAGCGGTTTCATTACTGTCGGGAAAGGTTTTTTCCGGAAAAAAATTTCGTCCCAAGTTTCAAACCTAGGACATTATATATAGAGCCTCGATACCTAACCACCTGACCACCCAAACTTTTTGGTTATACTTAGGAAATTAAAATATTTATATTTTATATTAGAATTTACAATTTACCGGCGGTTTTTGGGAATAGTGTTTTTACCGCCGGTAATGGTAACCTTTACCAGCGGTTTTATTACCACCAGTAAAACAAAAACGGAAAAAATCATTTTTCCTAGCGGGTTTTGATTACCGCTGATAATGGTACCCTTTGCCATAAAACTGCCGGTAAAACAACATTTTCTTGTAGTGACTCATGATAATTTTCCTCGACTGATTTCGTTGCGGTATCTCCTTTTCTGTGCCCCAAAATCACACTTTTTCTGCATTATAGCACTTACATTTCCTGGCTATGGCATTGGGTGGTCACAATAAGTTTGGTCCTAACAAAATCAAGACTAGCTGAACTTTATCACTTTAATTTTATAGGCTCCTTTTGTACATTGTTAAAATTCATTATTGGTAGTCGAGAGTAATTGAACTTTTTTCTAAAATAGTAAAGCAAAGGGGCCGGGGATATTTTAATTTGGCCATGGGTAGAAATCGAATGATATGAGTTGTGGTGCTTATGTAATTTTTCTTCATGCTGATGAAATAATAGTACTAAAAAATAAAGACCTCAGAGAGGCGACAAGTAACTAACTTAAAATAAAGGGTCAAAAGGCAGTTGATTGATTTATGACATTTTTTTTTTTTTTTCACATGATGATCGGTTTTTGTTCTCTCTTTTACAAAACAAATCACACGATGGGTTGAGAAATTTCTATTAGCAAATAACACAACAGAAGTGAGAGCACGATATAGGGCTGCAAACGAACCGAGCTGCTCACGAGCAGCTTGTGACGCGGCTCGTTAAGGCAGGACTCGACTCGGCTCGTAATTGAGTAGAACTCGAGCTCAATTTTTAGGCTTGTTAGTAAATGAGCCCAGTAGAGCTCGGCTCGGCTCACAAAAGCTATGCTCGTTTATATAGACTTGGCTCATTCAAGAAGGCTCGTTAAATAAATTCTCCTTGTTTGGCTTCTTAAAGGCTTGACTCGTTCGTAAATGAGCCGAACTGATTTTTTGCTCATTTACTAAACGAGCATAGCTCGAGCTCTACAAAGCTCGACTCATTAATTTGTACCCCTAAGAGCATCTCCAACTGTCTCACCATTGCTCTGGCAAGGTTTGCCCCCCCAAAACAACACCCAACAGGCTCGCCCACTACCTCACCATTTTCTAGTTTCACTTTTTAGCTCGCCTGCCTCAGCGAGGCACTGTAGCCCTCGCCCCAGCATCTTAGCAACGATGTCATTGTTTGACTCCTTCGACTAATGAAAATTTCCTCTCTCTCTCTTTCTCTCTCTCTTAGATCGTCAGTGACTGAGGCTGGATTTTGGTGGGTTTTGGTTAGATTTCATGGCGGGCCGACCCAAAGGGCCTACGGGCAACTGTGGTTGCAGTCATGGCGGGAGGCGGTGATGATTCTTACAAATCTGAGCCTTATTCTGTGTGTGTGTGTGTGTGCGCGTGTGTGTGTTGATTTTGGTCGGTTTTTGTGTTGATTTTGGCCGGATATTGTGTTGATTTTGTCCGAATTTTGGTTGGATTGATGGTGGCGGTGGGTCTAGTGCGGTGGTGTTGGTGCAGTGGATATGGCTGTGTATATGTGTATATATATGTGGTTGTGTTTTATTTTTATTTTTTTTGGGCTGAGTGAAATAGCTAATCTGTTGGATAGAGGTGATATTTTTTGCCTAACTATATTAGTGTATGACACATATCCTAGACAATTAGTTGAGAATTCTGTTGAGTCTACTGGAGATACTTTAAGCACAAACCCTAAGATACCCATTTGATATTGGCTATAATATTAGATCTCGTTCCGTGAAGTGTTTACCCCAAACTTCCAAATTTATTCTAATATTTAGTTTTGTTTCTTGTTTCTCCATTCATAAACTCTCTCACTTCTCCAATTTTCCTTTTGAACCATAGTTCCTGTAATTTTCCTGGCGTGTTCCTGACTATCATCATAGTACAACAAATGGGTGAGTATTTTATTTATTTATTTATTTAAAGCTACTTTTCCTCTCCTCCTGGCTGCTAGGGCGCCTTTTTTTCCCCAAACAATGGCCCGTCTTTTTGAGAGATTATTCAATGTTTTTGGAGTGATTCAAGTGCCTAATTTGAGAACTGTTTGAAATATGAAGAAAAAACATGAAAATGAATCATGAAAATGAACATGAAAAGGCTGATGCCGATGCATTTTCATATTTTTTTCTTCTTTTATTGTACCAGGGCTCGCCTTATTCATCACACTTTCCTCCCTCTCCTAGTTATTTATTGATTGTACTGACAAAAAACATAAACAGTTATTCTTTATGATGAGACGTAATTATGAGGAATTCGACCATCAAATATGTACTAATTAA
Source organism: Vaccinium darrowii (assembly GCA_020921065.1). NCBI lineage: Eukaryota > Viridiplantae > Streptophyta > Magnoliopsida > Ericales > Ericaceae > Vaccinium > Vaccinium darrowii. Next base: position 32,006,894 of record CM037159.1, read on the forward strand.
AGAAAAGGAAAAACAATGCTAACTCCACAACTACCAACTGTAATGTGCAGCCCAAATCTGAGAACCAGCCCACAGAAGCCCATATTTACTTTGACTTGGGCTCATGCTCATTGCTCACAAATACTCCGTAACTCTCTTGCTAGAGTTACACCATTGACAAACCAAAAATATGGAAATAATAAATTTCTTAGTTTATGGAATAACTTTTATTGGCAACTGATATTTGCTTCAATAAATTAACAGGATGAATTTTTCACCCAATATGAGTAAGCTAGCCTTTGAGTAATATGAGATATTCTCTTATTTATTCTCCACTCCACAAAAGTTACCCTCCACGGGTACCCTTTTGATTAATATGATGATTTGTTATTCCTGATTTGTCTCTGGAAAAAAAATGAATAAACTTCTAAAAATCACTCCAAAAAAGATACTAATTCATGTCATTAATGGGTTGATAATCTTGGGATGGGCTAGTAATAAGTAGTATTAGATCAATGAAACATGCTAAGATCTCAATATTTTTGGTTCAAACTAGAAAAGCCCAATTTATTAGGGTGCTCATCATTATCTCCCCTATTATTCAGTAGCTATTAATAACAATATACTCGGTAAACTTCATGAGTTGGCCGAATGGCACGAGACAGCAACGCTTGTCCCTCAAAAAAAGTCGTCAGATTTAACCTCACGAAGGCCCAACATTCTAAATCTTGGGGTTACTGGAATTTTACAAGATCGTTAACTTTAGAATTCTGAGATTAGTTGTGATGCGCGCAAATTGATCTAGACACTCGGTTATCAAATGCAAATCCCTACACTGTTTTGTAAGTAGAATATGTTTTCCCTACTCCTTTTGGGATACCCCTTACTTCTTCGTGGGCCTTTTGGGATGGGCTTAAAAACTACACATTTAGAGCACAATGGGAAAACAAAGGAAAATAGAAGCAGAAAATGAACTGTAGAGTCAGACGTCCGGTATTTCCCTCTGCGCTCCCTCGCAGGTCGAAACGAGTCCGATAAAACTTAACAAGTCCCCTCTCTCTCTGCGTGTTCCACCTTTTCGTTTCTATTCGGTTTCGTTGTTTTATTGTTTTAGTAATCTTCGACGTTGTCTTTCCAATTGAATTGGAGGAGAATAGCCTAAATTCTGGCGGAAATCTGCTACGTTACCAATTTTGTCTTTCTATTTGCGTTTTCCCTTTTAGTGACTCTGTACTGGGTACTACTCGCCTGTACTTTATCAGTTTTTCTTGGACGCCGCTTGTAACATGTTTGATGAAATGCGCCACATGCTTCATTCAATGTTTGGGTGACAAGGTGAAAAAAAAAAATACTAATCTTCCTATTGGGAAATCCATCTCAAAAGCAATCACTTTCGTTAAGGGCAATATAAAGTCTCCAGGTTTTAGGCTGTACCAAGTGAATTAACTCCTTACTTGGTCTACACGATGGCTTTATTGCGGTTGTTAGAAACTTAGATGCAACCATAGTGTCAATTGTGAAGGTGATGTTTTATTTTTGGGGTTGGTTGCTGGCTTTCTAGCGATGGTTGAGTCTTAATTTGGTCTATAGATGCAATTAAATGTCACTTATGATGCTAGTGCTGTTTATGTTTCAGTTTTGTTGCTGGCATTCTAATGATGGTTGGTTCTTTATTTGGTCTATTGGCGCAGCTAAGTACCAAGTGTCAATTATGCAGGCTGTAGTGTTTATTTTTGGGTTTGCTGGATTGCAAGTGAGTGATGGTTGTATTTGGTCTATAGATGCAACTATAGTGTCTACTATGAATTGGGTGGCAGTTATTTTTGGGGTTGCTAGCTGGCTTTCCAGTGATGGTTGGGTACTTAGTTGCACTTTAGATGCAACTATAGGGTTAATGATGAAGGTTGTGGTGTTTTAGGTTTGTGATTGCCTACTGGCTTTCTACTGATGGTTGGGTATTACTAGCATATATGCATGTGGAAATGCCCAACTAGCGAGTCTTTAACCTCATGCGAAACATGGTTTGGTAGGTACACTTGATTGTAGATAGTTGGTCACATTGTTGGCACACGAGGGAGTTAATTATAGAAGAGGACTAATGTCTTGTGGGTTGTGGCATTAGTGCCTCCCGCAGTGACTCCAACTGGTATCATGAGCTGTTGTCTGCTGAACCATTAATTATAGGGTAATTTCACGTGGCATAAGATACTAATACTTTTGGCAACTGCTACTGTAATTTGTATAAGATACTGATCATTTGATGCTGGGAGATCTACACTTGATTACCGGCATTGATTTGTCAGAGTCGGACAGTTTCTATTAGTTTCCTCGTTTTGTGTTGGTGGTAATCCTATTGTCATAAGTTATTGGACGTAACTATAGCAGGATAGCAACTGTATGCCAGATAATTCTTCCTTCTTATCATAGGTTTCTCATGTGCTGTCAAATGATACCAAGTATTTAAGAAAAAGCTTGTAGAGTATTCACCTTGATTTCTGGTTATAAATCCACAAGTCGAAGATAAAAATGAAGGATAAATTTGATGTGGCCCTGAAATAATCTTGGACGGATGGATTAAGTTATGATGTTGTTGTCATGTTATTTCTTCGAGGGAAAAGTTCTAAAAGATCCAAGTACTCTCTTCATGTTTCTGTAGAAGTTTGTGATTAAGGTCGAATGATTTGTTTTAGGGATGAGAAAAAGGTTCCATGAAGGATCGTTATGCTTAAAAAAAAAGCCCACACAAACGTGTTATGGTCATAAAATCTAAATTAGTTGGTTGACTATATTTAGTTGGATTTGGTGCAGAAGTTGTTGAATCGTGTTGCTTGAATGCTCAAAGGGAGATATTTGCTCTTGGTTAGTCCAAATTTGTGGTTTGGAGCAGGGGGGAAAAGTTCTTTATTATCCTTTTCCGCAATCTTATACTGCAAGAAATTTTGTAGTTATGGCAAGAAATTCTTTATTATCCTTTTCCCTCTCCCGTGTTGTTGTGGCGCTATAAGTCAATGTTGTTGGGATTAATTAAATTGAACTACGCGCTCAATCTCACCAACACACGCTCCCTATGGATCTTGGAACGCTATGAATCACAGAATGAACACAAAGAGGAAATCGAAAGAAGGAAAGAAAGCAAGACACAATATATACGAGGTTCGCCAACTGCCTACTCCTTGGGAACCACACCAGTTCACTATGATTGATGGGAAAAACACTTACAAGTTCTCTCTCAAGCTCTTTCAAGAGTTACAGCAGCTTTACACTCAAAAGAACGAGTTTTGTACCCTAAAAGACGATTTAGGGATGTATTTAAAGAGTCTGTGCCATACCAGATCTTTCCTGTTTCTTGAACCACCGGACCGGCATTCCACCTAACCCTGGCCCAGCCTTTGGGCAAAGCCGGTCAGGCTCTTGTCTTTATCATGCTTCACCGATAATCTGTAAATGTGGTGTTCATTGTTACTATCCTATTTAGCGTGTTGTTTGTTGCCTTTGTTGGACTTATATCTGTGAGTTGATTTTGATGCTCTGAATAAATTGTTGAAGAAGGAAATACTTCTTACAAAAACAAAAATCAATGCAGAGGAAATTGATTGTTTTGAATACGCTGTTTTTATTGGTTTTTAAGTGAAGTAGATGGTTGAACGTTCTGGCATTGTTTTAGTTTTCAAAATGTTATTCCTAAGTTCAGTAACATATTAAGAAAAAATTCATCAGACGCCGGTATTCAACTTTGCGTTTCTGCCTTCTCTTGCATACTGCAGATATTGCTATCATTTGCGCATAAGTAAGATGACTCTCAAGTCTCTGTTTCCGTTGTTAACAGTACTGTCCTCCTAAAACCTTTTTGAGCAATATACTCTAAGCTTCTATAGTAGTCATGCTTCTTTATTTCTTCCAGGACGAAGTTGGAAGGCTTCTGAGCTCCACGTTAAATCTCGGGCTGATCTTCAAAAGCTGTGGTGTGTTCTAATGAAGGAAAAAACTTGCTAATGACTCGACACCAGATGCTTCAATCACATAACCTATGGTTTCCTAATCCAAAGCGTATCCCCAAGGTAGACATTTTGCTTAACATGGACTTCTACTCTTGAAGGTGGTTAATTGTCAATTTTGGTCTGCTTGAAAAGTTTTCTGGTTTCAATGCTGACGCTAATTGACCATAACTAACTTGTGCATCGTATTTTTCTGTAGAACTTGGTACTAATTCTGTAGTGATGCAAGACCCTCCATGTCTGGGATGCTTAAGGATTCTATGGTTTTGACTTGCACTCCTGCATTCCCTGGAATAAATTTACAACTGTTTTAAGCATCCGGCTTTGAATCTTCAAGCTTGAGTCCATCTTTTCCCTCTGTTTGGTGGGTTGTTGATTGACGGTTTAGAACTTCAGGTAAGGAAGTCCACGTTCCGAATCAAGCGAATACTTACCGAAATAGCTATAGCTATCGAGGATTCAGATTCTAGAAGATTTTTCTGAAATGAAAAAGATGATGAATGCTCTATGATCATTTGCAATTTGCATATCTTTCCAAGATAGCACTTACCACTGATTTACTGTAACGATGTCTTGCACTCTCTTCTTGTCAGGGTGGTCGAGGATGGTTTATATCCGCTGACTCTAATCGATTGGCATTTCTTGGTTTTATAAATCGACAATCTGCTTCTGCTGATTTTATCGATTATACATAACTGAGAGGGATCAGTTATATAAAGCAACTGTGATTCATTGAGACAAAGCCTATGCAAAAATGTTCCTTGGTAGTCCATGTTATCCTGTTCAAGTTCCTCAACTTCTATTTTCAGATCTGGAAAATCCAGAGTGTGACATATTTAGATATTATCGTAAATCAATTGCTCGTTGAATTTTAGACCTAAACATACTTGGATGCCAGATCTTACATAACGCGATTCATCATTTTTTTTTGTATTAGAACGTCCACAACAAACAAGCTAAAGTGATGGATTGTTAAATAATTTTGATTAGCTAAATACAAGAATTTTGTGATCTTGCAGACTCGATAATCGCTTGCCACTCGATAATCGCTTGCCACTTTGGTGCCAAGCTACAATAGTTTGCTCTATTTATTGAGTTGTTTTTGTGTTCAGCAATTAAATTTATGTTATCAATATTACTATATATCTCTACCAACAATTCTTTCCTCTATTGTAAGAAGGGCAGCTAAAAATATATAGCTTGTTGGATATTTGGAAGAGTGGTTACCTAATGATTAAAGTAAAATAGTGAATTTTGGCTACTTATTCCTAGAGATGTTCCAATGCAATTTTGCTAAATGAGTTTAAATATGAAATATTGCTCCATTAACATTAAGGTTGAATTTCTATGCGGGATAAAACCATTGTGCTTAGAATTTTTATTTTATTTTTGGGTAAATTAGAATTTTTATTTGAAAAAGACTTTCAACTTTTCATGGTTGTAGAGCAAAGTAGAACTAATGAATTAGTTGATCAAGCTGATTAATTGATTGTTCAAGTTCAATTGAAAAATAAGGGGCGAGAGGAAAGTTTTAGAGTGAGAGAGGGGGCGGAGGGCGTGCGGGAGAAGCCTCTCCCTAGGGTTTCCTTAGCAGCTGCCGCACCTCCTCCTTCCCCACCGCCTCCTTCCACGTTCTTCCCCTTCGGTCACTTTGAATAAGTAGCAAGCCTATTGGAATATGATTTTTTGGTTTGGCTAGGCATAGTAGTCAATAAGGTGCAAGTAGGAAGCCTCTTGGAGATGCTCTAACTTTGCTACATTACCTCTCTAAAACCTAATGAATTTGTTGAGGCACTATTCACCACCCTTTCATTTGTTTAATCTTTCAAATCTCACATTTCTTTCTCTCTCTTTCTTCTAATTGTTCATACCAAATTTTTGGAATGAAAAAAATAATATTTTAATTAATGATAGGTAAAGTGGATGATATTGATGGAGCATTAAAAAGAGATGTGGGTATAGAAAATGAAAAATATACACTGTTCATTAGCAAGAAATACTTGTGCAAACTTAGTTTGTAACACATTGATCTCTAATACTCTTTTAACGAACAAACGTGAGCTTGAAGATTTGGTTATTTTATCAGCTCTTAGCAAAATGAGGTGAACCAACTATTTGAGACAACTAGCACATCACAAAATAAATACTCCATTACAGTAAAACCTATTTTGCCCAAAATAGAAAAGAATGTTTTTTTGCTTTTCTAGGTTTCAAAAAGCCATGGGATTTGACTTAAGTAAGTAACTTTACAATAAGCGAAAAACAATGAAAAAAACAAATTACAATTTGAGAGGTGAAAAGCAAAAAACACAAAAAGTAGCCAAACTAATCCACTTTTTGCTTTTGACTTTCTTCCAACAAAAAGTAAAAAGCCTGCTTTTCTACTTTGGCCAAAATAGGCCTAACATTCTTGTACGAGTATTAACTTCCAAAAGAATCTTATATACGAGTATTACTAGGCAACTGATTTTCACACCCCCTATTCTTGATAACTGTACCTCCATTTTTGTCATGTAGTGAACCCTCATTTTTTGTCAGGTAGTGAAATTTACATGACAAAAAAAATGGGGACTCGGGTACTATAGAGCACCTCTTGGAGATCACATCCAAACTGTTCATCTCCACAATGACCGGTCCGGATTTAAAAGAAACTCTTTCACGAAAGAGTTACTCTTCCGTGAAAGAGTTTCTTTTAAATCCGGACCGTTCAGAATACTTTTACACGGTCCAGATGTGATCTTTATCGTGCTCTCCAGAAGAGTGATCTCTAGCCCCCGAATCTTTATATATATATATATATATATATATCTTTCACTACAGGACGAAAAAGGTGCAGTTATCAAAAGACATGAGGCTTGGAATCTTTTTTCTAATTAAGATATTTTTAACCGAATACTGGAGCCTAAAATAATATTCTGAAAAAGTAATTTCTACCTCGTCCTAAATCTTTTTTGAACCAAACTTGACATGAGACATGCCATCAAAGACAGTGAGAGGAAATGGAAGAAAACTTTTTAAAAAAGAACTCACAAAAGGACAGGTGGAATGGTCCAATTGGACATCTTTCTCATCACCAAGTCTCCATACTCTACATTTGATTGGCCACGACAGCTCACACCAACAAATAGAATATGTTGCTCCTCCCTTTATTTAGCTTTCCCCATTAAGAAAGGAGAAAATGGGCATACAATGCCCAGTTCATGGAGTGTTGGAGCACCTGAAAGACAACCTTAACTCCACCCACATTTTCCCATACCAATTTGACAACCCTAATAATGAATGTAATGATGAAAATTACAGCTTCCCCCATGAACTGCGGGTGACTTAATCACTCCCCAAACACAGCACATGGGGGCTGGGGCACATATGGGGATACTAATCCCATTGATCCGGTCAGATGCCCTCCCCTCCCTTCTAACTTCTGTTGTTTTAGACTTTGTGAGGCGAATTATGAGTTAAAGCTCGAGATGCGACCACTTTAAGTTTATTAAAATTCATAAATTTCAGGAGCACATCACACTTCGATACCCGTTATAATAGTTTTACTAAAAAGGATCATATAATTAATCTTCGCTTTCAGCTCCTGAAAAGTTAAGGCAGTATTTGTAAATGATAGAAAAAATATATACTTTCACTCACAAATTATCAAATCAGATATCGGTAGCTATATAACACTTGCAATTTTACGGGATAAAATTGACCGCTATATATGTATTAGTACTATTAAATAACTTTTCGTAGTTCATTTTTTCCTAGGAAAAGTGTGCATCGTGAATGTAACTTATGACATCTGATCAAATTGATATTCCAACAAAAAAGATACTCTCTTCATCCCAAAATGATAACTTCTTATAAAATGATAATTTTTTATTAAAAAACGTGCAATTTTTTAATAAAAAAATAATTCCGTTGATGATTTTTTGAGATTCTTCGCATCAAACTAAATATCTCAATTAATTCTTTAATTTGGTGGAAAAAAAATTCAGAAAATCATGAATGAAAATACTTTTATTTTTTATCCAAAAATTTCATGTCTTTTTTTAGGGGACTATTATTTTAGGACTGAGGGAGTACTGTTTTAGGAGGTTAGCAAGATAGACAATTTGAATTATTTTTGTGAACTCTAAAAAACGCATATGTGGAGAGTCAATTTTGGAGGAGACAGAAGGATAAATAATCAAATGGGTGATCGGCATGGGTGGACACAAATAGAGGCAGAGGGGTTAGTTGACCCAACTGGATTAAGATTTTTTAATAGATATGTAAATATAATCATGGACATTATGTAATTTACCCTAAGACTCTATACTCTATCTCGTCCTCCCTCTCTCTCTCAAAAAGAAAAAAAAAAAAAACAAGATGGAGCACTGGGTGAATTCTGAATTGTTTGAGATCCAAAAAAGAAAGTTTTAGAATATAATAGTTTGGTTGTGTACATTGAGTGAGCGATTTTTTATAGCATTATAAATGAGGCTCATGAATCAGTTTCAAAATATGAAAAATTGTCGGGGTCAGTTGTCAAAGAAATGATATGCTTTACAAACCACTTTTTGCTTATATATATTGAATAAATCTCCTTTGGTTTAGTATCACAATGTACATGCTGTAATAAATCTCCTTTGGTTTAGTATCATAATGTACCTGTTGTAAACACTTGACCCCACTGATAGTAAATTTTGCCACCCTTGTGATTGATCCCATGAAAAGTCATTTTTTTAAAGGTGAAAACTTTTATTAATCTATGAAAAGATTAACAGGAGTAAGGAGAACGACATCATATTCATAAACAAAGTAAGAACATGCCCAGTCCAAGACCCAATCCCTAGTTTGGCAAGAAACCAACCCAGGAAACACCCTTTTGGGATAAAAAGCCCAATACACCTATTGGGACAAAGCCTATTACCCTTATAGGGTCAGGCCCAACTTGAAAAAAAGAAACCTTAAATCTAAACAGCAAAATAATAGAGCCACTGCCCAAAGCCATCTGCTGCAACCACAAAGCTGACGACTACAAACCAACACCACGCCAAAGCCGAGCCACCATCAGATCTCCAAAAACGCAGTCACCCGCCACCCGCTATACCGCAACAGATCGACCCGAAGCTCCAAGGATCAACCCGAGGTTGCACAGAAGGCCGAAAGGTAGCCTAGCTCGCCATATGATGCTGACCACAACCACCCCTCACTTCGCATCAGATCCAAAGGCGGCTCAACCCATTGGACGGGACAGAGCCATAAGTCACGTCGTTAACAAGATCCTTTTCCACTCGATGAAGTCCACTTCACCGTTAGGCCCGACCCAACAATGCATCTTGGAGGGAGCTTGCCGGAGAGAAGAGGGGCAATGAGGGTGGATGTCGCCACTACTAGAAAAAGGGTGGGAGGGTGTAACGACCCACCCTTACCTTGCACAATATTGTCCGCTTTGGTCGCCCAAGTTCCAAGGACTTCCTAAAAGGTCACCCATCCCTGGATTGCACCAGGGTGAGCACGCTTAACTGTGAAGTGCCACCGAGCTTTGACGCCTGCACGACTTTAAAAGGCCTTGTGTGAATTAGAACATGATCTATTCTCTTATATCATAGAACTCTGTTGCATTTAGGTGCGTCTTGGGCCGTCACATTCTCCCCACCTTATGATGCCATGTTCTCGTTGCATATTGGCCCAATGACCTTCCCCCAGGAGGTATAGCACTTTGTTCACACTCTAGGATTCAAGAGGTGGCTCTTGCAAATTCTAGAGGTGGCTCATACCCCGTAGTCTGGGGCTGTGCTTTGATACCAACTGTAACGACCCACCCCCACCTTGTACAATATTGTCCGCTTTGGTCGCCCAAGCTCCAAGGACTTCCCAGAAGATCACCCATCCCTGGATTGCATCAGGGTGAACATGTTTAACTGTGAAGTACCAACGAGCTTTGATGTCCGCACGACTTTAAAGGTCTTGTGCAAGTTAGGGCATGATTTATTCTCTTATATCATAGAACTCCGTTGCATCCAGGTGAGTCCTGGGCTGTCACAGAAAGACAGAGAGAGAGAGAGAGAAAGAAGAAAGGAAAGGAGAAAGAAGAAAGGAAGGGAAAAACCCTAGGTGGTGGAGTGTTTTAAAGAGGGGAAAAAAAAAAAAACAAAGTCACTTGTGTCGATTTGTTTTTGCACCTTTGTCTTCTATGCAATTTTAATCACAAAATTGTAAGGGAAAAAAATCGTTTTGAAGTATTTTTTTGTCCTCTGCAATTGAAATTACACGAGCAGATAGAGAGATATTAGGGGCAGTTTCTTGTTTTTTGCACAAGTGTTAAATGTGCTAAAAGGACTTAAGGAAACTCAAAACTGGAGTTGAGTGAAAGATAGGTAATTGAACAAGCATTGATCCGATGAAAAGTCACCTGTGCCCATTTGTTTTTGCACCTTTGTCTTTTATGCAATTTTAATCGCAAAATTGTAAGGGAAAAAATCTCTTAGAAGCTACTCCCTCCATCCCTTTTAAATGTACTTGTTGCGAAAAGTATATTTTCTTAGACAGAAAAAAATGAAATTTTCATAGAAAGTTTTAATTTTTTTTGGCACCAAATTAAAGTGCTCAATTAGAGTACAAAAATTAAAAAATTATATATTTTTAAAATTTACCGTTGCATGTATTTCTAATAATAAACACTTAAAAAGAACGAAGGAAACGATATTTTTAAAGTTCTTTTTTTTTTCTTTTCAACTGAAATTGCACCAGAAGAGAGGGACATGCAAAATTAATTTTTGGTGAGGGTGATATATGGTTTCTCCTCCCTGGAGGGGTGATGAAATCTTGAAATCTCAGACCCCACCATCTATAAAAATTCTATAAAAATTGAAAGTCAAAACACGGCAGTATTCCAGTCAAGACAAGACCGTCCTTTTCACTGCAGGTGACTCTATCAATCCATCCCCCGCCCCTGCCCACAACTGCCCGTCCTGCCCGCTCCTGCCCCTCCCCCCAGTACCCAAGTACACCTTTGCTTTTGCCGTCTGGCCATCCCTTCACGACATCATTTCCCCCCCTCTCTCTCTCCGTATATATATACACCTATATAGATATCACTATTTTATTTTCTCTCTCTACATCGCGCTATTTCTCTCTCTCAATCTCGATCGTGAACTCCCACTCGCCTTCGATTCTCGGCTCTTTCTCTCTCTTCCTTGCTCGCTGTCACTCTCACTCCCTTGGATCTGAAATTGGAGGCTTCAAGCTCGGATTAGATCGACGATTTGCAGCTCCTTTTATTGAATCCTAGTGGGAACTAGGGTTTTCTTTGGGAGTCCGACGAGGGAGAGGGGCGTTTAGAGGCGATCTAGGGTTTTGTTGAATTCGTGAATTTGCTGTCTGGGAATTAGGGTTTCGGATTGATGTTTGTCGTTGGAGACGAAGAGGCTGTTATCGGGGAAGATGCAAGGGTATTATGCATGGGCGGGGAGGTGAGAACGGGAAACGGTGTCGTTTCATGTTGTCTGTCCCTACTCGTAGCACGCCAGTAACGAGGATTACAGCTGATTCCTTTTGCAAGGTATTGCCTTGGTGGGTGTCTTTTGATTGTTTATTTCAATTTCAATACTTGTTGATATCTGTAGGCCCCTTGCTCACGAGTGTACTCTATCCTCGCTCTAGCAAATTCTAGTAGTTTGGGATATTTTTAGAAGATAGCAGGCTCGTACTACCGTTCACGTAGGTGCTCGCCCATTATTTGACTTGGGTTTATTTCTTGTAATTAAGGCAATTCTGTTGAATTCGTCCTCAAAGAATAAAAAGAATAGCACCAAACAAGCAGTGATCCGTGGTTAAATTTTGATCACATTGTTGTTTTCTATTGAGGGTATCAGGTACTCATGAGGGTGCAAATGAGCCTCTGTGTACATTTATTTGTATGAGTTGCTCTCCATTGCCTATAAAAAGAAGTTGCTTTCCATTTTGATAGGTTGATGTTGGTCTTTTCTGGGAGATTCAGTACAGCATGTCACAGCAGCTGTTTGCTGTTTTTGTAAAATTTATTTGGCATGTTATTTTAGGTGATAAAACCCGTGCAAATTTAGGACATGTCCGTATAATCAGTGGAACTATATTTTTTGCTATTACTAAGTTTTCCTGTTCTCTGATTCGTTGTAGTCTTTTTGAATAATGAATAAGAAGTTTTGTTAGGACATGTCATTTGAAACTTTTGGGATCAACGAGAAATACGTGTGCAAAAGGTATTTTCCCGGTGGAAGACTGGTTTGCGGCAATATTTAGTGGGTGAAAATAAGAATGAAAAACGAAGGAAAAACTTGTTATGGTGTATTGTTTTTCATCTGTACATCCAGATCCACAGTTTATGCCCTTCCTCAATAGATTGTGCCTTGACTTGAAAAATGTTGCACAATGCTGTGGAAATGATGCTCTTCAATTGCCAATTTTCTTTTAATGTTATGTTCAATGGTCTAATTTTCTGTATCTTGTTTTGGAGATGTTGGAAGCTGTTAGAATTTATCACTCATTGATTAATTATTACCTAAAAAACCAATATATGGGCCTGGGCGGTCTTTTTACTTATTGCCAACTGGTTTTGAGTTGGGTACTATAGCAGAAACAAAACGAATAGGGGTACTAGAATTGGAAATAAAGGGCACATATTTTTTGCTCCTATGATTGGAACTCATTTGTCATTTTTCTTTATTAGTGTGCATAAACCTATTAGGAGATGCTAATTCTTACGTTCATAGTATCCATTCGAACGATGAACTTTTTTGTCCCGTAAAGCATCTTGTTCTATTTGCTATGAGCCTATGACTATCTAACTAACTGGATTTTGCCATTGCTTTTCTTCTCTTTGCGCTTAGTGTAATAGTCAGTTTTGGCAATTGTCCATCACTTGGGATTCTTTTGCCAACTTTAGATGTTGGGTTTAGTCATGAACCTTGTTACCAAATGTGAAGGGCTTCCAAATACATACGTACAATTTTACAAATACATACGTACAATTTTACAGACCTTGCTATGCTATTCATGTTCCTTTTTTGGCTGGCTTGGTGTATCCTGTTTTGGTTTATCAAGAGGTTTACGTTTCTTGAACTTTCTAAGATTGTCCGGTCCTCGTGGTTTTTAAAATTAATTGTGTTTTTCAATTTCCCCCAAACTGAAATGGGATGTAATTGATTAAATGAGCCGCATGAATGTGGCCACAATGACGAGACCGGTGGGTGTCCCTTTACATAGCTCTATAGTTCCATGTGAGAAGGTTCTATATTAATTCTTTTTTTTTGGTCTTCAACTAATGAATACCAATTTCAAAACAATAAATAAAGACTGATACCAAAGGTTAAACGCATGTCAGTGTCTCCTAAATTGATCTGGCAACTAGCTTCAAGTTTTTCATTTTTGTTTCTTACTATGTATGGTGGACACACCATCGGTCTTCAAGTTGGGACAGGCTATTATCACAACCTCGGAGGCTGCTGATGGATCTTTTGAACTCAATTGCGGTAACTCCTGCAGTGAGGACTGAGGAGGCTTTAGCGCGTAACAAGGTTGTGATTGAAAGAGGAGAGTTACTATGCAGTCGTGCAAAGATATGAAAAGCAATCGTTTTTACCTCACATTGATTTTTAAGAATGAGGGAGAAATTGCTAGAGAAGGAAGAGAGAGTCTGTATGGAGTGAAGGAATATTTGTCTCAACATCTCTATCTCCTGTTTGACAATATTTTCCACATGGAACCATGCACATCTTTCGTGCATGTTAGTGTCTCTATAAAGTTTCAGTACTATTTTTTCACATGTTGTAATAGAAGTTCTTTCCCTCAGCTGCTTAAGTCCAAGTATTACCACCAAAAAAATGCAAAATGACTACTTGCACCAAATAAAAAAAAACAAAAGAAACTATATTTACAATTTACCTACAAGCTCGCAGTGCAAGTGGCGTCGGTCTGGGGACTATCTTTGCTTTAGAATTTATCTATTTTGGGCTTTAGACTAACCTGTATTATGTTAAGGAAATGTTTTATCCCATTCCTACCAAATATATGAAACCTAGTCAGCATTGTTTATGCCTTTGTAATTGTCCACTGATATGACACATTTTGTATCTTTGCGGTAATATCTTTTTTTATGTCGATTGAGGAACAACCTGAGCATAGTATTATGGTTAATAAGTTCTGTGAGAATCGTAAAGAAGAGATCGAAAGAAAAATTCAAATGATAATAAGAGAACTAATTTCGGTTGCTGCACAATGAAATAAAAATCTTGTTTTGCATCTGGCAATCCCGTTTTATCATTATACACAAGGAACTGGTATCTGACATGAGAGTAAAAGCAGGGGCTTCATAGCGGGACACGTCGTGAGTTTTGCCTTTGTAAGTTTTACAATGTCAATCACTTATTGTATGTTGAACAGTTGTAATGTATCAATAGCGTAGTACTGTGGCGAACAGAATATGGTCTGGCAATTACTATATATTTGCCTCAATTTCCTTTTCATGTGTATGTTAGGACCCATGCCTCACGTCAGATAGAAGATATTTTTGTCGTATGCTGATATGTATGTGTATGTGCATGAGTCACATTCACTGTGGGCAGCACAGTCAGTTTTAGGCAACATGTATCGCAGAAAGAAAGGAAGAAAGCAAACTTCCGACCCTATGTTTAAGAACAACTCCAATGTGAGACTCACAGGATTTATGTTGAAAAATAAAAACCCAAGTTTTGATTTCTTACCATTGTCCGATCCTATGTTTTGTATGTAATGTCCCCATGTTTTTATTATAAACCTTTTCCTCTAGTAGGATGTACTAGAGGGGCTCTGTGGAAATGGCATAGTTAGAGTGACTTAATGTTCACGATATGATTCAAAGTCAATTTAGAAGCAATGTTCTAAAAATCTCTAGGCGCTAGTCAGGCGAGAAAGGGGCACCGACTATTCAGCTGCCTAGTCTAGGCATTGGACGGTTAGAACACTGCCTAGCGCCTAGGCGGCTGACTTTGGCACATTGTTTGTGAGGCTGCTAAGAGTTAAAAACTATAAGGTCGCATTGATTTCAAACCTTTTTTCACTTCGCTTTTTTGTATGGAACCAAGTATGGCTTCTTGGAGTGTTTAATGTGAGAATAACAATGCCAATGTGTAATCTACCGAGCAGTTTGTGAGTGAAGTATTAACTATAGTTTTGTCAGACTCTAGGGGTTTGTGCCCGAGTTTCTTCATTTTTGTAGAAAAATTTATATTCTAAGGACACTTGGAGCTAAGTAGTAACATTTTACCATGAATTATCTACTGCTGTTATGATGAATTGGTCATAAATTAGCTTGTGTTTATATTAAATGGCTATCCCCTACTTTCTTTATCACTGTAGTCTCTTTAAGGTTTCGAAGTGCATTTTTTAAATGCTATACACACACACGCGCGTGTGCGCGTATATGGGCTTATAGTCCTTGAGATGAAGAAATACGTCTTGCTAACGAGATGATGTATCAGGTTCGACATAAAGCTCATTTTGTTATGGTATTCTATTTTATTGCAAACTGTTTGTCGCATGCTGTACTTGGTTTGGCCATGCTATGGTATTTGATTATGCAATCAGTTTGGATGCTGTATGGGCATCAACTCATTTTTGGGTGGTGCTGAAGTTACATGTTAAGCATGAGCAGCAACACTGTCTTAAAACTGTGTGTGCAGACATGCGTAATTATCATTACATTAGCTTTCTTAGGTATGTAAGTACCAGTGGTTCCCCCGTGTGAGGCAATGTGGCATTGATTTTGTGCAGTAGTAAACTTTGTTCACGAATTCCAAAAAATGTTCATGAAGTAGACTATCACAAACATCCTCTTCTTGATCTTTCTGCGTACGGCCAGCACTTGCTTTATAGTGCCAGTCCTTCTGGATTCTATTAATGTTATGGTTGTTCAAGATCAAAATGGGGTATTTAGTTTCAATTTTTAAGCAATCACTTTGTGGCTTGATTAGCAAAAAGAAAGGGCTTGTCAATTCACTCTAGTCACTAGATTCTCTAATTTGCAGAATTCATCCAAGATGGTGCGAATTTGAAGTGTTTAGCATCATTTAAGATGGTTGTTGTTTAACTTTGATTAGTAACATATGTGTCAAAACAAGAAGATGCAACCGATATGCATTGGCCAAAAATTTATACTATGGTATGACCCAGAAGTATGATCATGAATTATGTTACTGTATCAATCTTATGCTTGCCCGTTGTTTATTTTCTTTGCATCCATAGTGTCATTGCAGTTTTTTTTAACACGAATTATTGTTATTAAAAATTCTGGGGTTTAATGGTTTTGTTGTTTCCTCTGTTTCTCTATATCGTTGTTAACTGAGGTGAACCTTGTCTTGTAGGACGGACGCAAGATTAGTGTTGGTGACTGTGCTCTTTTCAAACCGCCCCAGGATTCCCCACCTTTCATTGGAATTATCCGCTGGTTGGCATTGAAGAAAGAAAACAATCTACAGTTAGGTGTTAATTGGCTTTACCGGCCCGCTGAAGTTAAACTTTGTAAGGGCATCCTGCTTGACGCCCCACCAAACGAAGTTTTCTATTCCTTTCACAAGGATGAGGTTCCTGCTGTATCATTGCTCCATCCGTGTAAAGTTGCATTTCTTCCAAAAGGTGTTGAACTTCCTGTAGGTGCATCTTCATTTGTCTGCCGTCGAGTTTATGACATTGCAAATAAGTGTTTATGGTGGCTAACTGATCAAGATTATATTGATGTGAGTTTTAGTTGTGTTTTTGTTTGCTCTCTCATTCAGTTTTCTACCTTTGGTTCTTTTCTTTTTTTCCATTTTTTATTTGGGTGTTTATATCTGATGTTTATTATTTTTGTTTTGTTGTTCTTTTACTCATTCTGATTGGTAGTTTCTATTTTATAGGAGCGACAGGACGAAGTAGATAAGCTGCTCCGTAAAACGCGAATAGAGATGCATCCAACTGTGCAACCGGGTGGCCGTTCTCCAAAACCAATTCATGGTCCCACATCAACATCGCAATTAAAATCTGGTTCCGATAATATGCAGAGTGCCAATCCCTTCGCTTCTCAAGTGAAAGGGAAAAAACGGGAGCGGTCAGATCAGGGCACCTTGCCTGTAAAACGTGAACGTTCGTCAATGACGGAAGATTGTGATTCCCCTCAGTTCAAAACAGAAAATAGTTTGAAATCCGAGATTTCAAAAATTACAGAGAACAGTGGTGGGCTTGTAGATCCAGAAGGGGCTGAGAAACTGGTTCAACTCATGCAGCCTGATAGAGCTGAAAGGAAAATGGAATTGATTAGCCGGTCAATGCTGGTAAGTGTAATAGCAGCTACAGAAAAGTTTGACTGCCTTAGTCGGTTTGTGCAGCATAAAGGGGTGTGTGTGTTAGACGAATGGCTTCAAGACTTCCATAAAGGGAAGATTGGTGATGGTAGTCCCAAGGATGGTGATAAATCTGTAGAGGAATTTCTCTTGGTTTTGCTTCGAGCTCTGGACAAGCTGCCTGTGTATCTTCATGCCCTGCAGATGTGCAACATTGGCAAATCAGTGAATCATTTACGGTCGCACAAGAACTTGGAAATCCAGAGGAAAGCAAGAGGTTTAGTTGACACATGGAAGAAACGCGTCGAGGCTGAAATGAATGTTATTGATACAAAGCCGGGGTCTACTCATGGTGTTTCATGGCCTTCCAGATCACGTATTCCTGAAGTTTCTCATGATGGGAACCGAATCCCTGGCGGGTCCACTGATGTCGTTGTAAAGAGCTCAGTTACACAGCTTTCTGCTTCTAAAACTGGTTCAGTTAAACCTGTAGAGAGTGACTTCTCTGCCAAATCCACTTCCTCATCTCCAGGAACAACTAAATCAGCAGTGTCACCTGCTTCAGGGAAAGAGGGTCATCCCAGAGTGGCAGTTGGCAGCACCACCTCTGATCTTCCTTCAGCTACTGCAAGGGAGGATAGGAGCAGCAGTTCAAGTCAGTCTCACAACAACAGTCAATGCATTGGTAAGCTACTGCCTCATCAATGTGGGCCCTTCATATATTATAGTTAAAAAATCCTGAATTCAACCTTGATGAATTATTCAATTTAATCTGTGTTTATGTGACCATGACAATACTACAATTGTATCAGGAAAAGAAGATCCAAAGAGTTCTACTGCGGGGTCAGTGACTGCGAACAAGGTCTCTGGTGGTTCTTCTCGACATCGGAGGTCAATCAATGGATTCTCTGGCCCTGCTGTTTCTGGAGGTCAAAGGGAAACTGGATCAAGCAGAAATTCGTCAGTGCACAGAAATTCAGCTTCTGAAAAATTATCTGTTTCTGGGTTCACATGTGAAAAGGCACTTGATGCACCCAATGTTGAGGGAAATGGTCACAAGTTGATTGTTAAGATACCAAACAGAGGCCGCAGCCCTGGACAAAGTGCTGGTGGTGGATCTGTTGACCACCCTTCCAACATGAACAGTAGAGCTTCTTCTCCTATGCTCTCAGAGAAGCAAGATCAATCTGATCGCAATTCCAGAGAAAAGATTGATGCTGATCGCGCTGCTACTGCCTATGATGTGAATGCAGAGTCATGGCAAAGTAATGATGTGAAAGATTTGTTGACTGGTTCTGATGAAGGTGATGGATCACCTGCTGCTATTCCTGAAGAAGAGAGACACAAGAGTGGTGAAGATGCAGTCAAATCGAAGTTTGATTTCGATTCTCTATTGAAATTAGCTGAGGTCTCGAGAGCTGCCTCGTCATCACCAGGGAATGAGCTGAAGTCAGGAAAATTGCATGGGACTTCTTTCAGCTCTAATAATGCTTTAGTTGAAAGATATGGCAAATATTCTGAAGCAAATACGTCAGTCGGAGATGATGTCAGAATGAATCTGCTAGCCAGTGTCGCAGCTGGAGAGATGTGCAGGTCTGATTTGATTTCACTAACTGATTCTCCATGCAGAAATATGCCTATGGTGGAGGACTCTTCCATGGGTGACGATGCCAAGTCAAAAACATCTCATGGAAATAACGTTGATCAAGAGTTAGGTCGGTCTGCTGATGATGCTCATCATCTATCAAAGCAGACCTCTGGTGGCATCTCTGGAGATGGGAAAACTAGTTCTTCCATACGTGAACTTGCACCAACAGAGGGCCATGAATATCATTCTTCCACTTCTGAGTTGCAAACTGCTGCAGAACCCCGTCTGGAGGTGAAGGAAAGATTGGATGAACTTAGGGGTGCTGCCTCTGTAGCTGTCTCCCTAGCCAGTGCGGGAGAAATGGTATTAGCTAGTGAAGGAATAAAACATCTTCATGATGAAGCAAGTGCAGATAAGGTCGGTGATGATAAGGTTAGTGATGTCCCACCTAGTGTGGAACTTGAGAAGAAAGCTGTTGAAGGTTTATCATCTAATGCATCATCAGATATGGCTACTGAGAACAAGAACGATGGGAATGAAGGGGTTAGTGGCGACCACACGGAGCAGCTACCATCCCCTGGAAAGGTGCATTCGGAGCATTTAGAAAGAAGTGACAAGGACCGGCTGCATGATTCTGTTTTGAGTAAAGATCTTCCTTCAGAAACTGTTGATGAACTCAATGGCGGAAAAGCTGATGAAGTGGGCCCCAGAAGTCATGTGGGACAGGCTGGGAAGCAGAAATCTGATTATGGTACCAGCAGTGCTCCATCAAATGAAAATCAAGTTTTAGCAGGTCTATGTTCAGCTGTAATTGATCAGAAGAGTGAGGGCATGCAAGCAAATGTTGAATGTAAAGATGTTCTTGATCACTGTTCTGTTGGAGTAGTTCCTCAAAAGGGGTCACCGGCATTAGCTACCATGGAACTGGAACAGCATATAATGTCAAGGGGATCCAAGATGTCTGGTTTTGGGGTAGGTGAAGCAGAGGTAAGTGCATCCACTCCAGCAGAGTCTTCTTCTTTCACTGCTGTTGAGGCATCAAATACCGGTACAAAGCTGAAGTTTGATTTGAATGAAGGATTCTTTGCCGATGAAGGAAAATGTGGGGAGCCCATCAACCTGGGTGGCCCTGCATGCTCAGCTTCTGTTCATTTAAACATGTTCCCTTTCCCTGTCCCTTCAGTATCCAGCAGCCTACCTGCTTCCATTACAATCGCTGCTGCTGCAAAAGGGGCCTTTGTTCCTCGTGAAGAACTGTTGAGAAGTAAAGGAGAAGTTGGATGGAAGGGATCTGCTGCCACAAGTGCATTTCGGCCTGCTGAACCCAGGAAAGCTCTGGAGATGCCACTGGGCACAATTAAAACCCCTCTTCCCGATTCTACTGCTGGGAGACATGGCCGCCCAGTATTGGATATTGATCTTAATGTGCCAGATGAAAGAATTCTCGAGGACATGACTTTTCGAAACTCTGATCAGGAGGTGGCTTCTACGTCTGACCATGGAAATAATCGTGACTTGGTACAAAATCGCGCAGTGGGTGCTGCAGCTGTTCGTAGTTCTGGAGGTCTGGTTCTTGATTTGAACCTAGTTGATGAGGCTAGTGATATGGGGCACTACTCAACAAGAAGTATTCGTGCAGTGGAGGCCCCTCTTTTGCCACTTAAGCCGTCGTCAACCAGTGGATTTCCCAAAGGTGAGGTAAGGAGGGACTTTGACCTAAACAACGGGCCTTCTGTGGATGAAGCAAGTGTTGAACCCTTTTTATTTAGCCAGCACGGAAGAAATATTTTGCAATCCCAGCCTCCCGTTGCTGGCCTTAGAATGAACAATGCAGAAATGGGAACTTTCTCACCATGGTATCCAAGTGGGAACACTTATCCTGGTTTCAGATTTCCATCAACCTTGTCTGATAGAGGGGAGCATCCCTTTCCAATTGTTGCAACTGGTGGGCCACCACGGATGTTGGGACCCCCTACTGGTGGAACTCCATTTAGTTCTGATGTTTATCGGGGTGCCTCTGTGCTTTCATCTTCTCCTGCAGTGTCCTTCCCGTATCCTGTCTTCCCTTTTGGAAGTAGTTTCCCTCTGCCCTCCGCCACTTTCTCAGGTGGATCTACAACCTATATGGATTCCTCATCTGGTGGTAGGCTTTCCTTCCCCACTGTCAATTCACAGCCATTGGGCCCCGCCTCTACAGTTTCATCCCAGTTTCCAAGGCCATATGTTGTTAGCCTTCCAGATGGTAGCAGTGATGTTGGGATTGACAACAGTAGAAAATGGATGAGGCAGGGTCTTGACCTCAATGCCGGACCTGGGAATGTAGAAGCAGAAGGTAGGGATGAAACACTGGCTCTTGGATCCAGGCAACTTTCTGTTGCCAGGTCACAGGCACTAGCGGAGGAGCAAGCAAGAATGTACCATCAGGTAGCGGGTGGGGTTCTGAAGAGGAAAGAGCCAGAGGGGTGGGATACTGAGAATGTTAGGTACAAGCAATCCTCTTGGCAGTAAAGATGTATTATCCCCAGTCTTCCGGCCTGTTCAAAGCTTTGAAGCCTGGTGAGTTTTACTTCCACATATAATCTGATTATGCACAGATGTTAAGCTGCCCTGGATGGTATTCGTTCATTTGCGAACATATTATGCAATCTGACACCTTCAATGACAAGTCATTGGACGCTTTTAATGGTTGTAATTCCCAGGAAAAGGAGGGATTGACTCAGCCAAAAAAAATAAAAATTACACCTTATTATGATTTGTAATATTGGAAATGAAGCCTTAAGGATGGTCTGAAGAAATTTTGGACAGCATGAGGTCGTAATAGGAATGGAGAAGAAGCAGTAGTCTCTTGTTTTTAATTCTTCTTCCAAATATCTTTAAGGATAGTGGGACAAGACAATATCCTATAGAATTGGCTGTGGGATGCAGGGGATTTTAGTTGGTTTTCATCCCCAATTTTTTTCCCTGGAAATCTGCAGGAGATTCATCCTTCATTCACAACTTAACATAGTAATACGACAACTTCTGGGGAATTTTCGCTAAAGAGAACTTGAAAATGTATTTTGTACGTATTTTGGATTTTGAAGGTGAGTTAAGTTTTGGAAATTATAACTCACATGGTATGGGGAATATCCTGTTTCGGTTTTTCTTACAGTTTGCTTCATTCTTGGAGAAATGTTAAAATCAGGAGATCTAAGTTTCTGTCCTTGTCTGGTATCTTCCTGGAAGACTGGACTTTGAGATCCCCTATCAGGTTTTCTTGTTTATTTCATGGATTGGTGGTGGGATTTATCACGATTCACACAAAATGATAAGAAACTAACATAGAAATTTAATTTTTCATTACATTTTTGTAATTCCCCTCGCATCGTTTGGTTCAACGTAGCCTTCGTGTTTTAATTAACATTGTCTTTTGTCCCTCGAGTGCTTGTCCGACCTCCTGGCTTTGGTAATTGTTTCTGCCATTGTATTATAAGCGAGTGTTTTATGTATTTTTATGTATCTTAATGAAACTACTATAGTGGTTTGTTTTCACAAGTCTATTCTTATATAATTGACTTTGTATTTCTGTTTTGTTTTTCCCAGATGTTGAGGGTGTGCAATGGCTACCTCCTCCTGGAAATCTTCTAACTGGTGTCCTCTAACAGGATGGGTGGTAAGCGAGTCACTACATCTGTTCATAGTCTCCGACCCCCCACCTCTTTCGCTGTACCAATTGCGCTTTAAAAGCATCTGTCATGGTGTCTTCAAGCTCTTTGTTCCTTGGTATCTTTTCTGGGCGGATGCAGACTGTTTCCCCTTTGTAGATATGTTTTTAACTGTCGGAAAGCGTGCAGCCGGTGTCACCCAAACACTTTCATGAGTTCCAACGCCAAAGCTTCTGGTAGGAGGTTGGATTTCTTCACGGGTTCAGGCAAATGCCCTTTTGTGCATTGACATTAGTAATTAAATCTTTCTATGCCTTCGTTTTCTGTTCTTTTCCTTTATCCAGTACATATAATAGATAAGCAGGTTCGCAGCTGAATTTTGGTACTTTGTGCTCTTTTAATGTGGCGTTTCGTGTCATATATTTGACTTAGCCCATTAACAGTTATCAGTTATTCTCACTCATTGCGAATCTGCAATCAACGTCTACAATGAGAGAACCTGCGCAATTCTTATCAAAACTGACTTTAAAGCCGGATCTTTTTACTTTGGAGTGGTTTTGAATGCTAATTTTCAAAATTATAGTGACAAGAAAAGTACTCCGTTCTTCTCAATGTCTCTCTGAGGTGAAGGATGTTCAGAAACAATTGTAACTTAGTGGTCAATTCCAATGTGCTTTGTGGGCTATGGTGTAAATTATTGTACGCAATGCCTCAAAGTGGCGAAGAAGCTTTGGAAATTGATGAGTCAAGCAGATCAAAATGCAAGAATCTAAGTCATCGCGATCATGTATTGTTATTCTTGGGTCCGGGTAGTTTATAGCTTCAGAAGCAAAATTCAGACCAAAAAAGCATATCAATGTAAGGTGAAGTTTGCGCTTTTACTCAACCGTTTTTCCTCTCTCTGAAGAATGGAAAACATTCTTCCCGATTTAACACAACGGAGGTGTAATGAGAGTCACGTTGAACATACATTCTCACTGCTCAACTCGGGAACATACAAGTCACAGGAAAACGTCGATACTGCTTGTACAAAAAAGTATTAGTTACAATAACAAGAGAAAAAACCACAATCGAAGGAATGGTATAGCTGTTGGATCTCTCGCAAGGACAGCAAATGGCAGTAATCAATTACAGAAACTTGATACATTGTCGAGAGGATCTAACTACATCTTCATGCCAACGATGACGAAGTTTGAACTCGATTTAAGGGGACACATTTCATTTTAGACAGGGAAGGTTCCTCCTGGAGAGGACATTTCTGCAATTACAATAAAATGCGAGTTAGTATACATGTTACATAGTTGTCCAATGAGAAAACAAGAACTAAAGGATTCAATGCACAAAGAAAAAGGAAAGAAAAGGTCAATACACAAAGAAAAAGGAAAGAAAAGGTCCTAATGGACAGAAAACCAAGAACATAAATAGGTAACCCTTATAAAGGATATGCCCAGAAGGAAACACATACACCACTGATCGGAAATAGCAACCCAAAGGCAGCTCGTTCAAACAATTATGGCTCAACAAAGCAATTGGTTCAGATCTTAGCTAAAAACATTTAAGCAGAAATTAACAAGCACCTGCTCAAAACAGAGTGGCGTTCGACAAAAATTGGGAGATAACGTTGGCTAGAATGACATTGACTATTGTTCTAGCGCATGACCATACATACATACACAAAGTGGGTCTGTGGGTGCCCTATCTAAGTTCACTGACATAGGGAAGACACTATGCAGGTTATGACAATCGTTACATTCAAATTCTGTACAAGTGATTGTGAGGAAATAGGCTAGCAGGTCAAGAAAACAGAAATGAAGGTTCGGGTCTTAATAGGTGTAGAACACAATCATCCTATAAAAATTGGAGGTCCTGACTCCGAAAATGAACCCAAAATCTAGTGGTTATTGTAATGAGTTGGAGAGCCTAAAAAGGAAAAAAAGAAAAAGAAAAAAGGGAATGGAAAGGAGAAAAATGCATGTCTAAATACGACAAGAAGACAAATGAACTATACACTAAAAGTTTGGAAAATGCCAAAAATGATGCAAATAAAGTGGTGCTCCTAGTAAATGTCAAATAAGCAAGTAATGAGACAATCGAGGCAGTTACAATACCAAACCAACTCTAGGATTGATATTCTGAAGAAATTAAGCGAGACGTAGAGAATAGAACATAGTGGTACTGACACTAGACATCCTCGGCGTTGCTTTTTCTTCTTCTCCTTCTGTTTTTGTGGGGGCTTGATAACTACCTTGATCGCGGCATCAAAAACTGCTTTCACGTTCTGTAATTGCACAGTAAAATAATGCCCTTTAAGAGTTTAACATAACTGCACAAGCATACAAGGTTCCATCACCTCAGAAAACATAGAAGTGAGTATTTCTCAAAAGTTGACCATATGGTTAACATGGCCAAAAAAAAAAAAAAAGAGGCTAGCATGGCCCTTTTTACAGAGCAAGATAAACATGTCAACTAAGCTTCAACTTTTAGTATCCTGCACTTTAAAAGAAGAATCTCCACGTAGAACATATGTACGAGTGAATCTATCTCTACAAGAAATCTGATTGACCCAACCAAGAATCCTAGAAGAAATCCAACAAACTGTTGGAATCTAGAACTATAACATACCCAGGGAAGAATTGGAAATTATGGAAGCTTCTGCCTCATCTTCACAAGATCTCAATTTTCTTGCATAGCTTTAATGCAACAAGTATTATACTTTCACATTCTTAACCCCTAAAGAATCTTGAAGAAAAAACGTAAGACCCCTGACATTGGCTCTTTTGCGACTTCCAAATCTTCCCCCATCATTATACTAGTGTTAATTTGTCTCCATTTCCAGTACAATTATCCCATACAGAGACAATGTGTATACGAGACGCCAAAAATTTGTGCTTGGAAGTTTTGTTTCATTTCTTGTAGCTAATTAAAGACAGGTGACCACTCGCAAATATGAAATTCTCACGAGGAGAGGACAAGAAGAAAATAACTGCGTGGACCCGTTTGAGAAACATTTGACATGTGTCATCTCTTGAGTTTGATCGAAGATTTGAATGACATGATAACTGTGATCGAGGAACTATTTCTCATTGGAAGAGCCAAATGATAGTTTCCTAGTACCTGTTGAGTCTTGGAGCTGCATTCAATATAATATGCAGCACCAATCTGTTTCCGGAGCTCCTCTCCCTGATCGTGAAAAAGGCATCACCATCAACTTCCGTGATCAAATTAGAAAACGAGAGAACATATCATGTAATAAATAGAAATCACCTGTGCAGTGGTCACAGGCACCAAGCCAGGATGATCGGACAAATAGTGCTTATCCTCACGCAGATCTGTTTGACATTTATAGGCTATGAGTTATATTTCAGAAGGAAGAATTCCACGAAAAATAAGCACATGATGAGGCTAAAATTAAAATTTTATATGTACAAGTGTCTGGAACCTTGATCAATTGTAACACAGAAACATGGCTATTGAATTTGGAATAATGGGAAGTTCAAAAAAAAAAAAAAAAGAAGGTGGATTGTGGTGTAAAATCGTATTATTCATTATAATTTTGCTAACTAATGCAAAACATAAAGGTCACTTTCTCATGTACCTCAAAAACAATCAAATCTAAAAAAATGAGACGCTTCACTAACTTCGAAAAGACCTGGGAAAAACACATAACGAAAGTAGAATCCAGTTTTATATCCAATAATCAGATCAAAATGAATCAAAATTAGGTGATCTGGGGTGGACGAAAATCCAATTCTATGAGCGCCCCAAGTAAACCAACAAGAAAAAAAGGACATGTGATGTTAAAAGTGGATGGAACAATTTGGTGATCTGGAATGAAAGTGGAACATCTATATCATCACAAAATGCAAATAGATAGGATGCTAGTGTTTTCTGGCAAGTAGCAACCATGCACCAACTAAGTGCTCAAACCTTGGTATTTCTGCACATAAAGAGGTATGAAGCATTTAAGTCAAAGATCCCCTATTCATCAGTACTGGACTGTCACGACGTATACTCATTTGACAAGTCGATTTACGAGCCATTTGATGGAACAAAATGGCGATATGACCCACTCAAGTTAGTATCCGTTTTTATTCCATGTAGAACTTTTGTCGAAGAAGAATCCTACTCTGCTTGTTTTCTTTTATGCATATCTGTGCAAATACAATCCCTACTTCACCCATTTTAAGTACCATACCATCCCAGATCTTCATCGCTATGTTATAATACATCATGTCCTTCCCAATGTTTCAATGCATGTTCTTGTAGAAATTCTCTATTAGTGATTATTTACCATCTTCGACACAGAATAATCCCTCCCTCCCTACAAGCGCATTAGCTGGTCCACTAATCACATGAAACATGATCGTACCATCCGAAATGGTTTTCCGTCATTGCATAATTAATTGGCGTCCCAGCTAGATTCTTCGTAATGAATAAATCCTCATAAATATCTTTTTCAGAAAACAAATTATCCATTTCAATGTTTGTCATATCAGTAACACTTTTCCTCAACATAACTATCTTAATCGTCCAACATTTTGCACCAATCACCATATATCATAGCAGGTCATATGGCAAGTTGGCAACCCATTATAGCATATCCTAAACCTGGATTATTGTCGCATCATTGTAGTTCCTGAGTAATGAGTATGCTAAAGATGATAGTTGATATCTTTCAATCCTGCTTTAAATGAAACTATAAAACCTTTGGTTCGAAAGTATCTCTCTGGTCTCCATGATTCTAGCTTAGAAATTGTTTCTCTCTCGTTTCGTTGACAATATCTATGTTATCTACGAACAAAATATAACTGAAATCTCCTCTTAAGCATTTCTAATAAGTTCGTATCTACTGACATGATTCAATTAAAAATATGGGACAAGTACACAAAAAATGTGAATAAAACAGCAGGAAAGTAGTAATTAGCATTGGACTGAAAAAACACCGTCAAAATTGTAAACGACAAGTTGGTTGGTGTTGACATTAGTGTTGGGTCCTCTAGATTTCAATGACTCAAAACACAGAGAGAGATGTTTTGGAAGAAGGGTTAGCATTTAATCGAGATTCGAACAACCCCCCAAGGACAACCAAGAAACATAGGAGTAATTGCCAATGGCATCTTGAATGAAAACTACAAAAATAAGAGCTGTTTGATTACTTCACTTACCCAATTTGGTGCCAGCCAGTACTACTGGAACTCCAGGGGCAAAATGCTGAAGTTCAGGGATCCACTGCTCAAGAAATCATGCATCAGAAATAACATCCCTCAAATATCCTGTCCTAAATCATAAAATTTCACCCAAAATGCACCTTTTTGAGAATGTTCTCGTAGCTTGCGCGACTAACTAGCGAGAAAGCTAAGACAAATACATCCGCCCCTCGATAGCTCAAGGGTCTCAACCTATTGTAATCCTCTTGCCCTATGAAGAAATTGAAACAACAAGAGAACATTAAAATTACCCAATGTAGCAAAAATGCTTTGGCTTAGATCCACTTGTCACTTGAAAGTAAAAAAGTAACAACATCAGGGCAAAAATGGCCATAAGCATATACTTACCAGCTGTGTCCCAGAGACCTAAGTTGACAGTGGTGCCTTCAACTACTACATTTGCACTGAAGTTGTCAAACACGGTTGGTATGTAGTCCTAATTAACACCAAACTTTTTAAGAATTTGAATTTACAAAATAAAAATTACCCATCAAAGCCACAAATGAAACAAAAAGGTGAAAGAGAAGGGAAAAAAAGGAGTGGGAAACCCTACAGAGAGAGAGAGAGGGAGAAGAAATGAATGTAAAGGAAGGGAAATGCAAGCAGGAACAACAAAATTTAAAGAGAGTACGTAGCAAAATCAAAAGAGAGAAAGCAAAACCCTCTACCCAAGAAATTTACAGAGGGTGGGAAAGTACTTTTGAGACATGAAATCATGAAAATTTACAAAAAGCTGCAAAACCCAGGTCCATAAAGGCATAAAACAACACTAAAACCCAGAAAGATTACAGATTTAGTAAAGAACATCAATTTGTGTGCACAAATCACAAATCAGAACAATAAACCCACATGATATAGAACTTGTAAAAGGCCACACTTACAGTGGGGAATTTATTACTAGTGTAGCAAATAAGCATACAAGTCTTCCCAACAGCCCCATCACCCACTGTTACACATTTGATGAATCTTGAAGCACTTGAAGCCATTGGACATAGGGCTCACAGAAATAGAGAGAGAGAGAGAGAGAGAAGAAATACAGTACTCCACCAGACAGAAGACTCTTGCGGGTTTGTTTTGGGGATTCTGAAAGAAGAGAGAGAAAGTAATATAGAGGGTGCGGGAGAGGTGGGGGCAAATAGCATCACATGATTCTTTCACTCCCTCTAATGGCCACTTTTTGTTTGCAGCTCTTTCCTATTTTTATTCCTTTTCTGTACTCGATATTTCATAAGTTAGAGTGTTATTTTCAGGATACATACACCTCATTTGTATAATAGATTATTTAGCGTCACATACCCATATTTGTCAATTTACTTCATAGTAGTAAATAAACTACTCTCGCGCGCAAACTGTTTGAAAATGGCTCAAGTTGAGTTTATTCTAGGTTTTTTTGATTGATAAATTGAGGGATTCGTCTTGCTGTAGTACTCTTCCTATCCCAAAATTGTTACTCCATTTACTGTGAAAAATTGTGCAATTTTTAGATAAAAAATGAAAGTAATTATGTGCCTTATTTGAAATATTTCGCATCAATTTAAAGAACTTGTTTAGATCTTTTCTATAAAGTAGAACAATTCAAAATTTATCAATGAAATTTTCTATATCTTTTTATTCAATTATTATTCAATTTTTTGTTTGTGGACTATGATAATTCCTCCTAGTGATTACCCAGTTTGCTGTAATTTATGAATTTTCCATCCAAATACCGTTATACGTATGCGTAGATGTATGTATGTTTTGGTGCTGACACTTGACAGATAGGACGAGAGACAGCTTGCATTGAATAAGAAGAGGATGTACTGTCACAGTTTTATTAATAGCGACTGGTAAGAGAGTTTTTATTTATTTATTTAATTTTTTTTTAATACCATACTATATACTGTACATTTCTTCTAAAAAAAAACTCTGACCCTGCCCGTGACGGCAGCGTGGTAGTATTTAATTATGCTCTTTGCCTCGTTGGTGTGATTACTGTTACTTCAAATATTTTCATTTGGGAAAACCAGTATTAGCGAAGGAAACACCAACGATTGAGCTCGGGCGATGGTCATACCCAAGTTTTATATTTTCTTCATAATTGTAGTAATTTTTATTGTAAAATTTTTAAGAGTATATACTATATAGGTTCGGCCGCCCAACGTTTTACTTTTATTACTTCATTTTACATCATCATAAAAAATCGTCGAACACGTATTTGTTGACTTTCACATAGAGAAGGTACATTAGGTTTTGTATTTTGCTTTGAAAATATACATTGATGCATAATATTTTACGTATTTATGTAATTATATAGGATTACATGTATTTTGCTTTGAAAATATACATTGATGCATAATATTTTATGTATTTATGTAATTATATAGGATTACATTTTAATAAGTTGATCGACAAGTCATATGATAATTTTTCATTAGTCTTTTTGCAATTTGTATAGGTATAATTGAGATCGTCTTCTATATGTTCCAAATGCCATGTAATGTTCGCCAACTCAACACATAAATCAGTGATTTCTCACTAAGGACATCCACTTATAGTTAATCGCTCTGACCTCTCTCTACTTTCTCTTTCTAGAACACTCCACCACTAGGGTTTTCCCGGATCCGGGGACCCTTGTAGACCCCAATTTGACCGTTCATTTACGCTTAACTCTTAGCGATAAAAGTATATTCTTAGCGGTAAGAATACATCCGCAAATCTAAACTATCGATTGAAGAGATGAACGGTTAGATCAAGGGTCTACAACCTTGTAGTGCTTTGGGGCGCTACGAGCTCCTTGCTTCCGGTTTTCCCCCTCCACAACTCCTCCCTCTTCTCTCTTCCTTCCTCTCTTCTCTTTCTCTCTCCCAACCTTTTACTAGCAGTAGCGACATCTACCCCTCCTCGCCCTCTCCTCTCCGACGAGCTCCCGCCAAGATGTATTGTTTGGGTGCTCATGGTTTCAGGCCTAACGACGAAGTGGATCTTCGTCAGGTGGAGAGGATCTTGTTGACGACATGACTTGTGGCTTTGTCATGTCCAGTGGTTGAGTTGCCTTTGGATTTGATGTGAAGTGAGGGGTGGCTGTGCTCAGCGTCATCCGGCGAGTTGGGCTACCTTTCGGCCTTCCGTGCAACTTTGGGTTGATCTGTTGCGGTATGGCAGGTAGCAGGTGACTGCATTTTTGGCGATCTGATGGTGGCTCGGCTTTGGCGTGGTGGTAGTTTGTAATCGTCGGGTTGTGGTTGCCAGCAGATGGCTTTGGGCGGTGACTCTGTTTTGTTGCAAATTGTGTTTCTTGGGTCGGCTTTTTGTCAAACTAGGAATTGGGTCCCGGACTGGGCATAGGATTGTTCTTACTGAATTTAAGAATATGATGCCGGTCTCCTTGCCTATTAATCTTTTCATGGATTAATAAAAAAAATTCACCTTTCAAAAAAAAAAAAAAAACTCAACTCACAAATCATGCGGCTATTCTTGAATATTAGCTTTATAGGCTATAATCATCTCATAAATGGAGCATAAGCCGTGTTATTCACAGAATGAATGCATACTTATAGCAATTATGCATATGCTTAATACTCCCTCCGTCCCAAAATGGATGTCCAAAATCACTATTCACGCCTCTCAAATCATCTAATTATATTTTTTAAGTTATAATGAGTTATATATGTAATATAGATCTTATTTGATTTACCTTGCTTAGTTTTATTAAAAATGTTTTTAAAATCATAAAAAATATTGGTATAAAATAAGAAATATAAACAATTTTTTAAGAGATGCGAGTAGTGGTTTTGGATATCCATTTTGGAATGGAGGGAGCATATCTTATTATCTTGCTGGATTGATTTCTCTAAACCCATTATAAATTATTTTCTTTTTATACATGCATGTACATGTAGACTTGTAAATTCCTTGATGGAATATTGAGAAAGATACATGTCTCATCTTTACAAAGTTGTTTCCAAATGTTTCACATGAGCCTATATTTGAACATGTTAAATTTGACATCAAATTTTTTATATTGTGGAGTATTATGATTGCACATGCTAATCATTAGAAGACAACTTACTACGTTAATTAAATATTTAAAGTTAATTAATTGAAGGCCCCTTACTTAAGTACTAGTACTTTTTAGGAGCATATAATAGAAGTTCTGAACAAAGAAACAGAGCATCGACAAACTTGCAATGTGGACAAAGAGTTTAAAAATATTATTAGATGACTATTTATTTTTATTGTTGTACCCCAAATTATTTGTTTAACTAACAAAAATAAAAATATATATCATAAGGCTTTTATTCTGAAGCTTATTATTGATCAGAAATAATACCAGACGTAGAAAACAGTAAAGTATACTCCATGTAAGAGTAAAAGGAGCGGACATTATATCGAGTCATTTCATCGTACCAACTCATTCTACCTATGGGGTCCATTGATCACAGTGCGCATTATATTAAGTCATTTTATCGTACCAACTCATTAGTGGATCATGATGTGTAGAAATGTAATCAGTCTTTTTCGATTCCGATCAGCATGATTTTTTCCTGAATCATCTATTCATCCATAAGAATTGAATTAATCTCTTGAACAATTTAAATGGGACTTGTAGTGGACCTCACAGGCATAATTGTTTTAATTTAAATATATTGAAAACGATTATATAAACACAGAAAAAATAAGAAATAAATTCCACAGCGAATGATCTATTCATTTTGTTTAAAGTTGAGTTTCCCGTACAAGACAAGGAATATTGGACAGAGCGAGTACGCTGAGTGGTATAGATAACTGTACCAGGGATTGAAAATTCACCTTAATACAATGTGTTTATGCATTGTTACAAATTGGTACATTCAAGTGGCTAACATTGAACATCACAAGATTCACAACTAGTGTGGTTGGTTCGTTACTCTCCTTGACATGCTCAACTCCTGTCGTAACAACTAACTATTGACCCCTAACATCCTATCGTCTGAAAAAAAAAAAAAAAAAAAAGTGTTAACATTATTAGATCGAAACACAGCGTGGTATTTTCAAAAAATTGAGGGTGCAAAGAACTGATGATTCTCTAGGGTTCTTTTGAGTTCCAAGTTTATTCTTCTTCTTCTTCTTCTTTTTTTTTTTTTTTCTTTTTCTTTTCTGGTTTTCTTTCTCTCTATTAATTTTTGGTCTTTTGCAAAGCATTTGGAATTTGCTTCATCTTATTGCTTTCAAATTGGATCTGTCAAAAAAATCCATCCCATTTCTTATGAAATTCGTCTAATAAGCCTCCTCAGGGCCATACACTGTTTGCATGAGGATAAAAGAGGCAACTTTCGGTTGAAATTTGATACTTTTTCATCCCCAAGAAAGAAAGAAATGCTTTTTTAATTCTTTTTTTTCTTTAAGCAAAAGAAAAGGGCACTAAAAGCAATAGACAAACACCATAGGGTGAGCCGGTGAGCCATCAGGATTGCCTCAACAAGAGTTAGATTACGATACACTAAGACCCCCTCTGTTTTATATTTTTAATTAGGTGTATAGAAATTAAATAAGGGCGGATCTATTCGCTTCGCCGGCACAACTCTGAGTTGTTATTGGAGGTACGTACTTGCAGGATAAACACTTAAAAAATAAAGATTACGTTTGGATCTTCAAATTTGAAAGGGTAGTTATGATATTAGCGTAGAGCCGATATTTTTTTAATTCGTAGGATATATAAATAATATGTGAAGGAAATTGCAGAGGAAAAATGCAAAGAACATGTTGGATTACCACCTATGTCCCTGTTCTACTTCGTAAACAAAGCAATGCCTGAAATTCAATCTACAGATAGAGCCTACACACAATGATTGTATTTGAATTAATTATGAAATAAAATACTCAATTATCATTGGCTAATTACTTTAGAATGTAAGGCCTAAAATCAAAAGGTAGCTCTAAAGCAAAGGAAAATGGCTAGGTAAGTAGAAAAATGATTGAAGCCTGTAAATGGGGTAGGCCAATGGCATGAGTAAAGATTAAGCAACATGATAAAGAAAGGTTAATTGTATGTGGGAAAATTAATAGTACAAAAAGAGAGAGGAAAATTTTTGCAATAATTCCTTACTTTGGTGGAGTATTTGTTTTTTCTCCAACCATCTATCTACTCATTAAGTCTATAAATCCCCTCAACTGTATCGCGTGTTCAACAACACGGTATATTAGGAGGGTGAATTCAATAGAATAAGGGTCAGTTTGGCCGCCTTACTAATGAATTCTGCATTTTGAATTGAAATAGGTTCGGCCGAATGACCAAATAAGTGAAAAAAGAACAAGGAGGAGAATTTTTTCAATGCCTGTATTCAGCATTACTAAAATGGTTGTCAAAATTGCTTATTGGTAGATTGACCATGTTTTAGCAATTTCCAATTGCACCTCGTCAGGCATCATTTGTTCCAATTAATTTTGTAGCATAAAAACTTATGGTTCAAATGTATTCTTTGTCAGTGTCTTTGTGTAATCAGATCCCAGCTAAGAAAACCAGCTAAAGGGGGCTACAATGAAGGCAAAAAAAATTTACTAGGCAACTGCCACAAACCACGCCAGGGTGGCCGAAGCCATTTCGAGGCCGGAAATCCAAGGGGTACTGACCCCTACTATACATGAATCAACTATGTACAGATCGGCTTTAGGGACCCACTTTTGGGTTTCACATGAACAATCCGAGCCGTTGATTCATCTTAGAATGATGAAGGGCCCTGCGAGAAATTAGTTCCATTGGACGCGCCTAAGTGGTTGATCCAAAATCACCCCATTTCATCCAAATTGACGGAAAATCATTCTAAGTTGAATGAATGGCTCGAATCATTTGTGTGGGACCCAAAAGTGGGTCCCTGAAGCTGATCTGTACATGGTGGTTTGTACAGCAGCGTTGTTTCGAGGCCTTAGACGAAATCATAAGATGAGGCCTCGTTGGGATGATTAAACTAAAGTAAATTTGATCGATATGTTATATTTTCAGAATTTATTATTTTTTTGGATGCAAAATTCCTAATCAAGACTTTAAAATCAAGTTGTTTTAGTTTATTATTTTCAAGTGATAACGTGTAATCCACACATTAATCTTTCTCGAGACGTAAATATTCAATCTTGGTATGTTTCAATTACATCCTTCTAATTTTGAAAATCCGTTACAAAGTATTGTTAATAGTATCTATAAGCAATGCATATAGTAGGAAACTTTTAACTCGAGAAGAATTCTCCATCTTTGAGAAAACTTTCATCCTACACATAGACGGTTAAACTGCTAATTGAGGGAGGATGTCTATTTATAAGTTTTATTAAGGCTTTTGGGTTTTCGTGTACGCAGCCGTGTGTACGCAAAACGCACGGATGATGAATCTGCACCGTCCAAAAACATTTTCGATGGACCAGATTTTATTTACCCTTTGACCAGTAAGAAAGCACTTTAACTGGTCAAAGAGTAATTCAGATCCGAACCATCGATTTATTGAAATGGACGATTAAGATGCATGCATACGTACGGATAGACAGGTTCTTTCATAATATCGATTAATTCTAGTAAGGGTAACAAAGTAGTACTATTTGGAGGGCAGCTGCTGGCCAATCTTGTTTGTAAGATATGTATCAGGTTAATGCATTTGACTATAGCGCTGTCTCATGCCTCGATGCTTTCTGACTCTGGAGCCCAGTACCTAGCCTGCTGCTACACTCCACTCTGCTGCTACATGTGGTTGTCTCATTTATTAAAATGATGCATGGAAATCCTTTTCTTGTCTGTTGATTGTCTGATATAAGCTCAGAACTTGGTCTGCTTGTTAACCCTTGTTATTTCCCCTCTGGTCCTTAGTGACATATGATTGTCGCGGAAAGGGGTGCCAACCTAGTTGGGATGTCTCTCTTGCTTTGTGATGCCTTTTTTTCCGGGCCCTATTAATCTTTGTAGTTTGTTTTTAAGGATTAATAAAATTCTTCTTTGCCGTTCAAAAAAGAAAAAGAAGAGCAATTAATATACTGACAAATAAGAAGGTCCCATTAAAAAAAGAATACCCAGAAAGTAAAATCTGTGGAGCAAATCTGAGCCACAGATTTTTTTTTCCTAGGTAATTTTTTGGGTAAATATTCTGTTGGAGATTTTCAAAATATTAAATTATATTTTTTGTTTGAGAATTTTTGAAAAGATATTGATAAAGGTATGTGAAAGGTTGCAATACATTTTGTAACTTT
Organism: Vaccinium darrowii; assembly: GCA_020921065.1. Taxonomy (NCBI): domain Eukaryota; kingdom Viridiplantae; phylum Streptophyta; class Magnoliopsida; order Ericales; family Ericaceae; genus Vaccinium; species Vaccinium darrowii. The sequence goes on from CM037159.1 coordinate 32,042,798, forward strand.
ACTAGATGGTTAAAACACCAATTAGATTGGGATGTAATTATTTGGATGGTTAAAACACCAATTAGATTGGGATGTAATTATTTGGATGGTTAAAACACCAATTAGATTGGGATGTAATTATTTGGAAGAGATGCAATTGTTAGGAAGGGGTGTGTAACATGGGGTGCCTCCAAGAGGCATGACCTTCCTAATTAAATTAATGTCTACTAGAGACATGACTTTTCATGAAATGACACCTAGTAAGAGACATGACTTTTCACGAAGTGATGCCTATGAAGAGGCATGACTTCTCCTTAATTATATCGTCTTTAAAAGACATAACTTTTCCTCATTACTGTCTTCAAAAGACATGACTATTCCTAACGTGTGTCCATTAAAGACACAACCTTTCGTAAGAGGGTGTCTATAGGTCTATAAATAGGGCCTTTGTACAGTCATTTTGCACATTGAAAATTCCATAGCGAATTGCTCTCTCTCTCTAAAAAATCTATTCCTAGAAGTTTAGGCATACTGATATTCTGCAGAAATAGAATATCAGTTATTGGTTCTCTTATTCTTGCTTAGCGGATATTCTGCCTGTCTTCGTTTATGCAAACGCAGTAAGAAAGAACCTAGATTTCGGATTTGTTGTATCTTGATGGCAGATTTGCTGTTAACCCGCTGTACACCATTTGGTGGGGGCAAATATTGTCTTTAGGAAAGCGTTGTTACAACGTGCCTCGAATGTTATATGCAACCTAGATTTTTTTGGTAGAGACAACGCCATTAACACATTCTGAAGACTGAATTTCCAACATATTTTGCGTACCTAGCACTACTGTTAAAAATAAATTGACAAAAGGTAAATGTAAGCATTTTCATGATTGTGAGGCCTCCTCTTCCATGCAATTTTATGAGTCAAAATTTGAGAAGTCAAGCCATGATAGGTATGCATGTCTATCAAATACATATGTGTTAAACACTGAGGCCTAGTGGAGGCCTTGGGCCATGGCCTTAATTGTAACGCCCCAATTTTCAGAAGTATTAATTAAGACAACTAATTAGGATTAATCTAATAAAAAGAGTTTCTATCAGAGTGCACGTTAGGCAGCCCATTACAAAATACGTGAAGTGCAGCCCATCCCAGTCTATCGGGGCATCCACTGGGTCCATCGGAAATTAATTGGCCTCTTCGTCGCTCAAGTACCCGTCCAAATCCACCTCGGGTGGCACGTCCATCGCCGCATCGTCGTCGTCATTGCTGTCAATGCCATGGTCAACTTCGTCGTCCTCGGGATCCTCGGTGTCATAATCCTCCATTGGATCTTCCTCGTCGTTCTCCGGCACAACCGGGTTTTCCAGATTGTACTCTGGCTCATTTGGATCCTCTGAGTCGTACTCCGGTTTTGGTTGTGGGTTGGCCAATTGGGCTTGCACTTTTGCCCAAATAATCGGGTACATACCGGGAAAGTACGGGTCAGTTGCCATGTTAAAACCGGGTCCCATCAACTCCATATGCTCGTTGATCCTCCTAATCTCCTTGGCTCTAGCAGCAGCATGGTTGGCAGACATCTACAAAATAAAGTTAACTAGGCTTAGTATAATAGCGCTTAACATTAGTTATAGATAAGAGTATTAACTATCCAGGTTATACTCTTGAATTGTGTTCTACCCGATCTACCCAAGGTCTGAGGGTTTGAACCTAAGGCTCTGAAATTAAGACAACTAATTAGGATTAATTTAATAAAAAGAGTTTCCATCAGAGTGCACGTTGAAAACGTGACGTGTAGCCCATTACAAAATACTTAGTATGGTTTGAGAAATTAATATTACAGACCCAACATTAAAATAAGGGGTGGGTTCTACAGATTAAGGCTCAACTCTGGATTCCACGACTCCTCTTGAGCATGGTCTGCCAGAAAACCCTTAGCTTTGAAATAACCGTCTCCTTTGACACGAACGGTACCTGCTTGATTACAGTCTGGCATAATACGTCCGAGTCGCGAAGCAACATCATAGTATTATACCAGGGTCACACAAAGTGTAACACCATGAGCGATAAATCACTCAATAGCTACTCTAACCCTCCCAACCCTTGCTTAACATACAAGTACAACATATATGATTGAAAAACAATAATTAAAGGAATAAACAGATAATTAATCGTAAAGCAGTAAATAAACACATAACTGATTTCATTACTAGTCATTAACTTACACATTCATCTAAGCTCTCAACCTAGAGAACTTTCCTCCCAATTAACCACTAAGGACTATGACAAAACTGTGATTTACTCCCCTCTTGCTTGCCCTTCACTTGGGGGCCCCAACGGAAGGTATAAGTTACGTATTTAATCCAGCCGTTAGCCGCCTCGCAAGGATGAATTTCCCAGGGACGAAACTGTACCACTAGGCTACGTATGGCAACTGCCAAGTCCTGTAAGTATATAACCGAAGCTGATCTATAATACTTCCAACCTTATAATGCCTCAGAATTCAAATGAAGCAAATCATAGAGTGTCACATCCAAGGGTTTCAAAATCAAGGCAGACTGCCAAACAATCCTTTGAAACAATCACTTGGCGGAACTGCCATTCAACAACAATCTCGGGGTAACTCCCCATCAATCAATTCCAATTCACTTTTCCGTTAACCTCATCGTCTATGTGATATTCGCGTACGATCACCCAACCCGGGAACTTAATTGTCCATTCTAACATTCAACACATTATGGGAAGTGCACTTAACAGTAGAAGCAAAGCGATAACGATATTCTAAGGGTCACAAAATCAAATAACACGATTCACAAAGTTCACAAGTCATCACAAACCAAAGTAATTAAAAACAAGGGGCCTTAACGTAATTAAATAAAATATAGGGTCATAAACGTAATTTATAGAAATAAGGGGTCGCCATCGAAATTTTAACTAATTATAAGGGTAACAAAAGTAATTTCACGGTTCTAGGGTCCTTAGTGTAATTTACAAACTCTAGGGGCCTTTTTGTAAATAAACATAATACAAGGGCAAAAAGATAATTTTGCCACCAACAAGGGTAAATACGTAAAAATACTTTATTTTAGTTAATAAAGTCCTAACTTGTCACAAAACGCAATTCCTTGATTTTTTTTTACTAAGTACAAAACTACACATTATGTAATTCACACACACAAAGGCAAAATGGTCATTGTACACCCAAAGAGAATTTTGGTCATTTAGTTACACTCCTAAATTTCCAGTAGTGACACTTAGTTGATAAAAATAGGTTTCGTAAATAATACACAAGTACGCACGCCAACTGTCACAAAATTACACGTTAAGCCCCTAACTTTAACACAACGATCAAGAACAAGGTTAAGCACAATAAATTCATGGAAAAACTCATATAAACACTTAATAAAGTATTAAACATGCTTGGAATAGTTAAAAACATGAACCAAAATGAATCTAAGGTTTACTAAGCACGAAAACACGGTTTGGGGTAAAAAGGGTCATATCGAGTTTTGGCTCAGGTTTCGTGAAACCCTTGACTTGGGGCTTTAACCATCAACTCTAAATCACTCCTAGACTATTATAACTCATTCAAAATCTTGGAATAGGTTAGGTACGAGTTTCTACCTTGTTTTGCGAAGATTTAACCAAAAATGGGTTTTTGCAAAAAAACCGGTGGAGGGAGCTCTTTGGCTGGACTTGGGTGGCTTTGGTGGTGAAATGTGGGTACCTTGGAGTGTGTTGGATGATATTGAATTGGAAGATGAGAGGTGGAAGTTTGTGGTTGATGTTTTGAAGTGAAAACCCAAATTTCTTGACTTTTCTCACACTAGAACTTAAAGGATGGTAATGAGGCTTTGTGTTCTTGGTTTTGGGAGTTCTTGGAAGAGTTTCGAGGAGGAAGAGAGTGAATGAGAGGATTTGGGGAGTATAAAATGGGTTTTGGGTGGAGTTTGGAGTGTAGGATGGGTGAAAGAAGTACCATAGTGGGTTAGGAAGTGATGGAGGAGGGTGGTGGAGTGTATGGAAGATAAGGGGAGGTCGTGTTAACTGATTTTGGATGATGGGAGGAGGTAGAGTGTTGTATTGGTGATGGTTGGTGGTAGTTGGGTAGTGTAGGATGATGTATAAAGTACATGTATGCACATATGTGTGTGTATGTGTACTAGTATTGCTTGTGTATGTGTATGAACGTGTATAATTATGTGCAAAATGAATTTATAAAAATGTAATGCTCGCTATTAAAATGTAAACGTGCCTTAGGGTCGAATTTGTAGCAGTTTGGTAGTATTAGGGTATAAACCGTAGTAATTGCAAATAAAAATCCCTAAGTGCAATTAGAAATTAAATAACACAATTAAATTAAAATGAAATTCAAAATTCCTAAATTTTATTAAATTTTTTTCGCATTATTACATTAATGGCCTAATGTTTGGGCCACCCGGCGCCCTTTGCAATTCAAATAATTGTCTTTCAACAATTCCAAGCACTCAACTTAATCTGAACTTCTTCCACATCCCTATTGAAGGATTTAAAAATTTTTGTTAGAAGATTCTAAGGTTTCTCTCCCTCCATATATAGTAAACTGTTGCTGTAACAGACAACTTGAAACATACACTTCTAAAACCTTTGCCCTTTCTTTGATAAGTTGCCTAAATCATCTAATCTTTCAACCCCAAATATTTCTTCGAAATATGGTTTGGGAGAGGAGATCTTACCACACTTCCTATGATATTTGCAATAAAAAACAACAAATGTTGATGAATCTCTTCCTTTAAATCACACAAGAGACAGAGCGTAGGGTACCCCACACCCCATCCAGCAAGTCTGTCCTTTTGTTTAATCTATCTAACGTTGCTAGCCATGTGATGAAGCTTCATCTTGGAACATTCCTTCTAAACTAGACTAGTTATGCCACTGTACGTTGTCTAACCTACATTTTGATTGAGTCCCATGCAGAATGCATAGAAAACTCTCCATTTATTTTGCAGGTTCCCATCTAACTGATCAACTGACCCTCGCAAAGGAGAAAAAAAGGGCAGGGTTGCAGCTTGAATCTCCATGGTCACTCTACGTCGTCTTCTAGGCCATGCCCATTTCCCTTGACTGATAACAAAAGATGCCTTAGCCTTGAGTGCCTTGCCCATGTTATGGCTCTATCTCCAAACCTCCAACAAAAATGGCCTAAACAAAGAAAACTACATTACCATCACCTACTATATAACTTGATAAGAGGCTGACATCTAGGCCTTAGCTTCAAGAGTTTCCTCATACCCAAGAAGCAACAGTTGGAATACCCATCCCCTAAAGGCTATTCAATTTAATAATGTAGGTATGAAACCATTTAATCCAAAGAGAGTTAGGCTTCTTACTCAAAGTCCATAAATTAATTCTTCATGAAGGTCGAAGTTGTCAATCTTGTACCAGTCAGGGTACCATTTTCTCTACTGGGATGGTACGTACCGATACCGGCAATGGCGTATATCCCGGTACCGTTTCGAATTTACCGCAATATAAATTTTAATATATTTTTGAACACTTGAAATAGAAAAATAAGAAAAAAATTTGATCACTTTGATATACATTAACATTAATTCTAACTACAAATAAACATGATTAATATATTATGGACTCCAAGTTTTGTATAAATTATCTTAACATTCTAAGCCTTTTTTATCAAGAGAAAAAACACTCTAGTAATTCTATACCGGCCGTGTCCAGTACAGGCCGGTACATCTGGTATTGACTGGTACATGGCGGTGTTTTAACAGGTATAGAACACCATGCTACATGTACATTTGCTGGTATGATACGTACCGACTAGTAAAATACGGGATTGACAACACTGATGATGATGCCAGTTTTTTCCAGTCTAAGTCTTTCAAGCTTTAAAAACCTAGACCAGATTCACAGTTTGGTGAAGACTAAAGACGCTTTACCAACTCACTTTGGCACATGTGATCTTCATCTCAATTAGAATCTAGAGGAAAAGCTCTCAAACCATTCTCAATTTCTCTAAGGACCCCTTGAGGAAGGACAAAGATGGAGCTCTAATACACTTTTTTGTGTGTGTGTGAGTAACTTAGCTTGAAATAGAAAAAAGGTTAACCGGATATACAGCCTACAAGGGGCATATCTCAGTAGGAAAAGAAAGAAAAAGAAATAAATGACAAAAACTAAAACTTAACTGCAGCATACACTTGGACAGTGAAACAATACTGATTGGATAAGCTGCACCTTCTCTTCCAACGACACTAAGCCTATAAGTAACTAAAAGAACCCCTTGGTATTTAACTAGAAGAGTGCCTTTTGAAATGGATAACACTCTAGCCAGCTACCTTTTCAACCCCTCATCCACTACACCAAAATGAACAGTACTCTTAGCTATATTAGGTTGCAAGCTAGAAAAAAGAATGGAACTCCTTCAGAGACTCTTTACAACCTCACAAGTGCACTACACATCAGAAAGAGATCATCTCCAAACCCTAGATGAGTTATGTGCAGCTGTTGACATTTGGGATGGTACTTAGAAGCTGCCATTGGCCACATTGTGCTTTAGGATTGCAGGGATTACACAAGAGCACCACCCACCCACCCCAATGCAATCTAAGCTGTCCAAAAGTGGTTTGGATGGTCTGGATTTAAATAAAACTCTTCCATGAAAGAGAGACTTTTTGCTTCTCTTACATGGAAGAGTTTTGTTTTAAACGTGACCATCAAAAGCACTTTTGGATAGCGGAAATGCAGCGCTAAACGGTGCAGCGCATTTGCTGCACTACAGGGTCTCCCGAGTCCTAGCTAAGATCGCATCATTCCAATTTCTTATAAGAAAGAGGATCTTCTACATTTTAAAAGATTCGCATCATTCCAATTCATGGCCTACTTTGATTCGCAATGAAATCACAAGTATAAATTTGTGGAATCTTATTTGAGGGAGGAGTGAGGTAGATGATTAAGAACAACAGAGGTTTAGATGATGGTAGGTAGAGAGGGAAGGAGAGGGGATGTGGAGAATGCTAGGGGATGTGCGGCGATGGTTCCTTGTGATATACTCCGTATGATGTTTGCAGAGAGAGAAAGAGATGGTGATTCTCACTCCTGGTACTTTGGGGAGGAGAAATTATGAAAATATGACCATTGACTAGGGTCAAAAAGTGAAATCACACAAGTTGTTAAAAGAAGGAAAGTTAGTATAATTTCAATAATCTCAACAAAACTTTTGTAATTCAAAAAAATATCAGGGGAGATTAGTGATATTTTTCTAAAACGGCGGGCAACCCAAATCGTTATTGTCCATTACTGCAATTGATGATTCAGATATGCTCAGATACTCAACTCTTAGCGGTGAGAAATTATGAAAATATGACCATTGAACATTCATAAGGGTCAAAAGGTGACTCACATAAACTGTCAAAAGAAGGAAGGTCGGTATAATTTCAGTAATCTCAACAAAAACCTTCTGCAATTGAAAAAATCTCAAGGGAGATTAGTGATATTTCCTGAAACGACGGGAACCCAAATCTTGAACATCCGTTACTGTAATTAATGATTCGAATTTGCTCAGATACTCAATTCTTACTGGTAAGAGCATTTGAGCTTATTCGAATTACCATACATCAATGTATGGTTGAAATTTGGACTATCCCGTCGAGGATCGGATTGGTGCACCGTGTAGTGCACAAAATGCATTGTATCGTATAGTGCGTCATTCGACCGTCCATTTCGACAATACACGACTCGAAGTTAATACAAGTAATGATTTTAATTCGACCGTCTACTATTTGAATTAAATCTAAGCCGTTCATTATCGAAATAGACGACCAAATATAATGCACTACACCGTGTAGGCGATCCCTGGTCGTCGAGGATCACCCTTTCGCCTATTCCCCCATAAATCCGAATCAATCTGAAAAGACTAAGTGACGACGAGCGCATTCTCCAAACGACGCCGTTACGTGCGACTTTCCTCATCCCCCCATCCCCTTCTCCTGCATTCCCAAAGCTCTACTTCTGTTACTTCTGCAAATATTTCACTCTTCTCTTCTCATCTTCTCTCTCCAAATCCCAAAACTCTCTCTCTCTCTCTAAAATTTCGTCGTACATTTCAAATTCTCCCCAACCCATCACCATGGGAGACAACAAGCGCAAACGAGGCCGCAAGCCCAAACACCCTCTTCCCGAAAAAACCCCAGATTTCCCAACCACCGCCAATAACCCCCCCACCTCCTCCTCCTCCCCCTCCCCCACCACTAAAGACGCCGTCGAACACATCGGCCACCCTGCCACCACCAACCGCCCCCGCGGCCGCCCCCGTAAACGCCCCGACCACGCCGAAACCCCCGAAAAAACCCTAATCTCCTGCAACGGCACTACGGCTGCCCACAATTCGGTATTGGCCGACGGCGTGGTCGTGGGGATGGCGAGGGCGGCGCCCTCGATGGACGCCGTGTTGAAGGTGTTTTGCACGCACACGGAGCCGAACTTCTCGCTGCCGTGGCAGAGGAAGAGGCAGTACAGTTCGAGTAGTAGCGGGTTTGTGATTAGTGGGAGGAGAGTGTTGACGAATGCCCATTCGGTTGAGCATTATACGCAGGTGAAGTTGAAGAAGCGTGGGTCTGATACTAAGTACGTGGCTACTGTACTTGCGATTGGGACGGAATGTGATATAGGTGAGATTATTAGGACTGTGATTTTTGCTGCTTGTTTGGGTTCTGTGTTCATTTGGCATTGTTAATGTACGGAATGCGTCTAGAAGTGATGCAACCGAGCTGAGCTTTGTAGTGTTTGTTTAATATGAGCCGAGCCGAGCCCATAAGGAGATGAGCCTTGAGCTGCTTGCAACCAGCTTGGTTCGTTTGCAGTCCTACCTAGAAGCATTTGTTTTCAATTGTTTGTGATTTTATATGTTTTATCGTTGAGTTATGTTTGTGTAAATTTTAACCTTTTTAATTGCATTATTATATATGTTTCATGAACTCCGGTGATGATGTCTGGGTATGCGTAGAAATATCTGATTTATATGTAGGACACTTAGAGCAAAATATTCAGATGTTTTAATGTAAGTTCATCTATTTTTCCCTATGATAGAAATTGGCGTTCTGAATACTTGAAGTTTGTGTGTAGTTATAAGATAAACCTGAATTAACAAATATGTTGTCGGGACTTGGGTGTATGCCCTCTATTCATGTCAGCTACATTCCCTAGATCCTTACCAGGCTGTTGAGTATTTAATGCGGCGGTGGCTTGATACATGGAGAAGAGGCCATGTAACATCTATATATACACATTGGTCATAGGATACTGGATTATGCTTACCTTAAGGTGCTTCACAAAATGCCTTGCAGTTCTGGGCTGCAGAAGTTTTCTCCAAGTCGAAGAGCAATCAGTAGGAGTTGAGGGTCCTGAAACTCTTTCCTTAATGAAATATTTGCGCACCACTTGACCCATAGGGATTGATGTCTAGAACAGATACACAATGTGTTTAAGAAAAGAAGCTATCTTCTAGTCTTGGTCGTCTTGGACCCTTCTTAGGCTCAGTTTTCCAAAAAATTTTAGCACCTAGGTGCTAAAATCATGATATTTCAAATCAAGAAATAAAGTGGTTCCGTGTATTGCTTTTCAATTTTTTTCGCACCAAATTAAAGTACTCCTCGTGTACTTTAGTTTGGTGCAAAAAAAATCAAAAAAGATATACGGAATCACTTCATTTTTTGATTTGAAAATTCTTAATTTTAGCACCTGGGTGCTAAAATCTTTTGGAAAACTGGACCTTACTCGAAGACCCCTTTCCTTCTTAGGCAAAAGATATATTTGCAAGCAACTTCATTTAACTGGCTTTAGGTTTCTTTTCCTGTCAGAAAATTCTTATGGAGCTTTTCTATGTGAAGGCAAACAGAATTTGGCAAAATAAAGTGCAAGGTCCACTAGACTTAAATTCTACATAAGACAGACTTCCGGAGCTGGAGCACGCCTTCACATGAGGGGGCCTTATTGGCACATCCATTGGTTTTAGCTACAATCTTGTTAACGAGGCCACTGCAATCTCTTGTTGACAGATTAATGAAAATGAGAGGCACTCCCCAATAATTAACAGGGAGTGTCTAGCTGCAATCCCAAATTAGAACAAAGATTCTCTATTCCTCGTTGATTTAATTACTTTGGATCATCAAGATTGTTGATTCCCCTTGGATTTCTATTGATGCAAAGGTTTCTTCCTTCATACATTATCGCCAATGGGTCTGGCCTTTTCCCCCTTCCTTAACCCCTCTTCTTTCATATCTTTTTATTTTTTTCAAAGTTTCTCCTAGCCCATCCCCAAGTTTGGAGAGTGAGTACATTAATAAAATAGAACAAAATAACATGCAAACTAAGTAATAATGCGAAGTTCGACGTTCAAAGTTCAAATCAAATGAAACTAGCTGATTAATCTAGGCGCCTAGCCAATTAATCGTCCGCCTAATCCTGCCTAGAGGCCTAATCCGCCTAGCCTGCCTAGCCGATTAATCCCGCCTAGCAGCCGATTAATCACCCTGGCGCCTAGATCACTGCCTAGACCCCTAGGCAAGGCGGCAGGGTACTGCCTAGCACCTAGGCGCCGATTAATCTGCCGCATAGGGCGCCTTTTAGAACACTGCAAAGGAGGGTTGCAACTAAGGAGAAGCTTATGAATTGGGGCATTTTCTCCTCTCCTATTGGCTCTCTATGCCACCAAGATAATGAAACTCTTGCACATATGTAGCTCTTCTGACAATAGCCACTTTGTGCATATACTGCCAAAAGTTTGGCCTGTCTCCGGTCCTTCCCATCCATAACCACATTGATTAGGGATTACATGGGTATTGTTATCGTAGTTGTTGTAGTAATGACAATTAAATGGGCTGCAATTATTTACTACGTTTGGCAGGAAAAGATCAAAGGCCTCCCTCTGCAGACCTTCAAAAGATCAGCTCTTGAAAATCAACCATGTAAAGAACTCCCCCCTAACCATGTACCATACCAATCTTGGCAAATCCTGATTAGGCTTTCTTCTGGTACTTCTTTTTTCTTTTTTCTGTTTTTTATAAGTACTACATTTTATTAGAGCTCAAACCAACCAACAAGCATTAAGGAGGCATTCCTACTTCTGTACAACCTGCCACTCCTACCATCTATCCAACTAAGCAACTACAGGTAAACAAAGAAAGCAAAACATACAGCAGAATCAAAATTACAATCAAACAAAGACAAAAATAAAGAGGGACAGCAAACTATGACATCACCCTCTCAGACACAACCCATCTAGACCACAAAGATTTGTTCAACAGAGATGGCTTTACCCCTCAACTTGTGCTAAAAAATCTCTATTGTAATTGGTAGTCCTGTGGATAAATCCTTTGCCTTGCACATTCTGGCATAACAATTCCATCACATCAGGAAGAGTATCCGGAATCCCAACATTAGAACAGGTGCTGATGAGACTTCTATTATCACAAAGATTACAGCCAGCATCCACCCTCATCCCCCAACTCAGGAGTCTAATAGCATCCCAAGCAGAATGGACAGTATAACTACCACCGGAATGGGGAGTCCAGATTACTTGATCCTCTCTCTCAGAGGCTGGTAGAAAATCCATAGGAGTATGCCTAATGATAAGCTGAGTTGCCCTATTTCTGAGTCGAGGCCATCTCCAACTATCATGGTGGATGATAGAAGATACCTTAGCTTGGAGGGATTGGTACATTCCTACCTCATCGTACTTCTTATTTGGTTGTAGAACCTTGTTTTCTTTGTATTGTTTGCTTTTTCAATGAATCTACTTAAAAAAGGATGAATGATTGTGGAATGTTGGACTACTTGGGTCAGGGGGTCTAATTCTTTCACTTCAATGGCAGTTATGGTGTTGATAAACATTTCTAACTATGCAAATTGAAATAAGACAGTTCGTTCAATAAAGTTGTGTTGTATGTGATCTTGCAGCCTTGCTTACAGTTGAGAATGATGAGTTTTGGGAAGGGGTGTCACCTGTACAGTTTGGGGAGTTGCCTGCACTTCAAGATGCGGTGACAGTTGTGGGGTACCCAATCGGAGGAGACACCATTTCTGTGACAAGTGGTGTTGTTTCTCGTATAGAGATTCTCTCTTATGTTCATGGGTCGACTGAGCTTCTAGGTTTGCAGGTTTGGACCTTTTTCCCATCCCCGTAAAATTGCATTTGTAGAGATCCCACTATCCAATGTTTATGTCTCTTGACATGGTTCATTTGCAGATAGATGCTGCTATAAACTCTGGAAATTCTGGTGGACCTGCCTTCAATGACAAGGGAAATTGTGTCGGTATTGCCTTTCAGTCCCTTAAACATGAAGATGCAGAGAATATAGGTTATGTCATACCAACCCCAGTTATCATGCACTTCATTCAGGATTATGAGAAGAATGGAGCATATACAGGTATTTTTATTTCCAAACTTTGACTTATTCGTGGTAGGGTCAGGTTTTTGTGGTTTCATTTATGGGTCACTTCTTGACAACTTTCTATGTATGGAATGTAAGGGTTTAAACTTTAAAGGGAGTAAATATTATTGTAGAGATCAACAGAGAAAAGAAAAATCAGCAAAAGAGAATGGGTGTCAATCCTTTGGTCAATGATTACCTTTGGTGAAGTGGATCATACAACTTTGTATAATATTCCTTGAATGAGGAATGGAATGGAAATTGGACCAAACTTTCCTCTTGCTTTTCTTGGTCACAACTCTTGCCTATGATTCCAGCCATAAATGTTTTCAGGTCAAAGTTCTCATGATTTGAGTCAAGAATCATCGTGTAGAAATATGATTGAGTTTTAACTCTTGGAACTTTTCCTCCATTGACATTGTCAGCCTTCCTGCATATGCTTGTATGCTCATGTTTCAATAGTGGCATAAGCTTTGTAAACCACCTAGGGACATGATCTTTGCATAGTCTTTATCACAATAATACATTATCCACATCATGGAGCAATCAGTAGGTCAACTCAACCAGCCTAATTGGCATACATAGAACTCTTTTTTTTTTCAGGAAACCAGAAGTTAACAGCTTTGCTAATCGTAGAAAAAAGATTCCTCTCTGCTTTGTTCTGTCTTCGTGGGCTAATGCATGCATTTTCTTTGTAAGACCTAATGCATAGCTCTAGAAGGATTCGTTAAATAAAGATAAGTCTTAACTTACAATTTTGGTCGAACTGAATCCCATAGGAAAGCTTTAAGTTACAGGATGGGAGAAAGTGTAATAGCTGGACAGCAGCAATGCTAGTATTCTAGACTTTCAGCTTCTCCATAGGGCTTGTGGTGTATACAGCATATATACCTATTCCGCATATCGTACAATCATGTGTAAAGAGTAATAATAGTGTTTCCTTTCATCTTCTAATTTCATGGGGAGGGTGCGTGAAGAAACCATAAAATTTGGTGACTACATAAATTGAATACAGGTAGTACTTTTGAGAGTGCGAAGGAAGAGCTTAATTTGATTCTTTTTATTTTCTGGTTTTAAAATCTGGGTTATTATGTTTCCCTACGAGATTTTCTATTGTTTTCTCTTTTTGTATATGGAGGGGCAGTTCCATAATGCAGGTTTCGTATTAAGCATGTTTAACTAGTCACGAAGATGTATTTTTGTAATAGAATTTGATGAACTATCTATGAACACGTACAGAAGTGAAATAATAGTTACTAAACTTCTTTTGTCATCTTGTAGATAAACGTTATAACCGGGTACTTGAAGTATACAGGTGTATGAATAGTGACGTTTAGTGGCACTGTAGCAGAATACCTTGACATGGGCCATTTTTTTTTTTTTTTTTCATTTTGCATGTTTTTTGCTTCTGATTTTTATAGGTTGCAGAGGGGAATATGGTTTCTCTTTCATGTATTTCACCTATGTGTTTGAGGTGATAACATTTATTTTTTCCTCAGTTTGAAGATCGTAAAGTACCTTTTCTCTCTCTCTCTCTCTCTCTCTCTCCCCTCCACCCTAGCCCGCACCGCCCTTCTCCCCTCTCTTCTGTTTCCTTCTACGGAATAAGAATTAGTGCCATGTTATAGGATTTCCAATACTTGGAGTTGAGTGGCAGAAGATGGAAAATCCCGATATGCGTGTAGCAATGGGAATGAAACCTGATCAAAAGGGCGTTCGTATCAGAAGAATTGATCCCACGTCTCCGGAATCTGAGGTTCTGAAGCCATCAGACATTATACTCAGCTTTGATGGGGTCGATATTGCAAATGATGGAACAGGTAATGGTGGACTATTTGATTATCCTTGCTTCTTGATCTCATTTGTCTTATTTTTTGAATGGACAGGTTAGGGAGACTTGAATTTGAGTTCCTCTATTATGGTATTGTGCTAACGTGGCATAAGCCGCTGGGATGTCCTTTAGGGAACAATCTCATTTGTCTTTTCTGTTCTCCGTTGCCGTTAATGCATGTCACCATTACCATGACTGTGGTTGTCTTCATTATTGTGATTTGAACCTTGATTAGGTTTGTGTTGCCTTATTAGAGTCACAGATTACAATTGGTATGAATTTCTGTACAATATCGCATATCTCAACACTTAAAAAACGCTTTTTAAGTCTCTACCCGTAAATTCGCCTTGGATTATAAAACTAGGTTGGGTGGGTGCCACCTAATCTAGTACATGTTTGGTGATAATTTCGTGTTAAATACCTGAACTCCTATTTTCCAATTTGTAGGTGTTGCAACTTTTCTAGCAACCTTTGTATTGATCAGTGTTCTTAATTGGTAGTAACACTTCAACTTTGTAGTATGTGCTTCTCTTACAAAATCATCTCTCATTTTCGTATTTGGCTTCTAAAATTGGATAAAGTAACTAGATGACAGGTACTATATTTTGTCCAGTTGTTATCTTGGAAGAGAATCTCCCTTTCTCTCATCCGTGCTATCCTTCTGCTCTTTAAGTTGCTATGTAAGAATAGAGATTGGTTGAGTTCTCCTTAGTTTGGTTTGGTTTATTGTGTCTGACGTGAACCCATCAGGCTAACATAGGGTTGGCTAAAAAATGATGTTCTCCCAACGGAGATTGGCTTTTGTATAATTATAATTTGTTACAGACTCTGCTGCTAAGTTTCTATACATATTTATGTTATCACTCTTATGAATGCCTTGTGATGTCCGTTGGTGAACAATTTAGTAGAAAGAATTGTAGAACTTAATGCTTGTCTTAGGCCAGTCATATTGATGATTGATATTCTCTTTTTTCTTTAGTATTATTTTTCTACATTGGTTTTGGTGGTTCGTTCAGATATAACTCAAGTGAAATTCATGGTCTTTCGCTGTGTTAGTATAACTTTTTTTCAGATAAAGTTGATGAAATTCATGGTCATGCTTTAGGACTAAGCTTATTATGCATCTAGCAATATGGTATGTTAAACCATCTTTCCATATTTGGATAACATGTTACTGAATGTTGGACAATGAAGAAAGTCGTTTGAAAAAATAAGTGTAGCAAAAATGAGAATGTTGAGATTGATTAGGGGCGCTGCATAAGTAAAACATTTGAAACAATAAGTGTAGCTAAAATGAGAATGTCGAGATTGATGAGGGGTGTTGCATAAAATTGTATAATAGTTAAATGAATCCATTAGGAAGAAGAGGCTCCAATTGAAGAAAATATGAGTGAAAGGGTTTTAGCTGGGTACATTGTATTTCATCTAAGAGAAAGAGGAGGTTCAAGTAGAACCTGGATTGAGATGACTAGAAATGACATGATTACCTCAAACTTAGTTGAGAATATGGCTTCAGATAGAATCAATTGTGTGGGACAAAGGCTTATTGAAATGAGTTGAGTTGACTGTATCGTAATTGTTATAGCTTTAGCAACTGTCATGTTACGTTTCTTTGGAGTTATTGTTCTGTCAGTGGACTTTGTTGAACATTTATCTATTCACGGGAATTGTGGGCTGAGTTATTTTTGATATCGACTTGATATTTTTTATGTGGTGGTGCGTCTTGCTATTATGTTACTTGACAAGGAAAAGTTTTTTGTTACACCTAGATGTTGGCTTTTTCTCAGATGCCTTAAAAATGGAAGTCAGATTCACAATATTTCTATGTTCCATTGTAATGTTTTCCGGACTTTGGGATTAACTTTCTTTCTTTTGATGTTTCAGTTCCTTTTAGGCATGGTGAGCGCATAGGTTTCAGTTATCTTGTAACTCAAAAGTATACCGGAGATGTTGCAGCAATTAAAGTTCTTCGCAGTTCTGAAACTCTCAAATTTAACGTCAAATTAAAAAGTCACAGAAGGCTCATTCCAGCACACAACAAGGGTAGACCTCCCTCGTATTACATTGTTGCAGGACTTGTTTTTACGGCCGTATCTGTTCCATATCTGCGTTCTGAGGTAACCATTTCACTTTTAAATCTTGCGTTTTGACTGTAAGATTATTTAGTAAAAGAGCCAAGCCTGAGCAGAGCTTAGGCCTTAGCTCAGTTTGTAGACATATGGCATGACTTGGTGGCAAGGATTATTCCTGTTAAATGTTAAGTTCCATGTATCTTGTTTTTTTCGGTCACCAGATTCGCATCTATTATTTGTTTTATATTCTGTTTTGAGATTATGCCTGATATCTTGTGTGAGATCTAACGAAGGACATACAAGTCAAAATAAGGATCTCTTTTGTGTCAGTTTCATTTTCTACTTATGTATCATATATTCAGTGAAATTTTTTTGGGT
This sequence comes from Vaccinium darrowii, assembly GCA_020921065.1. Lineage (NCBI taxonomy): Eukaryota > Viridiplantae > Streptophyta > Magnoliopsida > Ericales > Ericaceae > Vaccinium > Vaccinium darrowii. Next base: position 32,059,475 of record CM037159.1, read on the forward strand.
TAACTAATTTTGGAGAACTGTTTGTGGGAAGGTATGATGAGAATGACCAACTTCTTGCAGAACTGTAAGATGTTTCCAAAAATTAGAGCACTGTTTTTGCACCAAAATGCCAATATTTGAAAACAATGAGTGTTTTGTAATTTTCTGTATTTATGATTCCCAAAAGAGGATCTAGCTTTGTCTATTTGCATTAGATTTCCCCCGAAGAGGCCTGGGCATTAGTAATATGGAACTAGTGGCCACTGCACCTATCGCCATTGATATGACTGTGACTACGTGGTATGAAAGGGTGGTTAATCATTTTGTATCTCTTTTGGTTAATTGCATATTGAAGTTTTCTCCAAATCCTGTTTTGGATATCCTAAGCTTGTGCACAATGAATTACATTAGTACGCATTGGTGTTCTTTTTTAATTGATCGGCAGCAAACAATTTTAGTCCTTGTGTTAACTTTCCAAATGTAAATTTTAGGAATCTGCTGGAGCTTTAATTCACTTCTTAATACTGAAGAGAGTCATCAAATTTCCTTTCTTGTTCTTGACAAATTATCCATCTCTTCACTGATGATGAATTTCCATAGATACATAGTTGTTGGGATGTGCCTTGGGTCATTATGGATGTCAACCTAAAAACAGTAGGGGAGCAAGTTTCTGAAATGATGTTTCTATATCAGATATAAGGGAAGAATAAAGTAGTAACATGCTATGTATTTGTGAATCTCTTTTTGATAACATGCTATGTATTTGTGCCAAGGTTTGGTTGTGGCTGCATTCATATTTTTCATCTTATTTAAAAACCTAATATGAACTTGCATGAGCATTGAGAGAAATACATCTGATTACCCTTCTGCTGCACAGGAAATCTTTTCCCTGTTTACTTTTGAAGGTTTATCAATGTAAAGCATTGTCTTAATTTGTTTTGCATCTTCTTGTCAGTATGGTAAAGAATATGAATATGAAGCTCCAGTCAAGCTGTTGGACAAACTCTTGCATGAAATGCCCCAATCACCAGATGAACAGCTTGTTGTGGTTTCTCAGGTTTTTCATCTTGCTTCTTACGCTCTTTGGCTTATGTATCTCTAGTCTTATTATACCCAAGGGTGAGTATGTGCGTAGTGGCAATGACATTTGTTTTTGTCCAATTTAAAAAGGTTCTTGTTGCTGACATCAATATCGGATATGAGGAGATTGTCAACACCCAGGTCAGAATTTCTAATGGATGTAAAAAAGATAAATTCACAATGCTGGGAAAGATGCTAAATCTGTTTGCTATGTATATGTTTGTAGGTTCTTGCTTTTAATGGTAAGCCTGTGAAGAATCTGAAGAGTTTGGCTAGCATGGTGGAGAGCTGTGACGATGAGTTTTTGAAATTTGATTTGGAATACCAACAGGTACCTCAACCTCACCTTCTGTTTGCACGTCTATTAGACCTGTATTTATCAATGAACCAAATTTCATTTCTATTGCATTGAAACGGCTGAAAGGTTTCTGTTATAAAACCAAAAGAAAAATTTATGAGAGTGCAAATTTCCAATGTTTCCATCGCAATGCACCGAAGCACCAGAAAGCCCTGTGAATATTTTTGTTGTTTCAAAATCCAAATCCATTTGACATCTCTCTCATGTTCAAAGTGTTGCTGAAAGTTTTTCATTTGAGTTGATCGAACTATATGCCTAAATAAAATGTTGGTCTTTATTTTGCCTTGCCTTGCATTATCGTTGTACGTTTTTGTCTGCAGATAGTGGTCCTTCGAACAAAGGCTGCCAAAGCAGCAACACTAGACATCCTCACAACACATTGTATTCCTTCTGCCACTTCAGATGATCTCAAATCGTGAGACCAGTGGTCATGTGGGTGTACGGTATAATCTTCCACCTCGGCCTCCTAACTGTCCTGATTTTGATTTTCTTGAACATTGAATCTCATAATGGGTATACTAGTCATCGCAAGTTACATAAATCTTCAAGACAGTGCTGAGGAGTGCATGTTAGCTTACAATTTTGTTGGTAGATTGCGGAGATATTGTCTAGCAATGAGGTGTGAAGTACACCTAGAGATGGTTGATGTTACAGAGAGCATAGGAAAAAGGATGGAGGATCTAAAGCTATTGTATGCTTCAACTGGGGGCTTCTTCTTTCTGATTTTCTTCGTTCACTCCTTTTGACCCTTTTGAGGATAGATTTTCGGGCATAATGTCTCGTTACTTTACCTATGCTAATAGATTTGATGGTGCGATACACTGGGAATCAATAGAATTTTCATTGCTAAGGTGCGTGTTATGTTTCTCCAAAAGTGTGAATGGAAAAGAGGAAGGCAGGGAACCCGACGTAAGAAAATTGTCTTGAAATCCTAATGTGTTGGGGTGGGAAAAATTGGGGTGCTTCTCCTTAGAATACAAAACCTTCATTATCTTTCATTATGTGCTTGTGTTAAAAAGCTTTGAGAAATTAGTACATCTTAATCTTGGTAGTTTCTCATAAATTACGTTCTTTCCAGAATAACTTTTGAAAAACCATTGACCAAGTAAGTTTTGTAAAAGCTATAGAAAAGTTCTCTAAGCAATTGTTATGGGCCACTATAGTCTGTATGGTCCGAAGCTTTGGAGCAGCACTACAAGTCTGTCCATTAATGGCGATTTACTGTCACCATATTTGAGTGCTGCATGGCACAGGTTTGCCCTTTCTGTTTCCTCGTGGATAAAACAAAGTACAGGACCTGATCAGTTGTCCTTGGGGTAATCCTCTCATGCCTACTGGAGTAATTGATATGCCCAACATACATTTCCTCTAGCTACCGAAAAAGGCGTTATATGGACTGGATTAAAGGGATCAAGAATTTTGATTCATTTCTTCGTCGCAAATATTCATTTGTAGCATATATGTCAATGGATTGAAGTAATTTTTCTACCGCATTAGCTCCGTCTCTAAATTTACCATGAACGGAGTCCCCATATTTCAGTGCTGCATGGGTTTTTTTTCCTCGTGCTCCGTCTTTAGTGTTAGAGAAGCTGAGTTTGAGTAAAAACTACTATGTTACAGTTTTCCCAGAGGGGTACTTAAAATTGGAGAGAAATTTGAAGAGTTTTCTCCTCCATTATTTGGTTTAGAAGGAAAGAGGGAAGAAAATTACAAGTTCAAATTCTGTGCACAGTATCCCATGTTCTTTGCATTTTCTCCTCTCTTTTTTCCCAAGTTCCAAACATAGCATTAAGATCGCTCCCTTGATGACTCGGATCATCACTCAATCTTGCTTGGAAAGTCATCTTTGTGAGACAACGGCCGAAATGCCCTTGCTTGGGTTAGCTCTATTGTTCAATTTGACAAGCTTTTTGGAGTCCAACAATCCCTACTAAGTAAAGCTTCAGTTAGGGTCGGCTCTAACATTTGGGAGGCTTAAAGAAAATTTAAAACTAGGGCTTTGCTGTTTTTTTTTTTATCAAAAAAATAAAAAAAATAAAATTTAGTATAGATGGCTAATATAAGATAAAATGATAAAACATGGTCTTTTAGCTTCTGGATTTAATGAACATAAACTTTTAATTTATTTAATACCATCAGAGAATTTTTTTTTATTTTATTACAAAGCATCTCTCATTGTATGTATTTTTTTTCTAACCAATCATGTTATTAACTGTAATGTAAGAACATAATTTTTAACAACAAAAAATTATTAATTTTAAGCTTTTTTTAAATTTTTTTATTGAAGTTTGTTGATTCAAAATAAACTATTTTGGTTTATTTATTATTAATTTGATATTAATAATTAAAATAAAATTAAAATAAATGAAAGAAAATTAAATTTTTTTATCAAAACACGGTGTGCAAAATATTTGGGATCCGGGGACCCTGTAGTGCCTCAAAGCACCTCAAAGCACTACATGGTTGTAATCCCCCGATCTGACCGTTCATCTATGCAATCAACGGTTTAGATATGTTTGTTAACTCTTAGCGGTAAGAATACATCTGCGAATCTAAACCATCAATTGAGGAGATAAACGGTCGGATTGAGAGGCTACAACCCTGTAGTGCTTTGGGATACTACAGGCTCCCCGTTTTCAAATATTTGAACCTTGGAATTAAGTAACGTCTACAACCACAAAAGCTTTATTAGTAATTTATAGTAATACAATTGGTGCAAAGGGTTATATGTCATGTGTCCTGGGTAGAAGAAAACTAAGGAATAAAATTACCTAGCCGAAAAAGGCCCTGACCAGGGACACCATAGCTCCAGTGGATGCACACAGCACACACCCCAACACCAACGTGACACGCCTCCGCACCTCATGCTTCACCTCAGGCTGGCCCTGGACCTTCAGTGCAACTTCTGTTGATACTCTCGCTCGTCTTCCCGCAGGGAAAGAAATATCATACAAATAAGAAGGAAAAGACAGCCTTTTTGCAGTTAAAACAACGAGCTTTTACCGTAGATATATCATTATTTCACAGCTATAATACTCGAGTTTATCTGCATTTTTTGAAACTTCGAACCTACAATCTAAAATCTATTTCCATAGCTACCGAAACCACTCCTACATACCGTGGTTACTACTACAACATATTCTCATATACAACACCACATTCTCATATACTGTGTTACTAGTACAACATATTCTCCGGAACTCATTGTGATTGTGTGACATGTACAAGTTTGGAAGAAAAGGAAAAAGGGAAGACCAGTTGATTTTCCCACTGTACAAGTCTTTATCCAGCCATGTGAGTCTGCAATAGAGGGGTTCTGTGTGAGGACGTAGGCAGCCAATCAAATCCATGACTTTCCTTTTCCTCTTCTTTTGATTGTGCCCATATCACTCCATAGAAACCCACCACAATTACTACTGCTCCGATCACACTGCAAAAAAATAAAAACAAAATAACATAATAACAGTTCTATGGCACTTTTCCAATGAAATTTGCACTGGCTGGCGGAAAGTAAATTAAAAATTGACTCCACACACACCCTTCTCCATATAGAAATAGGGTTTGGACGGTAAAAAGTCCGTCAGTCCCGAAAGCAAAGATAGATGATCAGACCATTACTTTTTAGAGCACGTGGAAACCATCATGTCAAAAATCAAGTTGATCGAATATCAATCAACGGCGGATCAAAACACACATTTATGTTGAGTTAAATGGGTTTTGATTTATATTGCTTTTTCAAAGGGTTTCCAATCGAGTGAGCTAACCTAATTTATTATAAGAAAAATGTGCTTCAAAATCATTATTTAGATATCTGATCAATCTAATTTTTGGCACGGTTAATATTCTTGATGAGCTCTAAAATGGTTCCAATTACATCAAACTAGACCCAGAAATTGGCCCACTAAATGCTTGATCTGAACGGTCCAGTTTGGAGACAATCCAACCCAATAGAAGTCATAATCCACCTAACTAATCCCCATCTTTGTCCCCACTTTTCCACAACAAATCACACCCAAATCTTTCCACAACACTAAGGGAAAAGATCACTTAATCACATGGTAACATGTCAGTATCCTTGAATGAAAAACGTTTCATTAATCTACTGATTAATTTACTTGATGACTTTTGTCTCAGAAAAGGGTAGGTAGTTGAGTGTGAGAGGAACTTCTTACGTTCCAATATGAAGTGTGTCACCAAGGAAAATGACACCCAATAATGCAGCAATAGCAATGCCCAATGGCTTGAACATTGCCACAAACACAGGACCTTTCTTGTGTATGCACCATGTTTGGACGGAATAAGTTACAGCACTTCCAAGCACAGCCTAAAAGTGGAAAACACAAAATCGTTATAGATTAGGCTCGACAATGCTTGGCAGATTAGAGCTACCAGTGGATAATTTACTTACCGAGTAGATAACTGAGATGAGCTCGATATCAGGGCTTAATTTCCAAGCATTTGGGTTGTTTCTTTCTGCAAAAAAAGAAAGTGCCGTGCATTGGATCGTCCCAAACAAGCAATAGAATGCCACTATAGTCAATTCTGATGGGTACCCTTTAAGTATTACAGCCTGTAAAAAAGATATTCAGATATTATCAATCCACTTATACTTGAGAAGAATAATGTTTATGTTCGACTGAATCGACTGTATGTGTGTCTTTGAATGTGCACAGGATTCTCAGTCTCCTTGTCTTAATGCACTATAAGTTTTGCATGATTGTACCCTACACTCTTTTATTTGAGATTTCCACCACATCGCGTGGTGCGTACAAAATTCAACTGTAGGTTGCAATCTAGAGATGACAATAGTGCAATGTGGCTTACAATCATACTGAATATGGTCTGCAGTAGTGAATGGTACAGATTCATCATTCTGTAATGTGGCTCACAACCAAATTTGATCTGGTTCATTATTTTGAATTTTGGTTGCTTTCGTGGATATGCAGCTGTTGTTGTTTGAAATTTGAATATCACCTGAGAAGTGTTCCATATTGAGAGGGATAAACAAGCAATCACAAGAAAAAGGCCTCCAAGAATCCAATTACTTTTAGTAGCCAACATGTTGAAGAGAGATGGTTGCGATGGAAATGAGCCTTCAGAGGGAATTGATGGGGACTGAACAGGCAAGGAGCCAATAGAAGGACCCTTGTAGAGGGTTACTATCAATGCTCCTGATATTGAAACTAACGTCCCCATGATCTTTACCCGACTTCTTGAGCTTCTCAAATCTACCTTTTCCATCCTAAGAGGGAAAAAGATCAATAGAGAAAAATAAAGAAACTCAGAACATTAGTTGATTTTGTCCACTTTTAGTTAATCAATTACAAGCATTTATGTAAATCGACAAATCTCAATGGAGAAAACGTATTCATGTAGCTGACCCAATTGATTGAGACTTGAGGCTCAATTGATTGAGACCTCCATTTGGCAATATGGGCGGGGGCTGATTGGAGACAGGCCTAACCTTTGGCAATATGCACAAAGTGACTGCTCTCAAAATACCACTGAGACAGTGACCCCCCTAAACCTCCAAGAACCGAGTAGCTACAGGGACGTTTTGCTGCAAATATAAGCATCGCTTATTTTAGTTCATGCCACTACTAATCTTAATTGATTACATGACCTCTAAGCTATATTATATGGACTTAGGTATGGATGTCAGGAGCAGAAGAATTCATCTCATTTTCATAACAAGGATGTGGAGAATTTTGTAAACTTCAGATTATATAGTAATTGCTATTTTCTAGCTTAAATGGTGTCTATTAGTTGTCTTAGATATTTTTCATGCATAAAACAATTCTATGCATAGATTGTGGGAAATTTGAGCTAGAAAATATGTTTGCCAAGTTTTATCCAACTAAATGTCTGAGTATCGCGTGTCCAACAGGATACTGCATACTTTTTGAAGCATCCAAGCAGCATAAATTCTAATTATTAGTCCTCAGTCTGATCAATTGGGTAATTGTACTCCACCATTCTAATTATTAGTCTTCAGTCTGATCAATTGGGTAATTGTACTCCCCTATCCTCTCATTCACTGTCTGTAATTGAAAAGCAGCAAAAGAGTGATAAAACCTGACGATAACAGCAAGCAAGAAAGTGAACGCTGGGACCAAATTGCTTATGGCAGATCCAAGGGTGGGTGAGCTATAGCTTATGCCAGTGAACACACAGTTTTGCATCACTGTAATCCTGTTAAAAAAAAAAACCCCAAAACCCGGGCCCATTAATTTTTACAAAAGAACAAAACCCACTTCTCGATTCAATCAATTGAAGGTGTTAAGAACAAACTACATACCCAATAAGGCTGAGGAAGAAGAATTTGCAGAGGAGAGAGAAATTCAGAGGAGGTCTCTTTGTTCTGCAAGTAAAAAGGAGCTAAATTAGATGAAATTCGAAAGAGATTTTGGAATGGACAATCAGAATTTGGCGAAAGGGGAAGAAGGTATACCTGTGGAAGAGGAAAGAAGAAGGGAGGAGGATGAGAGTGGCAAGGGCATTTGAGTAGACAACAAAGACAAAGTGGCTCATTCCTTTGGACATAGCTGCTTTGCTCAGAGTGGTTAGGCCAACATCAAAGCACTCTACCATCACCATGGCTGCAAATGGCAACAGTCCCACCAAATAGCGCTTCAACCCCATCTCTCTCTCTCTCTCGCCCTTCCTCCTTTTCTTGAGTGTCTGACTGTCTGTATCACGCTCAAAATATCGAAGGTTGGAATGGCCGCGTCCTAAATTGTTTGGGAGTGTTGGGCAAAAATAAACCACTTTGTTTAATTTTTTTGTCCTTATTCATTTTTTTTTAATTTGGCGTTTATTTTTTTTTTTTGTAAATAATTAGTTTGTCTCGACGAAAGAAATTTATAAGTATAAAATTATTAACTAAGTTTAAATTTTTATAAATAAAGACAACAATGACCCAAAATTTTGGATTTTTTTTTAATCTTTCGTGAAGTTTTTTTAAAATTTTGATCATAGCCCATAAATGGTTTCTTCTCTCATCCAAAGCCAACGATGCGCCAACTAGAGACTTTATTACTCGGACTGTAGTATACCAAGCTTCCTTAGTGTTTCGAGGAGCATCGATGTTGATCGATGCTCCTCTATCCAAGAATGCACGTTTAAGCTCCACACCTCTTATATGAGCAGTGATAAACATGAGTCTATTGTGAGGAAATGGAACTTTTCTGTCTGCGTCTGAGAACGAGATAGCGTTAGACTCCTCGCGAATCGTTCGCGGCACAGAACCCCCTTTTGCTACACATGCTTGATGGTTCTCGTTAGTTATCTCGAGGATTGCTTTGGTCATTTTAAGTCTTATGGAAGGGGTAAATCCAAATCCATCAAAGAACGTCTTGAACATATAACTCTTTGCCAGAATCTTATGCCCTTCATCAGAATCTACTTCCATAGCAGGCTGCTCATAACTTGCTATTTCTTCAATATGGTCATAGAAAGAGCTCATGTAAACCTCCTCTGTTTCGTCATCAATACCATACAAAAATTCTAATATTCCTCTTCACAACATTCTGCTATTGTGATACCTCTTTCATGCTCAGGGTAGGTCCTGTTGCGTACATCCTTAACATCCTTATTGTCAATCCTCATCTCATTATTGTTTTGTTTCTTCTGAAAAATCCCTCTAAGGGTCCAACAATCATTGGTTGGGTGTAGAACCTTTCTATAATAAATGCAGTATCTAGGGTTGCCGCGATCTTACTAAGTGGGCTGCACGTTGACGTCAAGCAACTTTAAACACCCGTCAGCGACCCAAGCATTAACCAAGTTTTTGACCTCCTCGAGGCTGCAAGGGTACTTAGGAACCCCATTCGTCCTTTCCTTATAATCTTTAAAGGGTTTTTTCTTCTTGGGATTGCCATCTCCCCTTCGTGGCCTACGCGAGGGTTGCATAGAGGCTGTAGAGACATTCCTATCGCCCTTTGGCTTCCACCCATCCTTGGAAATGTCGACAGTGTCGTGAAGGTTGAATGCGGCTTCCATTAAGATAGAGAAAGTATGAAAGTTACCATTAACCAAGTGTGCCCGATAGTCTTTGATGATTTCTATTATACAGATCTCGGCCAAACTTTTCTCAATGACAAGCTCATGACACTGAACTGCCTTATCCTGAAATCACTTAATAAAGTTGATGATAACTTCCCCCCTTTACTTCTCATTCATGAGGTTAAGCAAAGTAATCCTCTCCGTCACTTGGAAAAATTTGGTGTAGAACAGATTCACCATTTCCTCCCAAGTGTTTACGGAGTGTGGCTCCAAATTAATGTAGCATGTATAAACACGAGAAGTCAAAGATTTAGAGAACTCTCTCATTCTTAGGTTGACATCTTGTGAATGCACTTCCAATGTTTCGATGAATCGATGAACATGCTCTTGTGAGCTACCCTCTTTTCCATCAAACTTGATGAACTTTGGTGGGCATACCCTTTAGGATATGGCATAGACATTATCGCAACAGGGTATGGTGGTTGAATCTCAAGACTTGGCAGCATGGGCAAACTGGCCTTTGTCTTTTCTTGCTGAAACAAAGCTTGGACATCTGCTAGAGTAACAAACGCTTTAGCTTGTGCAAAGGGTGGGTTAGCTCCTTCTGCAGCAGCCGGTGTTCCTGGCCCCTGGATCTGAACAGGTGCAGGTGGAACAACTACTGGGTTTGGGGGAGCTGGAGCTCCACCCACTGCTACATTAGTGCCTAAAGTTTATAACAATAGAAAACGGTTGACACAACGAATCGAGTGAGTTTGGCACATATGAGGGGTTGAATACGTATCGGGTTTAATTGGGTGAAAGTAAAGGAGTCTAGGGACTTATGTGCTTGTGTTCATTTCACTTAGCTCTTGTAAACCCTTAAGCATCATTGTGTGGCTTTCATCCTTATTTCTCATCTCGTACTACATTTCATTGCACTTAGTATTGGTAGACTTTTCTTTACTGGGCTAGTGAGCTCATCCTAACATTTTCAGGTACCCCGCATGGAGCATGATGTGGATTGCTTGAAGTGTGTGTATGTGTGCATCTTTTGAGAACATATTGGAGAAGTAATTTTATCATCTTGGGACTTCATTTTTTTTAAAGGAGATGATCTTGTAACATCATTCAAACCCTTACCTTTTGACTTGGGTATTGCAATAACATTAAAACTTATGTAATTATCTTATGGGTATGGATATTCCGTAGACTATCATTATATTTGACTATGACTTGGGAGGTGTATTGAACTTCGACTACGGATTTGTTGACTTTTCCACAAGGATTTATGTTGTATTTATCTTTTAAAAATTGAGGGCGTGACAAGTGGCCTCTATAAAGAAGTGATTGTCAAAGAGGGTAGGTTGAATTGGTTGGAGACAAGTGCGGTGGGCAAACTTCTAGATTATAAAGACACTCAGACATTGCAAGATTTGTTCATCAGTCATGGGATTTGGGATGCTCATATCCGATCCATGGGAGTTCTCCAAGTGCTCCTTTCTTTTGATTCTAAGGACTCTTTGTCATCTTTTCTCAAGGATGAATCAAAGTGTCCCTCAAAAAGGTTTGATTCCGTGGAGGTGTGGAACAAACAGCGTGTGAAACCATCTAGGTGCACTTGGATTTCATGCTTTGGGGTACCGCTACATGTATGGAACAGTTTGACTTTTGTCAATATTGACAAGCTTTGGGGGGAAACCATTAAAATTGACGAGTTAACAGCCAAAAGCCTTGCTTTCGATAAAGGGAGAATTTTTATCCTCACAGATCATTTGGAATGTATTAATGAGGTTGTTAATTTAAAATTTAAAGGTGATGTTTTTCCGATCAAAGTGGTCGAGGATCCAATGGCAGAGACCTCATGGGAATGCAGAGTTGTTACAATCATTAAAGTGAAGAAGGATGGCAATCAAGTTAATCCAGATGAGTATCATGCGGTCACCGAATCAGACAGCGAATCTTTTAGTTCTATTGACGTCGCCGGGATGAGGAGGAAGAAGACTTCAGTAGAGAGGAGCTTGACGTGGAAAAAGAAAGGTGTGATAAGGATGACAAAAAATTTGATACTATCTAAGTGACAGTCGATGGTACCAAGAATGCAGTGTTAAATGCTAGCAAGGGTAATAGAGAACTTGCTATTAATTCTAGAAGGTTTGAGTCGGTAGTTGGAGATACAGATCAATTAATGGAAAACATTGTCAGTGATGGATTAGACTTGGGGAGTCTCGAGGTTGCTGGTCTCGATGCGTATGCTCCATCAATTTCTATTGAAGGTAATGCTAAGAGATTTTTGGATATTCAAGATTTTGTTCCAGAGAAGACTATGGACATAGTGGGATTTCAGTCAGGCATCAGGTCCCAAGAGCGATTCACCATCAACGCAGGGGAAGTAAAGGAGGCAAAACATTCAGAGAGCCATTCTATTTCAAGTGTGGGGCTTTGTAACTCTAGCAAACGATCAGTTTCATAAAGTAATTCAAAAGTTGGAGAAGAGGTTAAGGAGATCAAGAAGGAAGATAAAAAAGCATAAACTTATTTATGATTTTGGGTTAAAATCGATCTTTTTTGGGTGAGAAAGAGATGAAGGTTTCTCTCTTCTATTTCTTCTTGTGAAATTTGTCCTAGGAATTTGATGTTAATCAAGCAAGCTCGTAAGAATATGGTTTTGAATGCTTCTTTGGGGGTAAAATTTTATGGAAGGGAGAGTATTAATATAATTTTTTTTTGGAATTGGAGGGTGTTGAAATGTCTAAAAAGGGGATTGTGGCTCTTGATGAATTGGAGGATGATTCTGAAAAGGAGATTGAAGCTCTTGATGATTTTGAGGAAGGTTCTAAAAAGGAGATTGAAGCTCTTGATGATTTGGATGTAGATGTCTCCCTGTCAGAGGAATTTTGATTTAGTTTCGGTTGGTTTTTGTGGGGGTTTTCTGGGACTTCTTCGAATGTCGTTCGTTTGTTTTTGGTGGATCGTGTGTTGAGTTTTCGCATCTTTGGTTGGGTTTTCATGGCCGGGTGTTTAGTTTGCTGGATGCTTTTGTCTGTTTGTAGTTAGTGTTTTGTGTGGTTTTTTGGGGTGCTTTTGTAGGGGTTGCGGTTGTCCTAGATCTTGGGTTTTGTTTTGTTTCCTCGTTGGTGGTGTTGTAGTTGTTAGTGTTCCTTTTGTTGGTATCTTGCCAACGTCTTCCTTAGGTCTTGGGTAGCTTTATTCTACCCTTGTTCCTTTTAAACTTTGTTTCCATTTTAGAGATTAATAAAATTTCTTTGCCTAGCAAAAAAAAAAAAAAGAAAAGAAAAGAAAAAGAGATTCAACATATAAAACACGACACTAACTCAATCAAGTCTTCAATCAAGCCAAATCAACTTCCTCTTTGAATTTTCCTCTTTTCCTCTCTCTCTCTCTCAAATGATATATGGATAAGTACGTTGGAAAATCTCTCCTTATCTATTAGCTCCCTTAGGAAAGCTTATCCAGCAAGTGTTTGCCTGTGTCCTCATGAACCAACCAATGACAATCACACACATAGACATAGCTAAATACACAATTAAATTAGTACATTAATTATAAGCACAATTAAGGGTTAAGGGTGAATTTGCTAAGTCGTTGCCTATGAAGTACCTGGGACTACCGTTGGGTGCAAATCCAAGAAGGAAAGCTACCTGGAAAGGAGTTATTGACAGGTTTCAAAGGAAGTTGGCCTCTTGGAAAAGAAGACAAGACTTCTTTTGGGGGTAGAATATCTCTGATTAAATCTGTTTTGGGGAATTTTCCTATTTATTATCTCTCCCTCTTTAGGATGCCAGTATGTGTTATGAATGAGCTTGTAAAGATTCAGAGTAGATTCCTATGGGGGGATGGAGAGTTGAAGAAGAAGTTACATCTAGTGAGCTGGAACAAGGTGGCTAGAAGTAAGGAGAGGGGTGGGTTAGGCATTAAGAATTTGAGGAGAATGAATGAATGCCTGTTAATGAAGTGGTGGTGGAGGTTTGGGGTAGAAAAGAATGCTTTGTGGAGACAAGTTTTATGCAATAAATACAATATTGATGCTTTATCCTGGTCACCACCAATTGATCTCAACAGAGGGGTTTTAGTTGTATGGAGAGACATCTTGATGGTGGGGCAGGGCGATTGTAATTTAATTGAGTTTTATTTGTCTAATATTAGAATCTCTGTGGATGATGGTCGTGTGACTAGATTTTGGTCAGATTTTTGGATTGTAGAGTCTTCTCTACAATCGTTATTTCCAAGGGTCTTCGGAATATGAGGCTTCGCAAGGTGGGGTGAATGGATTAAGAGTACGGCTGAATTTTAGAAAAAGGGTATTCTCATGGGAACAGGATGAATGGAACAATTTCATAGAGCTTATGAGGTCAGCTGTTCTTCAACAAGGAAGGTCAGATACACTAAGATGGGAAGCTAATCAATCCTTGGTCTTCTCGGTTAATTCAATGTACAAATGTGTTGAGTCTGATGTGGAGCGTTTAAGGAAAGATCTGGTACCACTATGGAAGAATCATGCTCCTCCTAAGGTTCAATTCTTTGGTTGGTTGGCTGTTTTGGGAAGGATTAAAACGGCAGAGCTCTTATTCTCTTTCGGGATATTCTCATATTTCAATGATAGTTTGTGTCATTTCTGTGGGGCAGCTTCAGAATCAGTGGAGCATCTATTTTTACATTGCAAGGTGGTCTGGCCTATTTTGTGTACGGTTTTAAAATGGTGGAAAATTGCATGGGTGGTCCCTGGTTCAGTAATATCCCTCTTTGTTTGGTGGCAGAGCTGGAAGTTTAGAAAAATTTAAAAAGAACTTTGGGAATTATCATTCTTTGCTATTTTATGGTCCATCTGGAAAGTAAGGAATGATCTTATCTTCCAAGGAGCTGTTCCAAAATGGGAGGACATTGGAGATATTATCAAGCACATGATTACATATTGATTCAAAGTTGCTCATGGTTCAAATAATGTCTCTTCTAACGATATTCTTTTTCAGATTTCCAGCCCGTATTGAATCACTATGATATCTACTGTGGAGGTGTACAGTTTGTGGTGTTGATTTCTGATCAACTTAGTCCTTTTTCTGTTTTTCTGCTGCCTTTCGTTTCTTGTGGTCTGGTTTGATGACGCATTTCTATGGGTACCATCCCTTTCCTGTTTAGCTTTTGGATGTATAGTTCTCTACTTTTCTTTTCTTGTAATCTCTCCTCTTTTTTAACAATATATCATTCTTCTTTGCTGATCAAAAAAAAAAAAAGGGTTAACGGTATAACAATGTAGCTGTACAAGAATGGAAAATATTGAACAAATGCAAACCCTCAAATGGAGAATCAAACAAGTAGGCTATGCTTTTGAGGAGTTTTCAGTTTTCATAAGGACAAAACTTTGCATGGTGGTGTTTTTGAGGTGGGTATAGACATGCTTTTATCTAATTGCTTTTAAAGATGAGGATATTTTGGAATGTTAAAAATAGAAACTATAATGAACGTGCAAAATGAATTTAAGGCTAGGGAGAAAATATTAGTGTGTGTAAAGATAAACTTGAAAATATCACGAAGTACTGGAATTTACAAAAGCATCGAGGATTGAGAGTGGAAGCGGAAGACTTATTATTGAAGGATTATGTGACAGAGAACTTTATGCAACCGTGTAAGTCTGCAATAGAGGGGTCGTGTCTGAGGATGACGGCAACCAATCAACTCCATGACTTTCCTTTTCCTCTTCTTCTTTTGATTGTGCCCACATCACTTCGCAGAAACCTACTGCAATTACAATTGCTCCAATCACACTGCAAAAAAAAAAAAAAAAAAAATTGAAAAACATCTATTCATCAGTTACATACCCTTTCGTTGCCGAAAATTTTATGCGAGGGTTGTGTAGGAAAAGTGAAGTTAATTTATATAATTTATTTTTCAGTGTGCATTCATTTGATAAAGAATTTTGCAGGAAATTCAAAATTCCTTCATTTTGGCAAGATCTATTTTAGAAGAAAGTATTTCTAAGAGAAAAGGACAGGAAAATTGATTTTCCATACTCTCTGTACAACTGAATGGCCGTTATAGTTTTCTATTGAAATTGGATAACCTTCCACGATTTTACCCCCCCAAGAAAAGCATACGATGCCACTCGAGAAAATATTTTGATAAATTTTCATTTAATAAAATGAGTTGTAGGAACAAGAGGGAGGATAATTATGGCCTTGTTCACTTCCATTTTTTTTTCTCATTTTCAAATTTTTTTTCCAGAAAGATTCTCTTTCCACTCATTACCTCATTATTCTCATTTCTCTCTATCTCTCTCTAATTATTATCTCATTATTTTTATTTTCAAAAACCCAACCAAACATTATCTCAAAAATTCTTCTCAAAATTTTCTTTTCAAAGCCTACTAGAAAATTTCTTTTCAAAAATTCTTTTCAAAATCAGTTCAGTGTCTTCAATTTTTTTTTTATTCAATAACTTTGATGTCAATTTCTTTCCGTAATAGTGGAATATTTCAACCTAATATCACTAAACTGATTATTTTATTCTAACGGAAAAACCTAACTACTTGATGACTACTTTGACAAGTAAAACTACAAGGGGGAAAGTAACACTGAATGTATAGTTTAGGGGTGTAAAATGTACTTTACCCCCTGAAATTTGCACGTCGGAAAGAAATTTGACCGACTCTACTTTAATGGAACATCTAAACACACCCTCCTAAAAAAACAATAATACATACACACCCTCTCTACCAAACTCTACACCCCACATGTGAGAGGGGGTGTGGCAGAGTGTGGTAGAGAAGGTGTGTATATATCATTTTTGCTCCTAAAAATAACAATAGGGCCAAGATAAATACAAATATGATCCAAGTCGTTTATTTTTAGAGCTCATCAAAAATATCACAAAAAAGACAAAAATTAATTTGACCTAGTGGTGTTAACAACACATTTTATGTTGAGTTAAATGGGCCCGGATTTATATTGCTTTTTCAAAAAAAAGAAAAAAAGGGGTTTCCGATTGAGTGGGCTGACCTAAGCCTCATCATTTGGCCCGTTGGCCCGCAGCCCGCCGAAGCCTGCAAGGCCAGTCGGGCTTTACTCGAGCCCGAGCTCACCAAATGGGCAGGCTAGCCCAGCCTGACTTTTCCATGGGCTGAGCTTGGGTCTAAGAATTTTAGTTACAACCCGCCCGCCCTTGCCCCGCCAGATAGCCCAGCCTGCTGGCCCGAGATACTAGCCCACCCGTAGCCCGATACACTTTTAATGCATTATTGCACAGTTAATGTACATAAGATATAATATATAATGTACCCCACAAAAGATATAATACAAATGTACCAAACAATATATATACACATAGTTGGACAAATATGTGTAACTATGTGTATATATCTCGGGGTATAGTAGTAATAGGAAACTAAACACATGCATTAAAATTTTGAGAAGGTATTCAACTTTGACCATCCAACTGAACATATGCACTGATGGTGGAGATTTTGATATAAACAATGGTTTGATTGTAAAATTTCCCCAAAAAAAAGAAAAAGAAAAAGATATAAACAATGTTTACCCTTTTAAAAGGTATTCAACTTTGACCATCCATTTGCTGCATGGGTAACAATTGCTCATGTTGTATTATTGTTACAGTGTATGTAGGCTAGACAAGGTTCAGCTGTAATAAAAAATAAAAAAAAATTGCTCCAAAAGGTTCAGCTGTAACAAAAAAAAAAAGGGCATTTGGCCCACCTGAAGACTGGCCCGCTTGCCCGCCCTACTAAGATAAGCCCGTGGACTGGGCATGGGCTTCAACTTTTGAGAGATAGCCCGGCCCGTCCAACCCGCTAAAAAGAAAAAGCCTGCTCAGCCCGGCCCGTGGGCGGGCTTGGGCTAACAGTTTGTGGGCCCGATGATGACCGCCGAAAAGAAAAAGCCTGCTTAGCCCGGCCCGATGATGACCGTTGATTCCTATTTTATTTTAAGATAAATATTTTCCCAAAAAGTTATATTCATAGACATCTGATCGTTCTGGGTGCTGGCATGCATGATTCTAAAAAATGAATGATTTCGATCGTCAAAATACACCCGAAAATTAGTAATGTACAAAAAATCGCACCCTGTTTCCTAAACACTAAACAAAGGGAAAAGTCAACTTCATCACATGATTGATGCTTAAAAGAATACTACATCAAGATGGAAAAAAGAATACTACATCAGTTAACATGATTCGCATGGTTACTTGATTCACATGGTAACATGTCAATATCCTGGAATGACAAACGTGCTATTAATCTATTCACTTCATCAGTTTTTTTATTTCTCCCATTCTCAGAAAAAGGGTAGTAGACTAGTATTTGCAGTGGCGAAGCCAGTATATCACCTTTTTTTTTTTATATATTTTTTTATAGATAGTATAATTATTGAATGCTCTTGGCGAGCGACCACATGGTGTTCTAATGTCATTCTCCTATATATATTTATGTGAGACTCAAGACTAAACATACGAGTTTCTCCTAAATATGTGATAATGAACGCCGATAAAAAACGTGATGTAGAATGATGTTAGGGCACCACATGGCGATGCCTTAGGACCACTGAATAATTAATTACTCACATTCAAGCATCAATTTTCTGATTTTTTACTTCGAAAGTATGTGTTTACGAAATTAGAATTACTAACCATAAACTGTGTTGGTGATATTATAATAATAAACACCAAAAATTAAAATACAATGGACAAATTAACAGGCTGAGGCACGGAAATCTCGTTCTCTTTAAGGAGATTCAAGCCCTCTACGGTAACAAACCGGTGCAGTAGAAAATCTCTGGCTTGTCCCCTCCAGGATACAACAGCCCGATAATTTATCGTGTGGTTCGAACCTACTCTGCACAAGTAGGAGAACCCAAAGCTCCACCAAAGAAATACCCTTACACTTTGCCCAAGACTCTCACGTACATATTAAAACTTATAGGCTATGTTTAAATTAAGGGAACAAGGTTTGAGAGAAGAAGGGTTGAGAGAAGAAGTTTTTTTTTTTTCCTATTTCTTTCGGCACACCGAAAAGGAGGATAGCTCAAGCCTATTTATAGGCCAAGGAAGTAGAAGGAAAGAGGAGGTCTCCCTCAAGTCTTCATAATTAATAAAAGGAAGCTTCTAGTTAATCTTGGTCACCAAGTAAAAATAAAGATAAGATATGCTTCTAGATCTCCTTGGTCACCAAGCAAAATCAAGATAAGATTAGGAAGACTATTAGATAAGCTACTTGGTTCCCAAGTAAAAATCAAGATAAGATTGGAATTTGATCCTCCAAGATACCCAAAGATGTACACATGATTTTAGACAGTCCAACACCGATAATATTAATATTGAAATATTGAAATATTAAAATATCCAACAAAATGTAAGTCACGCGAAACTTCTTTTACATTCTCTCTTATTTCTCTTTCAATTCTTAAATCTATCAATAACTCCTCTCCCCTTTGTGTTGTAGATAATGTGATATAGTTAAGCACTATTCAAATTGGAATATTTCTTGAAGAAAAATTTAAATGAAAAATCAAGGGATGTTATTAGATTATTAAAGAAGAGAGGTTATATATATATAACAAAAGTACTGGCTTTTTTGTATTGTGCCCTCACTAGCACAATTTTCTGGCTACGCCACTAAGTATTTGAGTGTAATTTCTCACCTTCCAACATGAAGTACGTCCCCAAGGAAAATGACACTGAATGATACAGCAATAGCAATTCTCATTGGCATGAACATGGCACAAACACAGGACCCTTCTTGTATATGCACCATGTTTGGACGGAATAAGTAACCACACTTCCAAACACAGCCTACAAAAGTGGAAAACATGATATCGATACGGATTAAGCGCCACAATCCTTGGAAGACTCGGAATTTACCCGAGGAAAATCCACTTACTGAGTAGATAACTGAGATGAGCTCGATATCAAGGCTCAATTTCCAGGCATCTGGGTTGTTTCTTTCTACAAACAATGTAAGAGCCGTTCACTGAATCGTCCCGAACAAGCAATAGAATCCCACTATTGTCAATTGCGATGGGTACCCTTTAAGTATTGCTGCCTGCAAAATTACTCTGGAAATATGATCAATCCTATCCTAACTTATAAGAAGCATAATGTTCAGGGGCGGACGCATGATTTATCATTAGTGAGCTTAAGATTTTACAATATTTAGTTCTTTCGTTTCATTTTGATGGTTCCCTATGAAGTTATACGCAAATTTTCAGATAAAACATTAAAGTATTTTCGTACATGCAAATTTCGTACAAGATTTATTATTAGGAGTGTGTTACAAAACAAAAGAAAAAATCAGGGGAGATTCGGTGAGTTATTTGGGTAATGTTGTAAATATTTGTAGCACATTTGGGGCAACTATTTGTGGGACAATGATCACAACGTAAAGACAACAAGATATACTCCTGTGGGGCAAAATTACAAAAATAACTAAAAAAATATGCATATCCCCGGGAGGATTTCTGGCTTAGGGGGGTCAGCTACCCCCCCTTGCCGCCCCTACATGGGGCCGCCCCTGATAATGTTCATGTTTGGAGGTCTGTGTGTCTGAATGTGCACGGGATTCTTAGTCCCTGGCCTTTGGTATAAATTCAGTCAAGACCCAGATTCTCCTGTGTCATCCGAACACTATGACGGTGTCGAGTATCAAAATCTCATCAACCAGATGGAAGGCTAGAAAAGTCATACTATTAAAACCGACGCAAGCAATGACGTCAGGAAAAGAGGAGTCCAGAACTCATACGGAAGATTCTCTACGTGGCAGATTTTTGAAGACGGGACCCCTTTTATCTTTTAACATTTGTAAAAATAGAAGCTAGGCCCCCCTTATATTGGAAACATTTGTAAAATTAGGCTTGTACTTTTATTACTAATAACTTGCCTATAAATAGACAAGTCTATAGCATTTGTAAGGTATGTAAAAAGTCTCCAATCTCTCTACATAATAATATTCCTACTTTCGTCACTTGCCATCTTTCCACTCTTCCTTTTTTCTCAGAAATGCAATTTACCCCAAAAGTTAGTTGTGGTGCAAAACTATAGATTAATTACTCATTAATGAAGTGTGGCTCACATCGAGAATGAATCTGGTCCACAAGTTTGTATGATATCGATTCATCTTTTATGTATTGTGGCTCGCAACCAAAAATTGATCTGGTCTACTAATATGAAATCGGGTACTTCTCTTGGTATGTCGCGTTATTGTGTGAATATTACCTGAGAAATGTTCCATAATGCGAGACATAAACAAGCAACCGCAAGAAAAAGGCCTCCAAGAACCCAGTTACTCTCAGTTGCCAACATGTTGAAGAGAGATGATTGTGATGGTAATGAGTCTTCAGAGGAAAGTGATGGGGATTGAACTAGCAAGGACCAGATTGTAGGACCCTTGTAGAGGGTAAATATCAATGCTCCTGATATTAAAACCAAGGTCCCCAAGATTTTCACCTGACTTCTTAAGCTTCACAGATTTACTTTTTCCGTCCTAAAAGAGAGGAACAATTAATGAGAAAACAAAGAAATTCTGTACATGAGTTAGTCCATGGCATTACTTATCCTATATGATTACATGGTATCTAAGAGCATCTCCAGTCCGGAACCAAATCGTGACTCAAATTCAAATTTGAGGAAAACATTCTCAAATTCCTCCTCCAGTCCTTGAAACAATCTTATACCAAATCAAACTTGACTCAAAATTTGCTAATCAAAATAATAATAATAATGCTGATAAAAAAAAGAAAAAAACCTTTCCTCAAAATTTTCCCCAAATTTGGGGAGACCCATTTCTTGAACCAAATCTCCAACGGCTACATTACAATGGTCGGCGGTCGTGATAGGTGGTGGTGGTGAGTGAAGGTGGTGGTGGTAGGTGGTGCTGACACGAAAATCTGGTCGGTGATGGTGGTAGCCAGTAGTCAACGACGGTGGTAGCTTGTGGGTCAACGAAATGGGGTTGACGGCGGAGGGAGCTGGTGGTCGACGACGGTGCTAGTTGGCGGTCGACAATTTGGGCCTTTAGTGGTGGTACATTTGTGCCGACGATGGGCTATGCTGGTGCTGACGATGGGCATTTAGGAGCGGAGGTGGTGGTCTACGGAGGTGGAGAGTGATTTTTTTTTTTTTTTTTTTAAAAACCAAATTGGGGTAAAAAATCCATATATGTTACATGGATTTAGGTACGGATGTTGGGTGCAATAATGTGTCTAAGTAATTAATGTGATTTTCATATCAAGCATATAGCGATGCACGCTAATTTCTATTTCTAGCTTAAACAGTGTTCATTAGTTGTTTTAGACTTCTTCATGCATAATGTAAGAGTCTGCACAGCTCGTAAGAATTCGATTTAGAAGATATACGTGCTAATTTATTGTGTAACTAAATATGTCTCACACAGATTCAGAACTCTTAACCGAGTGTCGAATGTCCAACACTTGTACTTTATACGTATCAAAGGACCATCGCAGTCTAATTTACTGTCTGCCAATGTACAAAAGGAAAATAGGATAAAACCTGAAGATAACAGCAAGCAAGAAAGTGAAAGCTGGGATCAAGTTGTTAATGGCAGATCCAAGGGTGGATGAGCTATAGTTTATCCCAATGAAAACACAGTTTTGCATCACAGTAATCCTGTAATAAGAACAAAAAACAAAATACCCAAATAACACAGACCCATTAATTTCATCTACAAAGGAACAAAACCCACATTGTCATTCAATCAATTGAAGCTTTTAAGATGCAATTTACATACCCAATAAAGCCGAGAACGAAGAATTTGCAGAGTAGAGAGAAAGTCAGAGGAGGTCTCGTTGTTCTGCAAGCAACAAGTAATTACTAAATTAGGCGAAAATCGAAGTAGATATTGGTATCGACAATCGAAATTCGAAGCATAAAACGATTGGGGGAAGAGGGCAGACCTTTCTAAGAGGAAAGAAGAAGGGAGGAGGATGAAAGTGGCAAGAGCATTTGAGTAAACAACGAACACATAGTTTTTTTTTTTGGAATAGCTAACAAACATGGCTATTATCACCTCAGTTAACAAACACATAGTTGCTCATTCCTTCGGACATGGCTGCTTTACTCAGAGTGCTTAGGCCAACATCTAAGGTTTCTATTATCACCATGGCTACAAATGGCACCAGTCTCACCAAATATGGCTTCAACCCCATCTCTCTCTCTCTCTCTCTCTTTCTCTCAAAACATCAAGAGGTTTAAATGGCCGGGTCAAACATTCTCTAAACTAATGTTGTATTTGTTTCGCCTCATTTTAGTTACCTATTCTTAATAAATTTGATAGTTCGATATTCAGAAAATGATAGTAGAATTGTTATTGCTCTGTTGCGTGGAATGTTTATCTTAAGGTGTGAAGTAAGAAAGAAGACATAAGCTTCTTTTGAAAACATAAGCTTTCAAAAAAAAAAAAACCCATTAAATGTTTTACGAGCCTTTGCAATTCCTTCGGATCAAGAAATAAAGTACTTTCATGCATAAATTTTTTTTTTGCACCAAATTAAACGACTAATCGAGATCTTTAATTCGATAAAAAAAAAAATTTAGATATTTTACACTTTAGAATTTGACATTGTTGGGGCATAATATAAATATTACTAAATTAATATGCAAATTACAAATAATTGAAACATATTATGTGGTATATTCAAAAAACGTATGATTAGAAAAAATAGGAAAAAATAGGTGGAATGCATACTTATTAAAATAAGTATCTAAAAAAAAAAAGGAATAATTCAATCTCTTAATTATTATATAGAGTCCCCTTCTAGTCTGGGATCCAGACTTCTGTACCTCTATGATCCGAGCATTTTTTTGACAATCCAAGCCGTCTAATGTGTTCAAAAGGTGTTTTCAAGGGTCTTCAAAAAAAAAAAAAAATACAGGGAAGGGCTTGATCTAGCTGCTTGGATCAAGCCCTTCCCGGTATTTTTTTTTAAGATTTCCCGCGAGGACCCTTAAAAACACCTTTTGAACACATTGGACGGCTCGGATTTTCCAAAAACAATTTGCAAAACAAAAAAAATACTTTTTTTTTCTTAAATCCGGGAGGTCCGGATAAGAAAATCACTTCATTTTATGAAATCTAGATTTCATAATCCGACCAATCATTCCCTTTCTTTTCATCTTTAGTCATATTTTTCTTTTTCGGATAAAAGCAGATTTTTCAACTTCCTGAAATCCTGAAGAAAATCATCCACAAATTGGAAAAGACTATCCCGCAAAAATTCTCGAAATTCTCGCTTTATAAAATATTGGAAAAGACTATCCCGCAAAAATTCTAGCCGAGTTTAAGAAAATCACTTTATATATATATATATATATATATATATATATATATATATATATATATATAGGATCCCCTTCACATCCGGACTTTTAATTTCCGCACCTCATGATCCAAAATTTTTTTTGACGATCCGATTCGTCCAATGTGTTCAGAAGGTGTTTTCAAGGGTCCACGCGAAAAATCTTCAAAAAAAATACCAGGAAGGGCTTGATCCAAGCAGTTTTCGCAAAAAATATATATTTACATTTTTTGCGAAAACTGCTTGGATCAAGCCCTTCCCAGTATTTTTTTTTGAAGATTTTCCCCGTGGATCCTTGAAAACACCTTCTGAACACATTGGATGGATCGGATTTTCCAAAAAAAATTTGCAACACAAAAAAACCCCATTTTTTCTTTAAATCCGGGAGTGTGGATAAGAAAATTTCCATATATATATATATATATATATATATATATATTATTTTTTCCTTTTCGGAAAATACAATCTAGGGGTGAAACCAGGAGTTTTTTTCCCGGTTTTTTAGTTGTCCGGTTCAGGAAAAATATAAAACACTGGTTCGGACTCTCTCTCTCATTGCGTACATCCACGGCGATCTCGTCTCTCACCTCTCACTCTCAGATGATGGGGAGAATACTAGCAATCGACGCCATCATCGTGTATACACAGCGTGTCTAACACATTGTTAGTCTAGATTGTGCAGATCGTGTTGCACAATTCCAGATCGCCGTGTATACGCCATCGCCGTTGTAATTGACTCTGACCTTCGTCGTCATCTCATTGCCATCACTGACGTCGTCGACTCTCTCCCTCTCTCGATTTGTATGTTTCCACTATGGGTGTGTTTGTGTACATGCACATGTGTCTTTATATACGTATATAGATTTGTATACACGTATATAGGTTTGTAGATTTGTGAATGGGTGTATATAAGATCTGGCTCTGCAGATTTCTCTCTCTATCTCGAACCGACCATCTGTGAATGTGTGTATATACGTATAACGTATATCTATTAGTAGATCTGCAGATCTCTCTCTCTCTCTCTCTCACCAACCAAATCGGAAAAACCAAACCGAACTGGCCGAACAGAAACCGAACAAAACCGAGCTCTACAAAACAGGTTTTGGTTCATTGTTACTCTCAAACCAAGTTTTCCCGGTTGACTCAAATATGAGCAAGAACCGGACCGAACCATTTTTACTCTCAGATTGCCATTAAGGATGAAACCTAATGTTCCCCAGATAAAACTCTCTCCCCCAACCCACCATGACTAGTCGACACTGCCACTACGCAGCCGTTTACCAGAGCCCAGCCTGACCGATCCTGAAGAAATCA
The DNA here is from genome assembly GCA_020921065.1 of Vaccinium darrowii. NCBI lineage: Eukaryota > Viridiplantae > Streptophyta > Magnoliopsida > Ericales > Ericaceae > Vaccinium > Vaccinium darrowii. The sequence continues at coordinate 32,084,525 of CM037159.1, forward strand.
CAAATCAGTTCCATTGACTTTAATTTTTCAGTCAAGATATCATGTGAATACAATCCTTCCATTTACATACGGTCATGTCGCACTATGTGGATTATTAGATTTTTTGGTTTTTCACTCTTTACGAGACAGGTTATTCTCTTCACATACATCAACTAAAAACACCCAAAAAACCAAAACAGCCAAAAATGTCAAACTTAGTGGAACGTGGTCTTTATTCATTTTCTCTCATACGAAAATCAAATGTAGTAGTACAAAGAATGAAAAAAATGCAGACTCTCAAATGGAGAATCAAATCAGGAAAAAATCTATGCCACGTTCGCCCCATTGCGTATGTTTTTGTTGGTAGTTACGTATTTTTTGGTGATTGTTAAGTGTTTTTTTTTTTTTTTTTTGTAGATTTCTGTGAATAGTAACATGAAAAGTGAATTTTTAAAAAAAAAAAAATCCATAATGAGTTGTAACAAGTATCAAAATCATACGTAACAAGGTCATTGAAAACAACAACGTGAATAGTAAATCCATAACGGTGTGTAACTTAACAAAAGTGTGTTGTACTTTATCCAGTAAGTAGGCTTTGCTTTGAGGAGTATTTCAGAACTATAAAACTTTGCATGGTGGTGATTGGTGGTGGGTATAGACAAGCTTATCTTAGCTTAACGTTGAGGATGTTTTGGCACCTTAAAAATAAAAAAATTTAATGAACGTGTAAAAAGAATTTAAAAAAATTGTTCTAAGATCCATTATAGCTCTTTGTGACATGCATGTCTAGTACACCTCATATTATAACACCTCTAATCTATTTTTTTTGCATTTTCTAAGGTATAAGGTCCACTCTCCATTTTTAATAGACAATTATACCCTCATATTAAATTTAATACATAATATATTCTTGCTGGAAAAGTCACTAGAAAAGTTCACCGAAAGTTTCACCGGCACCGGAAAAGTCATCGGAAAATTTGACTTTGCCAGAAAAGTCGCCGGCGCAGATAACCACATCTCGTGAGTCTAGATAACCACCTATTGTGATTCAGATAACCACCACTTTTGAGTCCAGATATGGGGCCAGTTGCTAAAGGGATTAGCGCCGAAAAAGTCGCCTGCGCAGATAACCACATCTTGTGAGTCTAGACAACCACCTCTTGTGATCCCATATATAGGGTGAGTCCAGATAAACACTTCTTGTGATTCCAGATATGGGGACCAGTTGCTATAAAGATCAGCGCCGAAAAAGTTGCCGGCACAAATAACCACATCCTGTGAGTCCAAATAACCATATCTGATCCCATGTAGGGTTTAAAAAAGTATAGTACAGATAACCACATATTGTGAGTCCATGGTTATCTGAGCCGGCGACTTTTCCAGTGAAGTAATTTTCATTGACTTTTTCAGCGCGGGTGAAATTTTTAGGCGAACTTTTCTCGTGCCGACGACTTCACATCAAGTGTGGTGAATGACATTTAGAGTTTTTTGCCCTTTTTTTTATTTTAATAACAAGGTTAAAATTATAAGTTTGCCTCGCAAGTGGACTGGATGTGTCTGGAAAATATTAGGTGGATTAGAAGTGTTAGAAAATAGCTATATTGTCCCTATAGCAACTAGCCCCAAAGAATTTAGGGTTATGGAGAAAATATTTTGATGTATATAGATAAACTTTAAAAATATCACAAAGTATTGGAAATTACGAGAGCATCGAGGATTGAGAGCAAAAGAGGAAGACCTATTGAAGGATTATGCGAGCAAGAACTTTAATCAACCGTGCGAGTTTGCAATAGAGGGGTCGTGTCTAAGGATGAAGGCAGCCGATCAACTCCATAACTTTCCTTTTCCTCTTCTTTTGATTGTGCCCATATTACTCCGTAGAAACCGACCGCAATTACAATTGATCCAATCACACTGCAAAAAAATAAAATCCGGAAAACATCGATTTATCAGTTAGATTCCCTTTAGTTGTGAGACTTTTACACGAGGACTGTGTTTGCAGGAAAAGAAGGAAAGGTATAGAATTTATTTTTTTAGTGTGCTTTCATTTAATAAAGAATTTTGCAGGAAAATTAAAATTCCTTCATTTTCGCAAGATCTACTTTGTAAGAAAGGATTTCTAATAGAAAAGAATAGGAAAATTGATTTTCCATACTTTCTGTACAACTGAACGGCCGTTATAGTTTTCCATTGAAATTGAATAACCTTCCATGATTTTACAAAAAAAAGAGAGGGTACAATGCCACTTGAGAAAATATTTCTAAACTTGTGGAGAAAAAATTTCCACTTGATAAAATGAAGTGTAGGAACAGGAGGGAGGATAATAAATGTCATCAATATTTTTATTCAACAACTTCGATATCAATTTCCAAGTTTCCATAAGAGTGAAATATTTCAACCTAATACCACTTAACTGAGTTTATTCTATGTAAAAAGCATCTGTCTCCTCTCGAGTTATGGGACAGGAGCTTCCTGTCTAGTTCGGCCCCTTTTTTGGCCCATACCGAGCCCACATTGATGATCAGAAGCGTACATTTTATAGATCTTGTCAAGTATTTCAACTCTACAAAAATTCGTGTTAATCAGATACCATTCAATATCTGATTGGAAAGCATTTATTTTGAAAAAAGTGGGCAAAAAATATCCAATCAGATAATTAACGGTATCTGATCAACACAAATTTTTACACAGATGAAGTATTCAACGAAATCTTCTTAATGTACGATTCCGATCATTAATGTGAGCTTGGTATGGGCCCGAAAAAAGGCAAAACTGGATGGGAAGCTCCTCTCCCATTACTGTAGAGGAGCTAGATCCTAACGTAAACTAACCACTTGATGGTTCTGACAAGTAAAACTATGAGTATAGGGGTGTAAAGTAACACTGAATGTATAGTATAGGGGTGTAAAGTATACTTTACACATTGCAATTTGCACGTAGAAAAGAAATATAAATGATTCCACTTTTTTTTGGTGCAATGGAATATCAAAGAATTTAACTCCACTTTAATGGAACATCTAAACACGGAACAGGGAGTGCTGGTGGTGTGCAGCATAGGAGCCGTCGAATGTGTTTCCAATGATCCTGATTCATCTCGGTACTTTGCAGATTCGAGCCGTTCATTGCCAAGACGAAATCCGAGCCGTTGATTCTCAACATCAACGGCTCGGTTGCGCACACTAGGGCGCATCTAAACCCAGGTCCTCTAAACACACTCTTCTACAAATAACAATACGGCCAAGACAAATGTTATCCAAGTTACTACTTTTTAGAGCTCATTGAAAACATCAACAAGGGCAAAAATTAATTTGATCGAGTATCAATGAAGTGGTGATAACAACAGATTTTATGTTGAGTTACATGAGCTCAGATCTATATTGCCTTTTCAAAAAGAAAAAAGGGGTTCCGATCGAGTTGGCAGACCTATTTTATTTAAGATAAATATTTTTCAAAAAATTTATTTTATAGGATATCTGATCATTCTGGTTATTGGAATGCATGGTTCTACAAGTGAATGGTTTCGATTGTCAAAATACACCCAGCAATTATTTATCCCCCAAACTGAACGGTCCACATGAAGATAAAAATAAAACTACATCACATGACTCACATGGTCTGTATCCTTGAATGACAAACGTGCTATTAATCTATTGATTAATTTACTTTATCAGCTTCTTTTTTTTCTCCTCAGAAAAGGTTAGTAGTCTAGTATTTGAGAGGAATTTCTTACCTTCCAACAAAAAGTGTCCCCCCAAGCAAAATGACACTGAATAACGCAGCAATAGCGATGCTCAATGGCTTGAACATGGCCACTAACACAGGACCTTTGTCATGAACGCACCATGTTTTGACTCTAAATAATGCAGCAATAGTAGACTAGTAGTTACCACCAAGCACGTAGCTCAGCTGGTAAGGGACTGTGCTAGCTTAACCAAGATCTCGGGCTCGAGACTTGGGAATGCAGCTGTGTGAAAACTTGGTTGGGAGAGCTTTGCCGCCTCTATGGTCCTACCCGGCTCGAATCCGGATTAGTCGGGCCCAATGTGGTTACCGGACACCGGATGGTCTTTACCAAAAAAAAAAAAAAAATTAGTAGACTAGTAGTTGAGAGAGGAATTTCTTACCTTCCAACGTACAGAGCTTCCCCAAGGAAAATGACACTGAAAAATGCAGCGATAGCAATGCTCAATGGCTTGAACATGGCCACAAACACAGGACCCTTCTTGTGTATGCACCATGTTTGGACGGAATAAGTAAACACACACCCAAGCACAGCCTACAAAAGGGGAAAACATGAAATCCATAAAGATTAGGCGCCACAATCCTTGGAAGATTTGGAATTTACCAGAGGAAAATTTACTTACTGAGTAGATAACTGAGATGAGCTCGATATCAAGGCTCAATTTCCAGGCATCTGGGTTGTTTCTTTCTGCAAACAATGTAATAGCCGTGCACTGAATTGTCCCGAACAAGCAATAGAATCCCACCATTGTCAATTGCGATGGGTACCCTTTAAGTATTGCTGCCTGCGAAATTACTCTCGAGATATAATCAATCCTCTCCTAATTAAGATACATCTGATGATTTTGTGTGTATGAATGTGCACAGGATTCTCAGCCCCCCTATCTTAACGCACTATAAGTTGAATGATAGTGCCCAAATATTCGTATACGAGATTTCCGCCACGATGCATGGTAGACTGGGACCAGGGCAGAGCTAGTGTAGGCAAAGAGGGCTCACGTGAACCCCCTGAAAATAAGGCTCCAAAATAGGATTTTCTGCAGTTCAAAAACCAAAAAAAAAAAAAAAAAGGTCAAAGGAAGTTTTATATATAAAAAAGTGTCCAAAATCCAACGTATTAGTGCTTGCGCTCTAGTGGTAAGGCACTTGTACGCCACTTTTCTGGTGCAGGATCAAATCCAGACTCTCTCATTCTTTTTTCTAGTGTTTAAAACTTTAAATGGTATTAAAAAAATCGCTCCTTGAAATTTTTTAGAAAACTCAGTTACGTAGTTTTGGCACCACAAAGCTATTTATAATAATGCTATTTACTATACAAATTTATTATTATAACTATAAATTTCATGTAAAATTATGAAAATACTTGTATTTTTTGAATGGGTGACCCACTGTAGGAAATTCCTAAATCCGCCATTGACTAGGACTACCGCGACAAAACATTTTGGGACATAGGATCCCTGGCCTTTTGGATATCAGAAATGCAGTTTACCCAAAAAATTTACCCTGAAATTTAACCAGAATTCAAAGTGTGGTGTAGACAGAATAGTCATTTGTGGCGAGAATGAATCTAGTCCGTCCACAAGTGTGTATGTATCAATTCATCTTTTGTGTATTGCGGCTCACAACCAAAAATTGATCTGGTCTACTAATATGAAATTGGGTACTTTTCTGGGTATGTCAAGTTATTGTTTGAATATTACCTGAAAAACGTTCCGTATCGCTTGAGATAAACAAGCAACCGCAAGAAAAAGGCCTCCAAGAATCCAATTACTTGCAGTTGCCAACATGTTGAATAGAGATGATTGTGATGGTAATGAGTCTTGAGAGGAAATTGACGGGGATTGAACAAGCAAGGACCAGATTGCAGGACCCTCGTAGAAGGTTACTACCAATGCTCCTGATATTGAAACCAAGGTCCCCATGATTTTCAACTGACTTGTTAGGCTTCTCAGATTTACTTTTTACATCCTAAGAGAGGAACAATTAATGAGAAAACACAGAAATCCTGTATATGGGTTATGTTTCTCCACTTCTTCATTTGTTTTTCTAGGATGATTTTGTAAGAAATGATATAAATCTTGCGACTTTCCACATACCAAAGTTTTTTCTAGGTACATGATAATATCCCAAGGTCCTGTTTGATTGGCAGGATTAGATGACAAATCCATGAGACACGATTTCTAACATTTCAATTGGATAAAATTATCCCACAAAACATCTGGATATATAGTAGATGGTAATATTAGCTTCCCAAAGTCTTAGTCCAATTAACATTTGATTACATGTCATCTAATCTATGTTACATGGACTAGGGTAGTCAGGTGCGGTTATGTGTCTAAGTAATTCATCTGACTTTCATTAACGATAGAGGGACACGACGGAATACTTAATCAGTTACATATAATTTCCATTTAAAGCTAAAGTATTTCATATTTTCGGACTGCTTTTCCGCCATGTCTCCTAAAACCAATTAATGGTGAGAAGGATTTCGAACTTTCGATTGAGTGTTTTATGGCATTCCATGTCGCACTCACAAGTTTGCCTTTAGAGCGGTCGCAGGGAGTGGCATTGTGTAACCAAATCCATGGTGGCACTCCGGGCTCAACACATAAGTTGTTGTAGACTTTTTTAGGCATACTATATGGGTCTTTGCATACCTAATAAGAATTCGAGTTAGAAGATATGTGTGCTAATTTATTGTCTAACTAACTAACGTTGGGGGATACATTATATATATAGGTGGATTTTCTAGTCCAAACCTCTCGAAAATAAGAAAAAAGTGAGTTTTTTTGTGTTGCAAATTATTTTTGGAAAATCCGAGCTGTCCAATGTGTTCAGAAGGTGTTTTTAAGGGTCCCTGCGAGAAATCTTCAAAAAAGAATACCGGGAAGGGCTGGATCCAAGCAGTTTTCGCAAAAACTGTAAATATAAAATTTTTGCGAAAACTGCTTGGATCAAGCCCTTCTCGGTATTTTTTTTTGAAGATTTCTTGCGTGGACCCTTGAAAACACCTTTTGAACACATTGGACGGATCGGATCGTCAAAAAAAATTTTCGGATCATGAAGGTCCGGAGGAGAAGCTTACCCTATATATATATACACCTAAAAAACTGAGAAAAAACAAAAAAAGAAAATAGAAAAAGTGAGAATAAATTTTTTTAGGGCTGATTTGGGTTTAACGTTGAAGGGAGAAGAAGAACGATATTTATTTATCTGATATATGTGTTATTACACTTTTTATCCCTTACTTATTGGATATTGCTTTATTCTATTTATATTTAAATTTACAGTTTTTACCCCGTTTCAAGTTTTAAAAATTGTATTTTGACCCATAGAGTATCCCAAAACGTATCGGTAGCGTGTTAGAACGTATTGGAACACGTGTCATATGAAAAAAATATCGAAAAACGTATCCGAGCGTATCAAAAAATAATTAAATATTCGGATACCTATTTTCACGTATCAGACACGTATCGGGAACGTATCCGAGTGTATTGGTGTTCAATACGTCTGGGATATGGATTCGTTTACCCCAGGAGAGTGTCCGTGCTTCTTAGTCTCACAAGAATTCAAAATTCTTACCCGAGTGTTGAATGTCCAACACTTGTATTTTATACGTATTGAAGGATCCATGTACCATCGTCTAATTACTGATCTCTAGTCCGATCAATCCCTTCACACTCTAAGCCAATGTACAAAAGGAAACGAGGATAAAAACCTGAAGATAACAGCAAGCAAGAAAGTGAAAGCTGGGATCACGTTGGACATTGCAGATCCAAGGGTGGGTGAGCTATAGTTTACCCCAAGGAATACACAGTTTTGCATCACAGTAATCCTGTAATAAAAACAAAAAACCCAAAAACGCAGGCCCATTAATTTTTCCTCTACAAAGGAACAAAACCCACATTGTGATTCAATCAATTGAAACAATTAAGATGAAATTACATACCCAACAAAGCTGAGCAGGAAGAAATTGCAGAGGACAGAGAAAGTCAGAGGAGGTCTTGTTGTTCTGCAAGCGACAAGGAACTAAATTAGACGGAAATCGAATTAGATATTGGAATTGACAATCGAAATTTGAAGCGTAAAACATTTAGGAAAGAAGAAATTTGTAGAGGGCAGACCTTTCGAAGAGGAAAGAAGAAGGGAGGACGATGAGAGTAGCAAGGGCATTTGAGTAAACCACAAACACATAGTTGCTCATTCCTTCGGACATGGCTGCTTTACTCAGAGTGCTTAGGCCAACATCAAAGGTTTCTAACATCACCATGGCTACAAATGGCACCAGCCCCACCAAATATGACTTCAATCCCACCATCTCTCTCTCTCTCTCCACCCCCCCCCCCCCCCCCCCCAGTGAGTCCCCCCCTTTTGTTGAGCGTCTCTCTCTCTCTCTCTCTCTCTCTCTCTCTCTCACAGGAGGTGTTCCACTAATTGGTTTTTTAGTTTTTTGGTTTTTTTTTTATCTTTAGTTTTTCAAAAAAATCAACTAGTTCCACTAACAAGTTTTTGATTTTTTGGTTTTTTTAGTTGTGTTATCAAATTACAAATCTACCCTTCTACCAAAATAACTATTGCTCTTTTTTTTTTAAGGGAGGGCAGATTCGTAATTTTACATGATTAAAGTACATGTACTTGATTGTGCAATGATTTGGTTTTTTTTAGGTTAGTGGAATAAAGTGGTTTTTTTGTTGATTTTTTGTGGGGTTTTTTTTTAGTGGAATGAAGTAGTTTTTGATTTAAAACAAAACTAGTTTTTTGTTGGTGGAACATGGCCTCAGTCGTACATTGTTTATTTGTTTCATGATTCAGGTGACTCCTGAAGTTTTTCATGGGGATTAAATTCCTTCCATAGGTTTTCCACCATCATCATATTAGGACACACGATGCGTTAATAAGTGATCTGAATTGTTCATTTTATAGGATCTGCAAAGTAGTATTCTCATTCTAAAAATTAGCTTCACCGGACATTAATAGGTGTATCAAAATATTACATTTTGGTTCATAAAACGGATGGTCATGGAAAGTTTAACTTGACAGGATCAGACTGTCCATTTTACTAACTAAAATTCAACTTTTGATAGATTTCTTTATATCCAATCAAGCTGATTTTTGTGTGTGAATATACTATACTTACAAGATGAACGATTCAGATTATAACAATAAACGCACGGTGGAATCCACAATGGGCGGCAGTGGAAAACCCACTGTTTCTACCGCCAGTGGAAAGAATTTATTCTCTTTTTCATGATGTCCGTTCTAAAATTGGTTTATTATGTTATGGGTAATAGCGCTATTTGGCCTCACGTTTTTTAGAGTATTTTTTTTCTCCTTCTTTGATTTTGTATTTTATTTTTTTTGCGTTAATTTTTTTGGATAATTAGTTCGTATCAAAAAGATAAATGTTATGACTAAAACTTAAAAAAAGTTCATTAAAGACAAAATTAGTACTAATGCAAAAACTATTTTAGATTGTGTCAAAACTCAAGTGCATGAAATGCTTGCGCTCATGTATAAAGTACAAGCTCTTAATGCACTGAAGTATTGACTCAATCAAAAATAGTTTTGGCATTATCAAAAATAGACAAATTTTTTGAATATTTGGTCTTTAGAAAATTTTATTGTTTTTTTTTTTTCATACTTTTTACTTTTTTGCTTTCTCACTCCGAAACAAAATAAAAATCCAAATAAACATGCCTCAAAACTAAAAACTAATCCCTCCGTTATAATTTGTTGTGCCTGTTTCCTTTTTTGAACATCTCAAAAAATTGACTATATCTCATAATCTATATTGTTTTTTATGATTTCGAAATCTTTGTTTAACAAAATTAATTGGGATCTATCAAACAAAATCCATATTAAATATAAAAAATATTATAAATTAAAAGATATAGACAATTTTTTGAGACGTCTAAAAAAAAAATAGACGTAACAAATTGGGACAGAGGAAGTACTACCTTTTGTGTACCCTAGCATGAGCAGCAGGTACGCTAAAGAGCACTGTGTAGATGTTTAAGCTATGGAAAACAAAAAGTTTCCCTTCCAGCGGTCTCGGTAATGGGTAGGTGGAATACATCCATGTCTCGGTAATGGATAGGTGGAATCAGGGGTGTATACGAGCCGAGTCGAGCCGAGCATTGGCATGTTCGGACTCGGCTCGGTCAAAATTGGTATGGCTCGAGCTCGGCTCGAGCTCGAATCGAGCTTAGAAAACTGGGCTCGAGCTCGGCTCGCCAAGTATGTACAAAGCTCGAGCTCGACTCGTTAGAACTCGATCTGAAATAAACGAGCCAGCTCGGCTCGTGCTCGAGCTCGAATTCATCAAAAAGTTCAGAAATTGAAAACTAATTCCTGTTATAAAAAAAAAAAAAAAGGGGAGAAAACAGAAGTAAGAGGAGTTCAACTCAGTCACAAACCCAAACCCAGTTAACTCTCCAACTCGGTCACAAACCCAGTTAAATCAGCAGCCAAACTCAGCAAAAACAATAGCCAATCAAATCATACACCCAAAACAGCCGTAAAGCAAACATCTTTCTAGTGTATTCTTTTCCAGAAACAAGAACACCCATTCTTTTGCCCTTTTCATTGTTTAGCAGAATGGTTTTTAAAAATATGAAAACATTTTTCTAATGTATTCTCAGGAAAGAAGAAAATGACGTTTGTATTCTAATGGTTATCAAAAATAAAAACCTTCAAACCAAACAAGAACTTTTCTGTCAAGATCGACAGAGAAATATTGAGATTTCCGACCAGATTCGAGGAAGATCGACAAGTAGGCGGCTTGAGAGTGATATCCGTGTCCGACGTTGGCCAAAGGGGGAGATTTGCAGTGGGCCTAAGAGTGAGATCGCCTCTCTATCTGTTGCTCGATGACCGGAGGTAGCCGGAGAGTGAAATCGGAGACGGCAGTGGCTTGAGCGGTGTAGGCATGCCAGAGATGGAGATCGCCTCTCTCTCTCTCTCTTCTTTGAAAAGTGAAACTGATGAAAGTAAAGGGGAAGTGGGAATCAAAACAATGAAACCCTAATATTATACTTATATACCTGGCTCGCGAGCCGGTTCGAGCCGAGCCATCCGTAGCTCGAGCTCGGCTCGTTTATCAAACGAGCTACATAATCCGGCTCGAGCTCGTTCATTTACCCCTCGAACCGAGCCGAGTCGAGCCGTTACCGAGCCGATCCGAGCCGAGCTCGCGAACGGCTCGGTTCGCTTACACCCCTAGGTGGAATACATTCACTACAAAGCCTGGTTTGGGTAAATTGAAAAAATTGATTTTTTGGTTTTTTGGATTTTGTCTTTATTCAATTTTTTTTTGCATTTGTTAGTTTTCGGTCGATTTTTTGTGGTTTCTTGACTTGTCTTGACGAGAGGAATCTAAAAAGTATAAAATAATTAGCCAAGCTTAAAATTTTGTGAATAAAGACGAATGTGACATCCAAAAATATACCTAAGCACTGTTCTTGAGCTACTAGTTTTAAAGTGCTCCACACTCTCTCTCTCTCTCTTAATAATATTTTACTAAAAAAAAAAAAGTAAAATAAGGAGTATTGTTAAAGTATTGATAGAGATATGAGTAGGTAAAATAAAAATTGGGCACTGTTCACAAGCATTTTCAGAGAAGTGTTGCTGCACTTGCTCTTAGAGCATCTTCAAGAGACTACCTAAATCACCTCTCTTCTCTATTTTACATTTTTACCTAGGCTAAACATAAAAAAGGGTTACAACAGCCTCAATAAATTGGGGGGCAAAATACATCCATCTACAGTGGCTTCTTGTATCCCTCCCTTTTAGGGAACCATTGTTCACTCCCAAACCATTTTTATTTATCCTTTTTTCTCACACCTTTCACTCCCAAAAAATAATAAATAAAGGATAAAAGAGAAGAATATATAAGATAATAAAGGGTGTGTAAAATAGAGAGTATTATTTGAGTGATGATAAAAAAAATATCAAGTTGTAACAGATATATACACTGTACACTACCTAATTTACCAAGTCATTATTGGGCTTGCTCTTAACATTTTGAACAAATTACTACCCTTACCCACCTTTATATGAGCACACAACAAATTTTTAAAAGAGGTAATTAAATAATCATCCTTTTTCTATTCTCCATATATGTTTTCATCCCTTCCACTTTTCGGGCTTATGTTTTCATCTCTTTACATGTGATTTTCCAATCTTGCCCTTTATTATGATATTCATACAATAAAAGATAATCATTTCCGGATTTGTTGGGATTGTATATCAATGCCGAAGGGATTCTTTTGAAACACTAAGGAAATTCAAAATGGATGAGGAGATAAAGGAATTCAATAGGATTTTTTTAATGTGAATGATCTAATTTCCTAAAAAAATGGATGAGGATGATGTGAGAGTAATCAGTGCATATATATCGGATAAAAGCCACAAACAGTCATTATAATCTCCATTTACCACAATTGATCATCTTCGTTATCCTCAAAATTATTTATGTCATGGTAAAAATAAAATATGAAACAGAAATCATGGTAAATAGTAGCCTTTTATATCTCATATTATGGTAAAACAATTAGAATATATCTAGCAATTATGGCAAAAATATGGAACATAAATCATGGTAAATATAATAGCTTTTTAATACAATACTATAAAAACATGGTACATTACAAATTGAAACATGGTAAACTCGAATACCATTTTAACTGATTTGACGGTAAATTTAAATTCCTCCTCCTTCTCTTCCGCACCACCTCCATTCTTACCGGTTCAACATCGCTGCCATCATCCTTGTCGGTCATTTTGGAATCTCAGTCATCCTCCGCTAGCAACGGCTTCCCTTTGCACTTCTAAACGGCAACGCCAACGATCCTTCGACTGTTGCTCGATCGTCTTGATCACATCGTGCGGACCGTTTGGGGATCTTCGTCTTGATCAGAAGGCCTATTTAGAAGGATTTGTCGACGGCTTTCGGTTGTTTCGCTTCTGGCACGACACCATTGTCCACCCGTACTCATCGTCGTCGTCCATTTTTTTATTTTTTTGCTCTTTTCGTTTCTTTCAGAATTTTCTTCAATAGCCTCTGAATTCTCATCCATTGTTGAGTTCTCCTTCACTCTCTATCTAAAAACAAGCACTGTTTATGGGGTTTAAATTTAGGGATTGCGTGAATTATGGAATTTGATTACCAATCAAAATCCGTAATTTCCCTTTAGGACCTATAAGTGTAAGAATTGGTCCCCAAATCCTTACCTATATAGGCATTTTGATTTCGTCCTGAATTTTGAATATTATATATATAAGGGGAATTTTGGGTTTATTTGAATTTGGGGATGAAAACATAACTCCAAAAAAGGGACGGGATGATAACATAAGTCTAGGTGAGTTGGAGGATGATTATTTAAGTGCCCCTTTTTAAAAAATGACTACTTTATTAAATCATGTTTTCGTAAAAGGTTTCTACGCAAAAAGAATAACGGATGTTATTAACTCATCCTCATGGGCAAGGGCAACATTATTAAATAACGTATCAAAATCTATTCTTCAACCTCAACCAATTTTATAGTAGAGAAAATTAAAAACTTCAACACTACTAGTTTCATCCATCAATTTACTGAAGAGGTGAGAAAATGGACCTTATAAACCAATTTTATAGTAATTAAAGGACTAAATAACTTATTGATAATTTAGGGAACTAAATGAGTTTCCATTGCAAAAATCTTTGATTTTAGCAAATGTTGATTTTAACATTTGGAATACTCTCCATTGATAGTTTAGGGGTGAAAAAAAACTATAAATGAAATAGTTTAGGGACTAAGGCCAAGTTTTCTGTTTTTATTACTCATGACTTTTAGCACTTCAATTTCTTATTGCTAAAAGTATCCCAAGCGATTTTTTTCCCGAATCCCTATTTCCGTTTTTATCATCCATGACTTGTAGCGCTTAGCTTTTAGCAGTTTTAGACAAAAAATAATTTTTAGCAGTGGGTGATAAAAATAAGAAACTTGGCCTAAACAATATAGTAACCTGAAAATGGGCCATAACCTATGAGTTACATATTTGTTGATTGGATCTAGATAGAGGTGCAAACAAGCCGACTTGACCCGAGCTTTGTAGGCCTTTGTTCGGTTTGTGTTTTGGTTTTGTGTTTTGAGTGGAGACAGAAATAAGGGTAATGATTGAAAATAGGGAGTAATGATTGGAAAGAGAGAGAGAAATGATTGGAAAGGTGGGATAATGATTAGAAATAGGAGTAATGATTGGAGGGAAATAGGGGTAAAAAAATTTAAATTGACCCAAACCAAACAAGGTGGTAGTGTTTTAGCTTGGCTCGTTTACTAAACGAGCCAAAAACTCGAACTTGAGCTCGACTCGTTCGTAACGGAGCCAAGTCCTTAATGAGTTGAGAATGAGATGTATCCTTAACGAGCCTTGCTAAGGTAGTTTACTTAACGTCCTTAAACAAGCCAAGACTATATAAACGAGCCGAGCTTTTACAAGCTGAGCTGAGATTTAGCGAGCTCGTTTATTAATGAGCCTAAAACTCAAGCTCGAGCAATGCTCGATTACTAGCCAAGCCAAGCCTTCAGTTGCCTTAACAAGTTGAGTCATGAGCTGCTTGCGAGTAACTCATTTGTTTTCTTCTCTTTTCGCACTTGCATATTCTAACTTGATTGTCAGATCTGGTCACCGGGCTTGTTTTGCAAGGAACTCTACCAAGGCTTCTCAGCGTGACCACCCCAACTTTGATACCAACAATCCTTATAAATTTCCCTCCAAAAGAAATGCAAGTTTTTTTTGCTGCACAATTTCCATTTTTCGCTGCAAAATTTTCAATTTTGTATATATTGGATTTTGGTCTCATTTTAAATGTATTCTCAGTACATTTTCAACAATTTAAAAGATACAAACTCTAGATAAAATATTTTTGAAGTCATTCTCGAGATTTGAGAAATAGAATATGCATTTTTCATTTAGAAAGCGTGAAATGAAGTATTATTGGAGTGTTTTCTTCATTACTCAAAATGGGAAAATAGAGGCATGGTTGTACGGAGGAGACAGTTTTCGCAGAAGAAGGAAAGGAATCCGGGGGAGGCGCTGTGCAGTAGGTGTTGTGGGCCGTGTTGTGCGGCAAAATTACGTCGTTTTGTTCATTTTCTTAGTATATCCAAGGGCCCTGTTTGGAGAAATAAGTGTGAGGTTTAATTTTTGGGATTCAATTTTAAGGGATTTAGGCTTTTTGGAGTAGGGTATAGTGGGTTTAGGCACTTGAATTTAAGCACTTTGGGTTTAGGTACTTCGGGTTTAGGTACTTTGGGTTTAGGCACTTTGTAATGGTTTTTTCTTCCTCCAAACTAGGGGTGAAACCGGTCCGGTTCGGTTCTTGGCGATTTTTGAGAGAACCGGAAAAAACCGGTTCCGGAACACTAGAGAACCGAAACCGAATTTTCAAGGTCGGTTCGGTTCGTGTTTCGGTTCGGCCGATTCGGTTAGGTTTGGACCTCGGTTCGGTTCGGTTGGGTGGGCTATTTGGGCCAAGCCCAATAACATTTTCAGCCCATTAAAGGGCATTCTAAGCCCATTAAAAGGCATTCTACAAATCCGGTTCGGTTCATGGAGAGAGAGAGAGAGAAGGACGAACAAATATCAGATATACAAATCAGTTCATACATTATCAGATCTACAATCAGTTCATACATTATCAGATCTACAAATTTTGGACGATGTTTATATACAGATTTTGGACGATTTTGCAAAGAGATAAGGACGAACAAAATTCAGATTTTGAACAAAAATTATCTACAGATTGTCTACAAATATCAGATCTATCAGTTCACACATTATCAGAAACTCTTCGATCGAGAGATATATAGTTACATACACGAAATATATGTTTACAGGCCGATGAACGACGGACATCAACGGTGGTCGGCATCAACAACATCGGAGAGAGAACGTCGGAGCATAGATGGAGATGGAGATGCAAAGAGAACGTTGGAGAGATAACATCGGAGCTATAGATGAACGTCGGAGAGAGAGAGAGAGAGAGAGGGGTGTCGCTGGGATTGGGTTTGAATGTTAGAGAGATAGAGAGAGGGGTCGCTGGGATTGGAAATTGGGAAAGTGAGAAAATGTGGGTGTACACGTACTGCTGCAGTGTATCTATATACACACATAAGTGAACAGATATTTAATAAGTATAATTATATCTCTTTCTATAAACAACAGTTAGCTTGGCCAAATTGGTAAGTTAAATGGTTTCCACGCGTGAGGACGTAGGTTCGATCCCCCACGCCTCTTCTTTTTCGAGTAGAGGAGTAATATTATAAACATTTTATATAAAATATATAAAACCGGTTCGGTTAAGTTCGAACTGGGAGTAAAATCTCAAGAACCGAGAACCGAACCAGTTTTTAGAATTTTCAATTATCACGAACCGAACCGATCCGGGAAAAGAAAAAAACCGAAAAAAAACCTCAGTTCGGTCCGGTTCTTCGGTTCGGTCCGATTCCTCGGTTTTTATTTTCACCCCTACTCCAAACAAGGCCCTTAGAAGCTTTGAAAGTGTGCACAAAAATCAAGCAAAATGACGTAGTTTTGCCGCACAACACCTACCGCATAGCACTCACCCCGGATTAGACGAAAAGCCATTTGGTCGGTTCGTGGATTTTTTTTTTTGGGAATCAAAGAGACATGTAGGAGTTGTTTATCTACGTGACCCCTTGCGTGACCCCACAAAGAGGGTGTTCCACTAACAAAAAACAGTTTTTTCTAAAAACCGAGACAGGTTATTATCTCACAATACATTACATAAAAAACCGAGAGAAACCAGTTTTTTCAAAAAACCACCTTAGTGGAACACCCCCAAAGTAATACTATCAACCCTTCCATTCTGACCTGACTGACCCCAAAGACTCATTTTGCCCTCAATTCCAAGTTAAGGCAATAAATGATTGAAGGGCAAAATTGGAACTGAAAATAGGCGCGATTCCAGAGCAATGAATTGATGCCTCGTTTGTTTGGCCGGAGATAAATGGATAAGATATGAAATCCTTTGGGATATGGGTGGGATATGAAATTCTTGGGATATTGCTCAGGATATCAATGGATGGAGAAAATTCATGTCCAGTGTTTGTATTCAATGAGATATAACCATTGGAAAACACTTTTTTGGTTGAAAAATTCATATCCCATCCAAATCCCACCCCCCCCATGGGATTTTATATCCCGTACGGATTGGGATAAAACTTGGTGAGAGATTTCAAATCCCATCCTAAAAAAAGTTAACAAACATGAAATTTTGAGTCCCACTCCCTCCCAACCCCAAATCACACCCCCAAATCACACCAAACAAACATGACCAGAGTGGACATTGCCTATTCCAAACAACTTACGGAGTAGTATACGGATTTGGGTTGGGAAATTTTTTGGGTACCTATTGTGGAGCCGGGGCGTGCTGTCGGGATAACACGTATTATCTTAACGTTGCATCTAGACCGTCTAAAAGTATATTGGACAGCTGAGATTAAAACACTCTCTCCTCACTCTCTCTCCTATTTCTCTTTCCAAATCCCGACCGTCCAAAGTCAAAATGGACGGCCTAGATGCACCGAGGAGTACCGTATACCCTGTTGGTACTGAAAAATTGCTCGGGTATAGGGTTTCAAAATCCACATGGTTTCAAGATCCACAAATTTGGAGATTTTGGGGAGTTAATTTTCTGATCGCTGGGTCTGTCTTTTTTGACGTTGCTTTTTCCGGTTTTATTTGTTGACAACTGCTGCTTGTGTTATGCTATCATCTTGTAATTTCATTAGGGTTTGTTGATATTATTATGCCCCTAGGGTTTTGTGATGGAGGACCATGAACAGAAACAACAACGAGCCAAAGTTGAACAACTGCATGATGGAGAAGGAAAAGAACAGCAGGAGGAGGAGAAGAATCTGGGTTATCCCAGGATTCAAGGTGAAGGATATCCATTTCGTTTGTTTACCAAAGATGAGAGGAAGAATTACGTCATGGTCACAAGCATGAGTGGTGTATGTATACAAATCCTATACCTGTATATTTAAATTGTTCTCTCCCTTTGTTAATGCTTATGGAATACTTTTATAACCGTGCAGGGTTTTGAATGTCCGTCCATTCCCCCTGGGGTTACGTTTCCTGGTATAGTTGTACCACTTAATCTTGAAAATATTCCTGTTGAGTCGCTGAACGGCTTGCATGATTTCGCATAGTTAGCTCTGAAGAACTACAACGAATGAAATGTACGCTTCCATACTTTTTGGTGCATAAAATTCTCCCAATCCTTGTAGTTGTTTCCTGGTATTGGCTGTAACTGTCTCTCTTATATTGTAGAACTCATCACACCAGTTTGTCAGCCTCATCAAAGTCAATGTTAGTTGGGATGGCTGTACGTCGCGGTACATCACTTTTCAGGCTGGTTCTCCTGCCATGAACTTTGAAGCTAAAGTGGTTACTTTCATGTGTAACATCGAGGTCAAGTTTTGCAGGGTTGCACAAGAGGTCAACCCAGCGGAAGGTACTTTTCGTTTCAATTGTTTTTGCACTTGCGTTGGTTGCAGACCATTGCTTTTGAACATTAGTCCGGTCCCTTCACATGTTTCCCTCTTTAGATACTATGGGGCATCTTATGTTGTCTTTTGTCTGATTCACGTCACTGATGCACCTTTCTTGAAGCAAAAAATCTGTAGTAGGTTTCTCCTTAAACAAAAATCAGTAGTAGGTTTCTTATGTTGTCTTTTGTCTTTTGACCTGTTGCCAGCAGCAGATCATATCATTTGATCTTTCAATATTATTTCTTTAGGCTTTCTCCTCAAATAAAACAAATTCACCCTTTTAATATTGGTAAGAAAAGGTATGAAGAGAAAGCCTAAAGCGTGTTCAGTATCGTTAAAATTGCCCTTACTAGATAATTTTCTCTTCCAATGTGTATTGCATAGGTTTGTATTCTTTGGTAACTGTTGTGTGTTCCTCTGCCAATTGTTCATGTTGTATTTCCCTTTCCACAAAATATTGGGTTGCCTTATCCCAAGAACAAAAATGAAAAAGTTGCACTTGGGTAGTTGTCACTTGTCATAATGCCTTATCCCAAGAACAAAAATCAGCAATTTGGTGGTCGTTCATTTTGTGTATCCTTCGAAACTATGGAAACCCAAATGTATTTATGTTCACTCTTATATTTGCAACAAGTACAAAGCTTTGTGTTGCTGTCCTTCCAATATAATTTGTGTTGTCATTTTTGAAAAAATCAAAATTCCCAGTGCAAATTTAAGATCCCCCTCTTTGTTTGCTTGTATGACAACCAAATATTTCTTATCGAATCGAACCATGATATTCTGCAACATTTCTGTGGTGGCAAAGAAGAGAATATCAATATGTTTGCTGCGGCGAAAAGTTTAGATGTCCAGTATATAGTAAATTTGTTTGTCTATCCACCATTGGGTTATAACGTCAGCTGTGTCGACCTTGTTATTTTCGTTTGTGTGGGCATTTCGGACTTCTAATGCATTCTATGGAAGTAAAACTTGTTTGTTAACTTCTTTGGTTGTTAAAATAGGCTCAGATTTTCAGTATCCTCCCAGGTAATAAATCAATAGCATGCCTTATGTTTTACTGGTCTCGATTATCACATTTTCCATATGGTTGGTGACTTTAGTAGTCCCTATGTGCAGTCCCTTTTCCTGTCCTTCCGCGTGCTGAAAAGTGTATTAATAGGTGATAAAATAGGGACGCGTCCACCCCAAACCTGAACCCCTATTGTTGTATACATAAGAAGATTGGCAGAGCAAAAGAAAGCAGAAAAGCTTCGACGAGTTCACACTTCCCCCAAGTACACAATCACATACGCTCTCTTTAAAACTTTAGTTTTTCTTCTCCCATTATTACAATGGGCAACAAAAAATGAAAGAAAGCAACTAGAAGCACAAGAGACAGAAGAATCTGTTATGTTCTTCAGGTACAAAAGAGATTTGTGGCAGTGTATTGTAGTGATTCAATAGTATACTTGTAGGATTACATTGACCTTGTCTTTTTATGAATGTCTCGGCATCATTCTAGTCTAACATTTAGGCTTAATTAATATTCCTTTCCAAAGTGGTTCTTTTGATTTCTTTCCTAAATAGTTCTACCGTATTTGTATTGTTTCCTCGGATTGAGAGATGAATAGAAGGTAAATATTCCTTGACATTGTTGACAATAAGCGCGAAATTGTAAAATACTACAAAAAAAAACCTATCAGAGCGAGTAAGAGGCATGTGAAACCGACCCCAACCTGTCCCCCATAAAAAGTCTCTATTTTCCCTGAACTGAACTGAAACCTATCAGAGTGAAGAAGAGGCATGTGAAATGGGGATCCGCCCCTATTGGGGCAAGGCGGGTGGAGGTCCAGCCGGGGTTCGAATTGGTTGGGCTATGTTGCCAACCCTATTAGTGAAGGGCAATAATGTTAGTTCACATAATTAACAACAATACGACGTGTAGATTTAAGAGAAGGGGAGTGCAGAAGAGACTGAGACAAGATCATGTTAGATGTAGGAAGTGGTTCTGGAAAGAAAGACACCCACCCCAGGATTTATATAAGCCGCTTAGTCGTTTGAATCCATAAACGTTGGTTTCTACACACTCACCCCTACATTTCTACCCATGGTAGTTCATCCTCTCATACCCTAGGGTATTAGTAACAGGTATTGTATTTGCTCTCCAGTTTTATGTTTGTAATGTTTTTTTAACAATCTCTTTTGAGAACTCCCGTCTTTCTGTTATTGTAATGCAACAGCCTTGAAAGCCATGCCATGGTTGGAAAAGTGGAGCATTGCGATGGGGGAGGGGCAAATGCAGTCACCTGGGCAATCACATGGGCAGCAGTAGTACTGGACGACAATTGAGGGGAGAAAGACTAGGATCCCATCATCTGCTATAAGTACTTATGTAATCTGATGGATCACTCAAAATGATTTGCAGCTGCTTGCCCTGAATTGCTTGAGTTTTTACCAGAGTGGCATCACCCCACACCTGACTGAATCGGTTTTTCCTCACCTCGGGAGAGTTGGTGCGGACACTAGAGCCCAGGCCCGTTCCTTGCAAGTCTACCAGAACTGGAAGATTTGGATATTTATTTAATTAGTTGGTTGTTAGTTTATCCTTATCTTAGTCGTCATTATCACTTTGTGGGAGCCTATTTATAGGGACTTTCATATTTTCAACAGTTTCAAGCCATTACCTCATCCAACGACCTGCAGGTTTGATGTGATTACAAATGCTATATATCCCAATTGATAGTAACTCGTTTGAATGCTTTCTGGTTCCTTTTAAGCCAAATATTCCGGCAAGCAAACAGGAAAGACCGTCGGCCAAGAATTGACTAGATAAAAATGAAGTTTAGATTGACAGTTTGATTTATCACAGAAAAAGAGTCGTGCATTCCATTTGGGATTCCTAAACGAGTACGGGCAGTTACGTAAAACATGCAAAGTAGATTCCGGTATAGACGGACAAAGGGTTCAACAAGGATCTGTGACTATATTACGTCGGAAGAGCATAGCTCTTGACTCCTAAACTATGGAGATTTTCAGAGAAACGATTAAATTGGGAGAGTTAGGGAAGGAAAAAAAGATGAGAAGAGGAAAGAAGTTGAAGATCCTCACTTGAAAGAAGTTGAAGATCCTTACTTTCGAGAGGGCTTAATGTGGGAAATAGAGGTGTCAAACGGGCTGGGCTGACATGGCTCATTTAGCTTCGTGCCACTTGTGTCATGTCAACCCGTTTACTAAGTCGTGTCGTGCTGATCCATTCCTTAATCGTGCCACGCCGGTTTCGGTACATCTCCAACCGAATTTCCTCGGAGAAAAAAGTTTCCTGTAACAACTATATATATAAAATTCTTATCTATACGATTTTGAAATAAATAATTCCTAAATATTTTTTTTTTCTATGTTAAAAATTTATATTTGTTGTGTCGTGAACCGTGCCATACCGTGCCTAGCCCACTTTCGTGCCGTGCCTGTCTAAGACTGCGCCGTGCCGGCCCACTTCCGTGTCCTGCCGTTGCACATTTAAACGTGTCGTGCGGGGCAAAAAAGAAAAGAAAACCAATGTGGGATCAACTCATCCACTCTGCCTGCATGAGTTTCTTTCTCTCCAATGTGGGATGTGCATTGCTTATCCAAGAATTCATTGACGAAAATTAGTTTCTGCAACATGAGATTGCAAATTTCAGAGTGAGTAGGTTATCAACATAAGAGGAGGATATTGAAAAAAGAAGTGACAAGAGGTACACAGTCACCAGACCAATAATGACGATTTGGCCCCAACAACAATTCGAAGAGTAGTACCCCCTTGTCCCACCACCTGTCCCGCCAGGGCCTCCCGTCTCGCAGCTGCCGCGATCCGCCTCTGCCACTCCTTGTACTGCAGGCGAAGCCACTAGCAAAATTAAAATAAGGCGATGACACCAACTGTACCGGTCGCGCCTTCAAAGCCTTTCTTGAGCTTCACTGTACCAAGGTTGGCGGGAAGAGGAGCTTCCAGTTCCTGAGCCGCCGCCGCATTTGCAGCAAAGAGCACTTTGTAGACTAAACTCATTGTTGTGAAGGGAAAAAAGATGAGAAGAAGAAAGAAGTTGCACATCCTTACTTCGAGATGGCTTAATGTGGGAAATGGAAGTGTCAAACGGGTTGGGTCGGGTCGGGCTGACATGGCCCATATAGACCATTTACTAAATCGTGTCGTGCCGGTCCGTTACTTTATCATGTCATGCCGTGCCCGTTTTGGCACATATCCAACTGAATTTCGTAAAAAAAAAAATTGTGTAACCACTATATTTATACACTCCAACAAAAAGAATTTAAATAGAATCATGTACTCCAATATTTAGCCACGATTATATGTTTTCGCATGCATGTGAAGTCCTGGCATCCAAGTTACTATGCTAGTTTCATTTTTCTAACAAGACAATGCACAAACGAGAAGAGACACGGTAATTCTGCATTCACTTTATTGATTAATTAGACATACAATAACCAGCCCTTTTACAACAAAATAATGCTTATTCCCAATCAGTTATTTTGATCCAAGGTGTGCTGTCACTATTAACATAGAAACCATCAGGTCTGGCCTCCCAATAGCAATATGTTTTATCATAAACATGATCGCAGTAATCCTTCTCTATGTTCTTGTCATAAACGTTGAAGATTTTTTGCTTGGAGCCCCAGTAAAAATGACAGAAAAAGAGAGTGTTGTCTATAAATCCACGCGGGTTGAAAAACCAGTTGAATGATTGGCCCTGATAAAGAGTGCGCAAGCCTAAATCGTCATTTTTGGATTGACAACGGACTCGCAGTAGTGACGGTTGGTTTGGAACGCGATCGATGATTCGAACCTCGTTGTCCTTTCCTGCAACATGGTGATTTGCCAAGATGACTAGGAGGAGGAAAAACCGCCTCATTGTATCTTAAAGAACGTCGAAAATGATGTTTATGTTGCTTATGTTTTACTAATTTCCTTGCCTCGTTATATAGGCTCAAGCCATAAACTTGTCTAGCTGGTAAGGGAATAAAATCGATTCTATTTGGGTATGTAATTAAAGGCAATTGAATTTGGAAATACTCATTCTATCCCAAAATTTTTGTCTTTTTTTGAGAATCCAGCTTTTTAAGGGAACACAATTATTACTCTTCAAAAAATATCAAAAATGATAAGAGTATAATAATTAGTCTCCAACATACTCACACACACACACACCTGAGTGAGAGATATGTGGATTCAGTGTGTGGGGGGCTCCACACACCATGTGAGTGTGTTGGAGCCATATTAGAGTCATTGTTGTACACCTATCACTTTTTAAAAAAAAAAAAAAAAAAAAAAAAAAAAAAAAAAAATATATATATATATATATATATATATATATATATATATATATATATATATATATATATATATATATCGGAGTGGTTCCATGGACACAACGAATAACACAACATTTGACACAACAATAGTCGGAGTCCCACGCTTATAATTGGACCCGTTCAAGTTGTTTAAAATATGTTTTTAAGACTACCTGTAAAAAATCAACTCATTTGGATATCGTTAAGGGCTTGATCAGTTCATTCAAATTTATCCTGTAAAATCTGACAGGAATCAACAAAATGAACTGATCAAGCCCTTACCGATATCCAAATGAGTTGATTTTTTAAAGATAATCTTAAAAACATCTTTTAAATAAATTGAGCGGCTCTGATCATTCGCGTGGGGTTCAAAAAAAAATATTTGTGTCAACTGTTGTGTTATTCGTTGTGTTAACGGAACCGCCCCCTATATATATATATATATATATATATATATATATATATATATATATATATATATATATACCAAAAATGGGTATAACCTCTCAAAAAACCCATTTTTTGAAATTCAATGATTACTTTATACACTTCAATTCATTTTTTTTTTTATCGGCAAAAGAAAACATTTTATTAGGGGGAAGGGGATCCAACCAAAAGTTGGAAAGAGCATTAGACGAAAAAGCCCAAAGCATGTGGGCCTAAAGTGCCCAGATAAACAATGAAGCATACACCTTGAGGGCCTAAAGTGCCGAGACAAACAAATGAAGCGTACACCCTGTGGGCCTAAAGTACCCAAAAAAAAAAACAGATACAACACATAAAAGCTTAGCCCAAAAGGCTAAGGGAAGCCCAAGAAATCTCAAAACCTGAACTCCTCATCCTTGAAACAACGCACCATCAAAACACCTAGCCACCACGACCACCCCGCCACCACCGGCGAACCAAATGGAGACGATGAACTAACGACCAACACCCGAAGCTGCTGCGGAAGCTCACCATTGCCGTTAAGCAACAACCGTGAATGCCCAGCAACATACATGGCGGGAGACCATGCCAAAAAAACCACCACCACCGTACCAGCCTTGCCGTTAGGCCAAACCGGTGACCTCAACAGAGAAATCAGTCGGATGGAGCACAGTGAAGGTTAAAACGAGAAGCAGGAGACTCGACCATAATGCTTGAAACAGCGATGAACAGGAAAGGCGGTCGAAAAAATAGACGGGCGCGAGAAAGAGACAAGAGGAAGAGACCTAAATCGATGCTGACCCCGTCGCCGTTCGAGAAACCCACAGCAGACTGCTCCTCAATTGTTAAACCGATCCAAGAAAACTCGATGTTGGGATCCATAACATCAACGCAAACCACTGCTCCAAGCTACCATCCATCTCCAAGCTCCAGTGTCGATGAATTTTGTACAGGAGATAAAAAAAGATCAGAAAATGGAAGGATAAATGATGTAGGCTAATATTTTTATTCTACAAATATAGGAATTATACTCCCTCTGTCCCAATTTTATAGTCCCTTTTGAGAGTTCGTGCCACTTTTCAAAGTGTTATATCTTATAATCTACAATGTTTTAGGTGATTTTGAACACTATGTTTATTAGATTAAATCAAGATTTATCAAACAAGATCCATATTCCATATAAAATGTATTACCGATTGAAAGATATAATCGTTTTTTTATCCGGTTAGGACAGAACGGGGGACTATAAAATTGGGACGGAGGGAGTATTTAATTAGTAGAACCGTTTCATTTTAATCAAGATTTTCTATAAATATTTAGTTTCCTAATTTGTTTTAATCTAGTATTCCTTATTATAAGTTGCTTGGTTAAAAAGAATTAGGATTTCTTTTTGTTATTTGTTTCCTAGTTGGATTAGGATTTCTTAGCGCTATAAGTATCATTGTAAGCCTAATGGCAGAATTTGGTTGTTTATGAATAAAAGAAAAAGAGTTTTACTCAATATCGTTTGTTCAAAGAGGGAGTACCTCTGGCTCAAACATTGTTCGTGTTTATCTTGCAAATAATTTCGTAAAAGGAGGCTGCCCTGCATCAATAGAGGAATAAGGCGTGGAAATAGGCGGCGGCTGTTTGAAGTTGAATTTGAATACTCCATATATGAATGAAGGGCAAAAAAAAAACAACGGAATAATTTTTTTCTTGGCTAGTCAAATTTGACAAGGATTTTGGGACATCTATAAAAAGAAATACCGATCAAAATTATGGGCGAGGAGTATTATTTTCTTTCGTCAATAAGCGTGTCACTTTTTTTTTTCTTCTATTGAAGTTCGGGCCAACTTTCGCACCCTGACTAATACTTGGGTTTTGAAGTTAGCGGTCGAACACACCGATCTTCCACGAAGGTTTGGAATTAGTGGCAAATCTAAGAATTTTTTTATAGAGGGGTCACCCCCTTCAGGACTGGCCTATACAATTTTCTGGAATGGTTTTTTCTTCCTCCAAACAAGGCCCTTGGAAGTTTTGGAAGTGTGCATAAAAATCAAGCAAAATGACGTAGTTTTGCCGGACAACACGGCACACAACACCTACCGCATAACACCCACCCCGGATCAGACAGAAAGCCATTTGGTCGGTTCGTGTATTTTTTTTTTTTGGGAATGAAAGAGACATGTAGGAGTTGTTTATCTACGTGACCCCTTGTGTGACCCCACAAAGAGGGTGTTCCACTAACAAAAAATTATTTTTTTCTAAAAACTGAGACAAGTCATTATCTCACAATACATTATATAAAAAACCGTGTAAACTAGTTTTTTCAAAAAACCAATACTATCAACCCTTCCATTCTAACCTGATTGAACAGAAAAATTTGTGCTGTGAAAAAGACTTATTTTGCCCTCAATTCCAAGTTAAGGCAATAAATGATTGAAGGGCAAAATTGGAACTGAAAATAGGCGCGATTCCAGAGCAATGAATAGACGCCTCGTTTGTTTGGCCGGAGATAAATGGATGAGATATGAAATCCTTTGGGATATGGGTGGGATATGATATCCTTAGGATATTGCTCAGGATATCAATGGATGGAGAAAATCCATGTCTAGTGTTTGTGTTCAACGAGATATAACTATTGGAAAACACTTTCTTTTTTTGAAAAATTCATATCCCATCCAAATCCCATCCCCCATGGGATTTTATATCCCGTACGGATTGGGATAAAACTTGGTGAGAGATTTCAAATCCCATCCGAAAAAAAGTTAACAAACATGAAATTTTGGGTCCCACTCCCTCCCTACCCCAAATCACACCCTCAAATTCCACCAAACAAACATGACCAGAGTGGACATTGCCTATTCCAAACAACTTACGGAGTAGTATATGGATTTGGGTTGGGAAATTTTTTGGGTACCTATTGTGGAGCCGGGACGTGCTGTCGGGATTACACGCATTATCTGAAGGTTGCATCTAGACCGTCTAAAAGTATATTCGATGGCTGAGATTAAAACACTCTCTCCTCACTCTCTCTCCTATTTCTCTTTCCAAATCCCGACCGTCCAAAGTCAAAATGGACGGCCTAGAAGCGCCGAGGGGTACCATATACCCTGTTGGTACTGAAAAATTGTTCGGGTATAGGGTTTCAAAATCCACATGGTTTCAAGATCCACAAATTTGGAGATTTTGGGGAGTTAATTTTCTGATCGCTGGGTCTGTCTTTTTTGACGTTGCTTTTTCCGGTTTTATTTGTTGACAACTGTTGCTTGTGTTATGCTATCATCTTGTAATTTCATTAGGGTTTGTTGATATTATTATGCCCTTAGGGTTTTGTGATGGAGGACCATGAACAGAAACAACAACGAGCCAAAGCTGAACAACTGCATGATGGAGAAGGAAAAGAACAGCAGGAGGAGGAGAAGAATCTGGGTTATCCCAGGATTCAAGGTGAAGGATATCCATTTCGTTTGTTTACCAAAGATGAGAGGAAGAATTATGTCATGGTCACAAGCATGAGTGGTGTATGTATACAAATCCTATACCTGGGCAGGCGATCTTCCTCATTTGGTAGTTCTCTAAGAAAGCAGATCCAAGTTGAAAGGTTAGGAGCTCTACCGTCTGTTGTTTGAGTATCGGCCGATGCTTTCAATTATCGGTCGGTCATAGGAAGTAAGCGGAAAATAGGAAGTTGTTTGCGGAGAATAGGAAGGATTCCATATTTCTATTATAGTTTTTTTGTTCTCTTTCGTCTATAGCTTAGGGATGGATGGCTGGACCCGGTCGGTTGACCCTGGCTGCTTTACGTATCTTTCCTTGAGAGTCTTAGCCTAGCCGGCCAACAGGATTGAACGGTCTTCGTAATCAATAGATAGAGGCACACACAGACCGACAAGGGCTTGGCTTGAAAGCGAGTCTGATGTTCTTTCTCTTTCTTCCAATGCCTGTTATAGGCCCTGAAATAGCATTCTTGGATAACTTTTCATACCTGCTTGTACAGATAAGTCAAGCTTTGGCCTTACCCTTCGGGATGGACGCCCACACCCTGGCCTTCCTTCCCTCAATTGTCATACCTGGGACAACCCTTGCCCTCAGTCTTGACACTCATTCATAGTAAAGTCAACACTTTAAGGATAAGTTCTATCAGATAAGGCAAGACTTCGTATAGAGGATTTCTTATTGATAGAGGATCCAACCCGCAAGGAGATCGAGTGCATAATAACATATATAAATCAGAACCAACGGTTCAAAGTCGAGGGGAAAGCGTGTAGTGAGATAGTGATAACGGGCTGCTAAAAGTACTTCTATGAAGTAGGTCACCGGCCTTAGTAGACTATTGGCTATGGAGCTTTCAACCTTCAACCAAGACCATAGTCTTATAACATATATTAAGAATGAAGTGCTTCCTTTCACTAAGTCTTGAGTCATTGATCGATTGAGGGGAATCAAAGCGGTGTAAAGCAGGTTCAATGCCTACTGTAGATGAAAGAATGCATCGGATG
This sequence comes from Vaccinium darrowii, assembly GCA_020921065.1. Classification (NCBI taxonomy): domain Eukaryota; kingdom Viridiplantae; phylum Streptophyta; class Magnoliopsida; order Ericales; family Ericaceae; genus Vaccinium; species Vaccinium darrowii. The sequence goes on from CM037159.1 coordinate 32,113,038, forward strand.
GATAACAGGGCATTGAGAGGGGCTTCAAAAGGCAAAATGCCGTGGGCAGATACCATCCGTGATCCGATCGGGAAAGCGTATCCAAGCCCCGTGGCTAGTCCGCGCTCCTCACCCATATGAATGAGTGAGCATTACCATCCTTGGACTTGACCTTTGATGCTCACACCCAACGACCTAAACTTTATTGATGCAATGCCCAAAAGCAAAGGAATTTCATTCTTGCTTAGCTTTGTGCTTTTGTTCTTGTTCGCACTAAATTGAGCTATGTGATTGCTGCCTTGCTATGCTAGCTTGCTTTCTACCTTCCAACTACACTACGTTCCTTAACCCTAGGAGAAAAAGGACTCTTAACGCTTGTACACGGTCTATCCTTCGCTTGCCTTGATGCATCCCCTTCCCTTCTTCGATTGGGACATCAAAGGTCCCTACTCTTACAATACAAGCCGTACTCCTTCATCCACTACCTGAAGTCGATCAAGATAGATTTCAACAGATAGAGAAGAGTGCTTCGGCACTTTGACTGCCTGGGCTTAGACAGATACCGATGAATAACCTGAGAAAGAAAGAGGAGGATATAGAACACATGTCCGGCCTTTGACCTCCTCGGATTGAGAGATGAAGGATGAACTGCCTGTAAAAGCAGAATAGACTCGACTTGTCTTCCACTCTTACTGCAATTGAACGAAAGAATTCAAGCTAATACAGAAGTTAAGGTCGATCTTACGGTTATTATCTTCCCTTCTATGGTAGCAAGCGAAAGCTTGGCTCGATGTATCGGAGAGTAAAGCTAGGAAAGAAAATCAATCTATCATTCAAGCGAAGTTTATCATCCTTTTCTTCCTTCTTTCGTAAAACAGTGAATTCTTCTATTGTTCCTCAGTTCATATTGACATTGTTTCGCAGTTAATTAATTCAATCTTCCGCTGAACTAAAAAGCATAAAAGGAGGGGGCCAGAAAGATTCATGAGTTTGAACCATAGCCATACTTGACTTTGATAGTCTCCCCTTTGAGCTAGCTTCCTAAGTCTTTGTTGTCGAAATCCAAGGAAATTCTTAAATTAGCTAAAAGAGAAGAACGATCTTCCATCGCTTCGTTCTCCAAGCCAAGAATTGCCCTAACTGCTCGGGATAGTTCTTACCTTCTCTTAATTCAATATGTGAATGTGATTACTCATCGTTATCAAAGTCTAGTACTAGCAAGGAAGCAAAGAGGTTAGCAGGGAAGTTTACGCAGAAAGAAAAGAGACCGAGCTCCTAGGTTGGCTCAAGTGAGGACGACACCATAGCATTGCTTGTCCATTGCCCCATGAGTTCTTGCGAAGAAGCAAGACAGAAGCACTTCTTATCAACCACGGGCTTGGCTTTCATTACCCCCATATGGCTGGTTCCCTTTTGAAATCTGTAAACTTCAATAGGTAAATCCATGGCATAGTGAGTAGATCTACATCCAGAGTAGTGATCAAAGAATTATCACAATCGAGATTAGCAGGTAGGAATGGATAGCTCTGCAACCAATTAGAACTAGAGAGCGTGAAGGAAACCCTCTTGCAATGTGATTTTGCACCTCACTTGACGCTAGAAGATCTATCAATATAGCCAGAAAGATGCCTATCAAGATCCAGGGATAGATCTAGAGGAAGGCACTCGAGGTAGAGGCTCAATTGTGGAGAATAGAGCCAAACAGCAAGTAAACAAGGGATTAATTAGGGGCTCATTGATAGCATTCCTCGCTAAACGGAAGGGCTAAAGCCCCCCTTTTTACATATAGTGAATAGTATTTTATTTATCCGCTCCACAACTCAGGGGCAAGGTCCGAAGGAATCTCTATTCAATAAATGACGGCTTTAAACTTGGCTAGCCCGGTCTGGGGTAGCACTCCTCATGGCTACAGTTACTTTAATGGGTCTTCCTTAATCGGTCTCATGGGCTTAATAGGGCTTATGGTGCCAATACCACCACTTGTATGTAAGCCGAAGCAGCCCGTTAACGGCATTCTCATGCTTTCTATATGTGTTGATCATGCACCCCTCATGAACCAACCACCTGCCAGTCATGCTATCCTTACCTTCCCCTTCGATTCCGCTTCTGCTGCAGTATAAATCTCGGACCCTTGATGCCAGCAGCTCCATCAGTTTTGCAGTATGGACAGCACACGAATCCGCGGTCTCGCGATTTCTGCATTCCCAAAGATGTAATCCCTTTCTGACTCTGACCCTGCTGTCGGTGATGGTATAGTCGAAAAACCAAGGACTCAGATCTTCAACCACAGGGATGGTTTGCACTAGCCCATACTGTCTCATAACTCGGGATGGAAGCGGTCATTCCCCAGAAACCTATTAAAGGAACCATATGATGTCCTTCACACTGTAAAATAGCCTCACCTAGTCCGAGCCACTGGGCTTTCCAGTATATGTTCAAATGTCAGAGAATTGAGAGCTGCAACCCAATCCCCCTTAGTAGCAATACGACTAGGATCGTTGGCATGTCGCTGATAGTCGGTGATGATGTCATGATCGAAATACCCCTTTGTTCGGATGGAGCGAAACTCCTCAAGGTGTTCGAGAAACCATATCTGTAGTAACGGCGCGCATCCCAAGAAGTCTCGGCGACGATACGAGGAGCAATAGGAAAGAGAGCGCAGCAACTTTCCCAAAATCTTTGGTACTATGGTGTGATGGTCGTCAATCTGATCTAGCATGGGACCGATGCGGCAATCTATGAAACCCCCTGGGAAGACGGCACTTCCGAATACGGCCAAAGCCAAGGCTGTAAAACGACACTTGTTCCAGTAATCCATACTGGTCTTGAACCTTGTTAGAATTCAAACCTGCCTCGGCGGCGAAGTACTTTTATATGAACTTTAACGAGCATTTGCTGGGCGATCCCTCAAGCCCTGGAGTAAGTTCTAAGCGGGAGCACGCCAGAAGACTACTTAGGTTGTTTTTCCCCCTGGTGCAAACGGCTGTACCAACTTGTTGCGGTCATGCGGGAGGTCCAAGAGTCGGAAGAATTCCTCTAAGGTAGGTGTGAGCTCGAAATTCCCGAAACGAAAACATGCGGTATTCCTATCCCAAAAGTGGATCAAGGCTTCGATCAACAGATAGTGTAGTGTACCCTGATACTTAACAATGACAGAATGTTCTCATACTGACGCCGGAAAGCAAGAGTGTCTTCTGCGGACATGCGCTCTGCCCATCGTCTCAAAGGTGTAGGCGAAAAGGGAAATTACCTCAATCCTGAAAACGGTGACATGACGACTCTATCGGGGCTTGCCTCAGTAGATAACTCTCTGATAAGATCCTCATTCCCAAGTTTACTCGTTGAGGCCATGGTGCCTACAAGAGTAAGGACAGATAGACCATTAGCGAATGCTTGATAAGAAAGATGCATGCACAGACAAACAAGCGGGTAGCCACAAAGAGAAGGATATCTAGACTAAAGGAGGGACATGTAGTCCGGATAAGGAAAGATGTGCAGCTTGAAGGTTGGAAATGCATGTAGCCTAACAAGGGAGACTGTGCTAACCTCGATGCTTGAAGGGTCAACTAGGGGAGATTACTAACCTTAACGGAAAGGGGTAATCTAACCTAAGGGATTGAAGAGGCGATGTGCCTAACCAAAAGGATAACTAAGCCATCAGAAAAGTGGGACCAAGATGTGCTTTTTGGATTGTAAGGACAATTGCCTTTGGAAGTGCAAAGTTTGTGAAATGCATGCATACGGCCTTTGAAAGGAGGAAGACGCCTAACAATGATATGCAAGACTGACAGCTACCGAGAAACTCTTTCCAAGCATGAACTCCATCTAAGCGTTGATTGAATAAAAGTCTTCACTCCCCGATTCCTTTAAGAGGAGGAATGCCAGTATTGATTCTCTGAACTTGAAGACTGAAGCTTACTACGACCGATGGGATTGGTACCGTACTGCCTTGTCTGCACCGACCGGAATGATTGAAGAATTGAATTGAACAAGGGGGTGCCAATGACTCCCTTCTTTACGTGCCTTACTTCCCTGACTGCGAGACTGACTTAGTTGATTTTTTTCTTGTATTTCGCGAGGGCTGACTAATTGAACCGGTTGGTCAAAATAGAAAAAAGACGAGCTGCTAACATGGAACGAGCCTCTCTTTCCTTGTTGCGGCTGCTCGCCCTACTTCAGTGCCAAAGGCTTGCAACTTCAGTAGAGTAGGCCCGTTTACCGGGTTTCGATAGGGATTGACCATGGGGTTTACAAAACATTCATAGGTATAGGTAGAGGGGTTGGGAATTCATTTTTAAAGAAGGTACCGCGATCGATCGTTTAGATAGGCTAGCGATACCACAAAAGTACAGAAGACCGCCCACAGGTTAGTCTGTCTGACCTACCAAGTTGCTTTCTACGGTAAGACTACCAACGCTAGAAATGCACATAGCTTAAGTTTTAGCGCGCACTTTACTTTGCTTTGACAACATACACGAAAAAAGAAAGCTAGGATGGCGGGCTTAGGTAGAGAAGGACGAATTTCGGTCCGTGGGTAAAGACAGCGATATCCTTTGTGTGAAGAGCTGTAGCCAAGAAATACACATTGGGTGGTCCACCACTGAAGCTTCGAACAATCTATATACTTTCTATTAGCGAGCTGATTGAAAGGAAGATAGGACGAATTCTATCCAGGGAATCAAAACAAACACTAACGCGGCCTTCACATGAGAAAAAGACACTTATATGATTAGGATTGGATTTGGCGACTGCTCTATCTATAGTTAGGGATGAGCTGACGACCATGCTACACACGTAGGTCTGCTTTGAGAAAGTCCTACTTCTCCTCAATGAAGCCTTCGGTTCTATCTCTTGAGAATGGTTCTACCCTGGGAACAGCTCGCTAGCCAACTGATCTCTCCATCTCACCAAGGCAAGGAACGGTCAAAGCCTGCCCGACTCCCGTAGAGCCTCTGGGCCCTTGCTTAATAACTTGGACTCTTGATTTCAATCACTGTCAGCTAGTGAGCTTATCAAACTCATTCTCTCGCTTAGTCTAGTCGAATGAAAGTGAAGCACGCCCAATCGTCATGCTCAATCAGAAGCAAGTTGACTTCATCCCCGGTGACCGGCCCTCGTAGGGCACCTTTGGGCGGAGACTACTCTGTTATCTTACATTCTTCATGCGCATTAGAGACAGACAAGCTCGAATAAGAGCTCAACTTCCGTGTTTCTTTTTCATCCTGAATCTATGTAGGGAAAAGGAACTTCAGATCTTTCTGCAACACTCTTCCGACTTGCTGCCACCGATAACAGCCTTCTTACAGATGGGGATTTAGTAAAATCCTTCTTTCTCGATAGCAGATATATGCTGGTTCTGAAATAGCGATAACACATTCCCTACTAAATTAGTTCTAGAAATGGGAATCCTTTCTCTAATAACGAATAAGGTAAGCATTCAAGCCCAGCATGCGGCCCCCACACACATGAGTAGGGAAGGGATGAGTTTCGAGTTGAGTTAGGAGCCTGGAGTTAGTATCCGATGACGATAACAACGGAACGTCACATCGTTACTTCTTTAGTGCTTTCTTCCCAACCACCATTCGAAGAATGGAAATCGTTTCTTGATACGCATGTACCAAACCCGCTCAAAACGTCTAGGACGTTTATGAGGAGAGTAAGGTTAGCAAAGAGGGCGGCGAGCGCATCAATCTCATCTCCGATTCGTCGATGGAAGCTGCACAGTTTATCTCGAGTTAGAGGTTAGGCTAGCATCAAATGAAAAGCAAGGTCGTGGAGGGGACTACTTTCATTCCATCCCACCCGATAAAGGTAACCAATGAGTTGTGAGGCTGATTCCCGATCAAATACGCTCTTCTCTTCCAACCCTGGAAACTCTTCCATCCCGAGAGACAACCAATACGCAATTCCATCCATTTCCCTACTTTCTATAGGCCTTTCGGCATCTCTAAAACCCGTGGCGAAAGGAAGGGTTGAATCAAATGCTTATAGATTATCCACTGGGCTTATGAATTCTTGGGTGGACGGACTACAACATATTTGATGGTTCGTTGAGGTTCTGCTGGTGGAAAGACCACCAACCCTCTTCCTGCCCGTGGTTGGGTTAGACCATCGGACAGAAAAAAGTAATCAGTGCCATCGACAACACCCTTTAGCCATAAACCAAAAGACATAGACACGAATAGAATCGGATCTACATCCTCAGCTGGATCGGGAAGTATGGGTACCTTCGGATCCAATCCCTTCTCGACCACCATATCATCTAAGGCCCATAGATAGCCGAATCGAACTAGGCCATCATTGATTTGAAATAGAACTTTCCACCTTGGGAACATATTCCCACATCATTGAGTACAATTGATCTCTATCCTTCGCACTTTTGAATGCAAAAGGAATATGCTCCCCCTTATTGTAGT
>CM037159.1:32126932-32132420 GCA_020921065.1 Vaccinium darrowii
TCCAAGCCTACCCTACCCGAAAACTAGTTTCAGCTATTGATGTAGCCTCTTGTCGCTACCTACTAGAGAAATCCCTTCTATACCACTCAACAGAAGGCCATCAGATTGAATCGACGACCTATACTTCAACTAAAGGCACACGGAAATCAAGGGTTCAAGAGCACAAAACAGAGGAAATGCACATGAGTCTCCTTGAAGAACGAAGTCTAAGGACTAAGGGGAGTGGCCTTCTAGTTGCTCTGCTTGGATTGGCATGGCTGTCCCCCTTTGCTGGTTGAGGCTCGGCCTTTGACTCCGCTTGCCTCTACTTTTCATGTCAAGCGTACAAGTGTAGTTTAGTGGGATTGACTTATGAAGGTGGGACTGAAAAAGCACCGGTTGACAACTCCAACTACTGCTTTTTATACTGCAGCTACGGCTGCTAATCGATCTAGTCCTTTGATCTAGTCTAATAGTTTTCCCGGTAGCCGGTAGAAGTCTAATGTACTATAGCCGAAAGGCATTAAGCTAATCACGGTTACCGCTCTTAGCCGTTGGGAGTCCGATGGGCAGCCGAGCTTGATATCTTCGGGTCTCCTTCTCTCTCTTTATATGCCAATATGCCTGGTCCGAATGCCCACTGTGTTCGCTACGCTCCGTTCGTTTTTCCCCCGTAGCTTATTCGCCCGTCTTGCATGCCTTAGGTGGTGGTGTTCTTTTCACGTGCGATGATCCCTCATAGAGTTCTGCTGGAATCCAAATCTTAATCAACAAGAGTGAGTTCCCATTCCTAAACCCACTCGCTTGTAACTCCGACGGATTTATTCAGGGCTATCGATCGAAGCAGCTGCAGCTGATCGTCTAATAGTCTTCGATCTATTGATCGTGGCTCAGTTCCTGAACGTATCCTCTTCCGTCCCACGTCTACGGAAAATAGAACTTTTTTACGATCGGATGCGCTCGTCCAGCTAAAAAGCTAGGTATACTGTAACCAGAAAGTGACCTCTTCGTATTTGTCGAAGAAAGAATACACTACACTAATGCTGAACCATTTTGGTCTTATTAGCATCCAGCGACAGAACTTTAGGTAAGCACGAAATCGCCTCAGGTACCAAAGCAAAGGAGCCCCAGTCTTTCTGGCAAAGGAAACTCCCTGCATTGGCTTATGGCACATTACCGATACTCTCGCAGTCTCTTTCATTGCTTTAGTTTAGTAATCAGACTATTCTATGTATTTTTTCTATTGAAATCTGCCTATCGTAATGATTTCCAACAACCTAGCAGCTAGCACTAACGGCATAAGTAATGAACTTCCCTCCTTGTATGTTATAAAAAGGGAGGAGAGAAAGAACGCATGAGTCTGGTTTCAAAGACTGGACACCTAGAAGTATACTACTGGAGCAAATATTTCTATCGTTAAGAATTTTTAAGTAGCCTCGCTTTTCGGAGTCTTTATCACAAAAGTATAGGTTCAGGATAGACAAGTCAGATTTTGTCTTTCGAGTTGGGCCCGAGACGCGTTCGTTGACAAAACCGCCCTAGGTTCCTCTACTTCTTTTCCAGAGTTATAGAAGTCTAACTAATTGAAAGCGCCTATAGCACCTTTTCCAAACTTACAACAGTACAAGGGGCATAGCCTTAAAATAAAAGTCTCCCATGGTAATGGCTCAATCTATAAAAGCCCTATGATGGGAAACTACCACGTTAAGAATGAGAGACCCGTCTTTTTTTTATACTCCTCTGCATGCGGTTGAAGCTACCGCTTCTAGAATGCAAGCTTATCCTTGACTTTTTTTAGGTCATAACATTGCCAAGTCTTGTCTAAAAGGTGCACGGGCCGAGGGATTCGAAAGCAAAAAGGTTGTCCAAGTTTCAAGGAAAGAGGGTTTTGTCGCTTCGCCTGTCTTGTTGTAGCGTCTTGGAGTTTTGTCCTAGCGCTTGCTGTCTTTCGTAAGACAGTTGCGTTGGGCCTATGCCATTAGCTGAGATTTTCCTGTTGGTTCCGAAGGCTTTCTTTCTCTGATTTCAAAGTGGAAGAATGTGCTAATCTAGAAGAAGGATAAGCATACGATGTCCAGTTCAGATGAGGGAGAAGAGAACAAAAGGAAAGCCCCTCCTATCCCATTCCCATTACTTTGGAATGGAGGGAAGGTAAGCCACCTACCTTCATAAGGTAGGAGCACAGTTAAGGCAGGAGGATCATTTAATTCAACAAACTAACTCACTAAAAGAAGGAAAAGGGACCACGAAATCCAAACTCCGTGGAGGAATTCCGCAAAGAAAGGAAAGGGAAGCAGCCTTGACCTTGAGGCAAGATGAATAGGGTCTTTGGAAGGCCGACGTTGGGCAGTACAAGAACGAGACCCTCGTAGCCAGCCTATAATAGATGTATGTTCCTGGGGTTGGGGACCCCTCTTTTCTCAACTTGAAGTAAATAAAAAGAAGGGGCAAGCTAGGTCTAGCGTAACAAAACAAAAACCCGACTTTATCAAGGGATCCAGGAGATAGAAGCCGCAGGTTTCATTATCCACAGTTCTATACCTTTTTTACTTCCTTCTAAGGCTAAGACACTATCCCCCGGCCAAGCTTTATGCCCCAACCAAGGAAGAAAACCCTAGATCAGGGTGGTCATAGATCAGAGCACTGGTTCTTATTACCGTCCATAGGGCAGGAAAGTCCTTAGCCTAGCAACAGGAAGAACCATTCGCCTAGCATCCATATTCTATTCAGTTAGCTACTTAACTCAGGGTTATTCCATATCGAACCAACCGTTGACACATCTCGCTATGAACCCCCTTTTCGCTCTTCAGCCCTCTATTCGTTTTTTAAACGCGATAGAAACCTGCCTCATAGGTTATAGGCAGAGTGAACTAGGAAAGACCGATCATAGTTACCTTACCCCGATAAACCAGACAACGTGGGATGCCTGGAAGAAAACAGATCCTATCCCGGGGTGTAATATGCAGGTTTAAGAATCCTCTGATGGAAAGGATTCGAATGATGGAAAGAGAGAGACTTTCATTGCTTTCGGGTGGGCCAGCTACTGGCAAGGGGACACAACGGAAAGAGACGGAGATGGGGACAGAGAGCTTATTCCCAGTGGTTTGGTTGATTACAATCGGAGTAAAGACTTGGATTGGTTCCCGGCCGGATAGAAATATGGAATCCTTCCTATTCTCCGCAAACAACTTCCTATTTTCCGCTTACTTCCTATGACCGACCGATAATTGAAAGCATCGGCCGATACTCAAACAACAGACGGTAGAGCTCCTAACCTTTCAACTTGGATCTGCTTTCTTAGAGAACTACCAAATGAGGAAGATCGCCTGCCCAGGTATACAAATCCTATACCTTTGTTAATGCTTATGGAATACTTTCATAACCGTGCAGGGTTTTGAATGTCCGTCCATTCCCCCTGGGGTTACGTTTCCTGGTATAGTTGTACCACTTAATCTTGAAAATATTCCTGTTGAGTCGCTGAACGGCTTGCATGATTTCGCATAGTTAGCTCTGAAGAACTACAACGAATGAAATGTACGCTTCCATACTTTTTGGTGCATAAAATTCTCCCAATCCTTGTAGTTGTTTCCTGGTATTGGCTGTAACTGTCTCTCTTATATTGTAGAACACATCACACCAGTTTGTCAGCCTCATCAAAGGCAATGTTAGTTGGAATGGTTGTACGTCGCGGTACATCACTTTTCAGGCTGGTTCTCCTGCCATGAACTTTGAAGCTAAAGTGGTTACTTTCATGTGTAACAGCGAGGTCAAGTTTTGCAGGGTTGCACAAGAGGTCAACCCAGCGGAAGGTACTTTTCGTTTCAATTGTTTTTGCACTTGCGTTGGTTGCAGACCATTGTTTTTGAACATTAGTCCGGTCCCTTCACATGTTTCCCTCTTTAGATACTATGGGGCATCTTATGTTGTCTTTTGTCTGATTCACGTCACTGATGCACCTTTCTTGAAGCAAAAAATCTGTAGTAGGTTTCTCCTTAAACAAAAATGAGTAGTAGGTTTCTTATGTTGTCTTTTGTCTTTTGACCTGTTGCCAGCAGCAGATCATATCATTTGATCTTTCAATATTATTTCTTTAGGCTTTCTTCTCAAATAAAACAAATTCACCCTTTTAATATTGGTAAGAAAAGGTATGAAGAGAAAGCCTAAAGCGTGTTCAGTATTGTTAAAATTGCCCTTACTAGATAATTTTCTCTTCCAATGTGTATTGCATAGGTTTGTATTCTTTGGTAACTGTTGTGTGTTCCTCTGCCAATTGTTCATGTTGTATTTCCCTTTCCACAAAATATTGGGTTGCCTTATCCCAAGAACAAAAATGAAAAAGTTGCACTTGGGCTAGTTGTCACTTGTCATAATGCCTTATCCCAAGAACAAAAATCAGCAATTTGGTCGTCGTTCATTTTGTGTATCCTTCGAAACTATGGAAACCCAAATGTATTTATGTTCACTCTTATATTTGCAACAAGTACAAAGCTTTGTGTTGCTGTCCTTCCAATATAATTTGTGTTGTCATTTTTGAAAAAATCAAAATTCCCAGAGCAAATTTAAGATCCCCCACTTTGTTTGCTTGTATGACAACCAAATATTTCTTATCGAATCGAACCATGATATTCTGCAACATTTCTGTGGTGGCAAAGAAGAGAATATCAATATGTTTGCTGCGGCAAAAAGTTTAGATGTCCAGTATATAGTAAATTTGTTTGTCTATCCACCATTGGGTTATAACGTCAGCTGTGTCGACCTTGTTATTTTCGTTTGTGTGGGCGTTTCGGACTTCTAATGCATTCTGTGGAAGTAAAACTTGTTTGTTAACTTCTTTTGTTGTTAAAATAGGCTCAAATTTTCAGTATCCTCCCAGGTAATAAATCAATAGCATGCCTTATGTTTTACTGGTCTCGATTATCACATTTTCCATATGGGTGGTGACTTTAGTAGTCCCTATATGCAGTCCCTTTTCCTGTCCTTCCGCGTGCTGAAAAGTGTATTAATAGGTGATAAAATAGGGACGCGTCCACCCCAAACCTGAACCCCTATTGTTGTATACATAAGAAGATTGGCAGAGCAAAAGAAAGTAGAAAAGCTTCGACGAGTTCACACTTCCCCCAAGTACACAATCACATACGCTCTCTTTAAAACTTCAGTTTTTCTTCTCTCGTTATTACAATGGGCAACAAAAAATGAAAGAAAGCAACTAGAAGCACAAGAGACAGAAAAATCTGTTATGTTCTTCAGGTACAAAAGAGATTTGTGGCAGTGTATTGTAGTGATTCAATAGTATACTTGTAGGATTACATTGACCTTGTCTTTTTATGAATGTCTCGACATCATTCTAGTCTAACATTTAGGCTTAATTAATATTCCTTTCCAAAGTGGTTCTTTTGATTTCTTTCCTAAATAGTTCTGCCGTACTTGTATTGTTTCCTCAAATTGAGAGATGAATAGAAGGTAAATATTCCTTGACATTGTTGACAATAAGCGTGAAATTGTAAAATAC
>CM037159.1:32132520-32375020 GCA_020921065.1 Vaccinium darrowii
TACAAAAAAAAACCTATCAGAGCGAGTAAGAGGCATGTGAAACCGACCCCAACCTGTCCCCCATAAAAATCTCTATTTTCCCTGAACTGAACTGAAACCTATCAGAGCGAGTAAGAGGCATGTGAAATGGGGATCCGCCCCTATTGGGGCAAGGTGGGTGGAGGTCCAGCCGGGGTTCAAATTGGTTGGGCTATGTTGCCAACCCTATAAGTGAAGGGCAATAATGTTAGTTCACATAATTAACAACAATACGACGTGTAGATTTAAGAGAAGGGGAGTGCAGAAGAGACTGAGACAACATCATGTTAGATGTAGGAAGTGGTTCTGGAAAGAAAGACACCCACCCTAGGATTTATATTAGCCACTTAGTCGTGTGAATCCATAAACGTTGGTTTCTACACACTCACCCCTACATTTCTACCCATGGTAGTTCATCCTCTCATACCCTAGGGTATTAGTAACAGGTATTGTATTTGCTCTCCAGTTTTATGTTTGTAATGTTTTTTTAACCATCTCTTTTTGATAACTCCCGTCTTTCTGTTATTGTAATGCAACAGCCTTGAAAGCCATGCCATGGTTGGAAAAGTGGAGCATTGCGATGGGGGAGGGGCAAATGCAGTCACCCGGGCAATCACATGGGCAGCAGTAGTACTGGACGACAATTGAGGGGAGAAAGACTAGGATCCCATCATCTGCTATAAGTGCTTATGTAATCTGATGGATCACTCAAAATGACTTGCAGCTGCTTGCCCTCAATTGCTTGGGTTTTTACCTGTGTGGCATCACCCCACACCTGACTGAATCGGTTTTTCCTCACCTCGGGAGAGTAGGTGCGGACACTAGAGCCCAGGCCCGTTCCTTGCAAGTCTACCAGAACCGGAAGATTTGGATGAATATAATATTGGACCCGGCGATAGATTTTGTCATTAGTATTTATCTAGTTTGTTATTTAGGATATTTATTTAATTGGTTGATTGTTAGTTTATCTTTATCTTAGTCGCCATTATCACTTTGCGGGAGTCTATTTATAGGGACTTTCATATTTTCAACAGTTTCAAGCCATTACCTCATCCAACGACCTGCAGGTTTGATTTGATTACAAATGCTATATATCCTAATTGATAGTTAACTTTTTTGAATGCTTTCTGGTTCCTTTTTAAGCCAAATATTCCAGCAAGCAAACAGGGAAAACCGTCTGCCAAGAATTGAATAGATAAAAATGAAGTTTAGATTGACAGTTTGATTTAACCCAGGAGGGGCCTATCACAGAAAAAGAGTCGTGCATTCCATTTGGGATTCCTAAACGAGTACGGGCAGTTACGTAAAACATGCAAAGCAGATTCCGGTATAGACGGACAAAGGGGTCAACAAGGATCTGTGTCTATGTTACGTCGGAAGAGCATAGCTCTTGACTCCTATACTACGGAGATTTTCAGAGAGAGAAACGATTAAATTGGGAGAGTTATGGAAGGAAAAAAAGATGAGAAGAGTAAAGAAGTTGAAGATCCTCACTTGAAAGAAGTTGAAGAAGATCCTTACTTTTTTTTTTTTGTCACTCGTCATTCTTAATCTATTACGTTAGGGAGGGGGGAATGGGACTTGATCCTGGGATGCAGTGTGGGGCATCCAAGAGTTCTACCGCACGAGCTAGCCACCCCTTGCAAGAAGATCCTTACTTTCGAGAGGGCTTAATGTGGGAAATAGATTTGTCAAACGGGCTGGGCCGATATGGCCCATTTAGCTTTGTGCAACTATGTCATGCCGACCCGTTTACTAAGTCGTGTCGGTACATCTCCAACTGAATTTCCTCGGGAAAAAAGGTTTCATGTAACAACTATATATATATAATTCTTATCTATACGATTTTGAAATAAATAATTCCTAAATAGTTTTTTTTTTTGTCTGTTAAAAATTTATATTTGTTGTGTTGTGCACCGTGCCATGCCTTGCCTAGCCCACTTTCATGTTTGTCTAAGACTGCGCCGTGCCGGCCCACTTCCGTGTCGTGCCATGCCACATTTAAACGTGAACAATGATACATACACTCCTCCCAACTACTCCTGATGCAGAACAAGTCGCGGCCCAATTCTACTATCAATTGGACCGGTCAAAGCCTAAGAGGTCCAAACAGCTTTTAATTGAAAATTGCCAATTTCGGCAATTTATCGACGAGCCCGGAATAGGCCCAAACTTGGTGGGCTAAAGCAGAATGGCGCTACGATCAAGACTCACGACCCTAATCGTGACTGATGGTGGATTTCGGCCAAATTCATTCGTTTAGGCCTTCAATTTAGTAATTTTGCTATTTTAGGTAATAATTAGATTTCGAATTACTCTTAGCGTGTAATTCCGTTTACGTTGTTTCCAATTGGGAATATCTTATTTTTCTTTCTAGTTTTCAATTTTGGGAGTTTCCCCAATTTTCGGGATACTTTATTTTTAGGTAAGTTTTGCTAGGGTTTGCTAGTTTTCCCTATAAAAGGGCATGTAACCTCTATTATTATTTAGCTTTTAATCAATTATAAATCAGAGTTATTCTCTTTCTTCTTGTGGATTCAAGAAACTCGTGGATTCGAGACCTATTTCCGTTTGGACTAGTACGCAACTAGTTTCTCGTGAATTCCGCTGCGTCAAGTGGTATCAGAGCAAGACCGTTTCTGGCTTGATGGCACCTAACAAAGTTGATGACACAACCCGTGACGTTGCTCAGGGGCTTGCTGATCTAAGGGCGACGGTAGAAGAACAGCGAATCCAGTTGACAGGGCTTCGTGAATTTTGCGACGAAACACGAACTCAGTTAACGGCGATTCAAGAAACACTGCAGCAGCTGCAGTTGACTCTTCGCCAAAACCAGGGACCAGCAGAGGTTGAAGAGAATCGCGCGGTGGGATTTGCCCAATGCCGTCCTCTTAACTAGGATCGGAAACGCGCGGTGGAATTTGCCCAACGCCAACCCGATAACCGAATTGTAGTCGGGAGACGCCCGGCTAATCATGCAGACAGTGAAGAAGAATCAGAACCAGAAGGAGAAGCGATAGAAAACCATCCACAAGAACGTCCGCAACAATTGTTCGATGAATATCGTGTGAAGGTGGACCTTCCCACGTTCAGCGGTAATCTCGAAATTGAAGGGTTCTTGGACTGGCTTTCGGAAGTTGATCGATTCCTTGACATGATGGGAATTCCAGACTCAAGGAGGGTCAAGATGGTCGCTTACAAACTGAAAAGCGGCGCTGCAGTTTGGTGGGACCAGTTGCAGACGAAGCGACGAAGTCAAGGAAAGGATTCTGTGCGAACGTGGCGCAGGATGAGACAACTCATGATGGACAGGTTTTTACCCCCTGATTACGAGCAACACCTTTTTCATGCCTATCAAAACTGCAGACAGGGGAACAAGTCTGTGTTTGATTACACGGCTGAATTTAATCGACTCGCAGATCGTAATAATCTGTACGAGTCGGACGGACAGAAAGTAGCCAGGTATCTTAATGGGTTGAAGCAGTCGATACGGGATCAGATTGGGTTGCAGACAGTGTGGGATGTGGATGAAGCCTACAACCTAGCATTGAAGGCCGAGCGGTTGGAGCGTGACCGCAAACCAGCATACTCAGGATACCGTCGTAACACAACAGAATCGTCCATTCCTCCTGAATCTAGGGGGAAGTCAACGTTTCAACCAAAGGCTGCAGACGGTGATGGAGCGAAATTTGGAGGTGGCAATCAGACAATCAGTTCCAGCAGAACCGCGGCGGCGAAGGCGCCGAATCCTTATGCCAAGCCCATGCCTGAGAAGTGCTACAGGTGTCAAAAGCCTGGGCACCGTTCTAGTAATTGTCCAGAACGAAAGTTGGCCTTGGCAGAGGAAGAAGAAGAAGATGCTGATGGAGCAGTGGGTGACTGGAATGACGAGTATCAAGTTGACTATGCAGAGGAAGATGGGGATCGAGTCAACTGCGTGGTGCAGAGGGTACTGTTTGCGCCAAAATCAGAAGATCACACTCAGCGTCACAATATCTTTCGGTCAAGCTGTTCAATCAACTAGAAGGTGTGTGACCTGATTGTAGATAGTGGCAGTTGCGAGAATTTTGTGACAAAAAGACTGGTGGACCATCTGAAGTTGCCGACGGAGCCCCATCCTTCACCTTACAGCATTGGGTGGATCAAGAAGGGCCCAACAGTAAAGGTAACCGAAGTTTGTAAAATTCCCCTTTCCATTGGAAAATTTTATAAGGCTGAGGTTGCTTGTGATGTTATTGAGATGGATGCTAGCCACATACTGTTAGGAAGGCCCTGGCAGTTTGATGTGGGCGTGGTGTTCAAGGGTCGTGACAACACCTACTCTTTTAATTGGGAGGTCCGTAAAGTTGTTATGGTTCCTTCCAATCAAAAGGTGTTGGTCAAGCCAAAGGTGCAGCAAGCATCGTTTCTAACAGTTGCCAGTTCAGAAGCTGATTTTGTGACAGATTTTAAGGAGTCTAAACAGATTTATGCTATGGTGGTGAAATCGTTGGTGTTAGAGGATAAGACCATGGCTGCAGTTGCTGTACCTAAGAAGATACAACCCTTGTTGGAGGAATTTGAGGAGCTGGTTACAGATGACGTGCCAAACGAGCTTCCGCCAATGAGGGACATTCAACATCAGATTGACTTGGTGCCTGGGGCAAGTCTGCCCAATTTACCACACTATCGAATGAGTCCGAAGGAGAATGAGATTCTGAGGGAAAAAGTAGAGGAGTTATTGCAGAAGGGCCATATACGAGAGAGCTTGAGTCCTTGTGGGGTTCCGGCGTTGTTGACACCAAAGAAAGATGGGAGTTGGCGTATGTGTGTGGACAGTCGCGCCATCAACAAGATCACCATTCGGTATAGGTTTCCAATACCTAGGCTGGATGATATGCTAGACATGCTGGATGGGTCTAAGTGGGTTTCAAAGATTGATCTACGAAGTGGGTATCATCAGATTCGTATCCGACCTGGAGATGAGTGGAAGACTGCGTTCAAAACCAAGGATGGCCTCTATGAATGGTTGGTTATGCCTTTCGGCCTTTCTAATGCTCCAAGTACTTTCATGCGGGTGATGAACCAGGTGTTGAGACCTTTCACGGGAAAGTTTGTCGTCGTTTATTTCGACGACATACTTATCTACAGCAAGACAGAGGATGAGCACGTGGGGCACGTGCGCCAAGTATTGATGGTGCTGCAAGAAAATAAGCTATACATACAACTCAAGAAGTGCAGTTTCTTGACAAACAGCTTATTGTTCTTAGGCTATGTGGTGAGTGCTGCCGGTATACATGTGGATGAGGACAAAGTTGGCGCCATTCGTGATTGGCCAGTTCCCAAAAAAGTTACTGAGGTGCGGAGTTTCCATGGATTGGCCACTTTCTACAGGCGATTCATTCAAAATTTTAGCACCATTGTGGCGCCAATCACCGAGTGCTTGAAGAAAGGGAAATTCTTGTGGGGAGAAGCAGCGAACAACAGTTTCACGGTGATTAAAGAGAAGCTATGCACTGCTCCAGTTCTAGCTCTACCTAGCTTCGAGAAGGTCTTTGAGGTTGAATGTGACGCTAGTGGAGTTGGTATTGGGGCTGTTCTTTCCCAAGAAAAGCGACCTGTGGCCTTCTTTAGCGAGAAGTTAAGTGAAGCAAGGCAGAAGTGGAGCACTTATGACCAAGAGTTTTATGCAGTGGT
The DNA here is from genome assembly GCA_020921065.1 of Vaccinium darrowii. Lineage (NCBI taxonomy): Eukaryota > Viridiplantae > Streptophyta > Magnoliopsida > Ericales > Ericaceae > Vaccinium > Vaccinium darrowii. The sequence continues at coordinate 32,138,215 of CM037159.1, forward strand.
TCGTGCTCTCAAACATTGGGAGCATTATTTAATTCAGAGGGAATTTGTGTTGTACACTGACCATCAAGCGTTGAAGTTCATCAACAGTCAAAAGAAGTTGGATAGCATGCATGTGCGATGGGCCACTTTCATTCAGAAATTTCCTTTTACCATTCGGCACAAATTTGGGGTAACAAATTGAGTGGCTGATGCATTGAGTCGTCGTGCCACATTGTTGGTGACTTTAACCCAAACGATTGTGGGTTTTGAGTTCTTGAAGGAGCTGTATCCAGAGGATGAGGATTTCAAAGAAATTTGGGAAGTGTGCAACCAGAATCGACCTATTAGTGACTTTCATGTTACTGATGGGTATTTGTTTCGAGGCAATCGTCTTTGTATTCCAAGGACTTCGTTGAGGGAGAGCTTAATCCGAGACCTTCATGGTGGAGGATTAAGTGGTCATTTGGGGAGAGACAAGACGGTTGCAAGTTTGGAGGAGAGGTATTTTTGGCCGCAATTGAAGAGGGATGCTGGAAATTTTGTGCGGAGGTGCTATACATGTCAGGTATCTAAGGGTCAATCTCAAAATACTGGTCTTTATACTCCTTTACCTATTCCTAATAATATTTGAGAAGATTTGTCTATGGATTTTGTGTTGGGGCTGCCTCGTACCCAGTGTGGTATGGATTCTGTGTTCGTGGTGGTAGACAGGTTTTCCAAGATGGGGCATTTTATTGCGTGTCGAAAGACATCCGATGCATCTCATGTGGTCCGTTTGTTCTTTCGAGAGGTAGTACGCTTGCATGGGGTTCCACAGTCTATTACTTCTGACAGGGATGTGAAGTTCCTTAGCCATTTTTGGGTCACTTTGTGGAAGATGTTTGGGACTTCACTGAAGCGGAGCTCTACCGCGCATCCACAAACTGATGGTCAAACGGAGGTGACTAACAGAAGCTTAGGTAATCTGATTCGAAGCATATGTGGGGACAAGCCAAGGCAATGGGATAATGCATTACCACAAGCTGAGTTTGCTTTCAACAGTGCAGTTCACAGTGCCACGGGAAAATCACCTTTTTCCTTGGTTTATGTGACACCTCCCAAGCATGCAGTGGACTTAGTTCGTCTTCCGCGTGGTCCTGGAGTTAGTGTTGCGGCTGAGGCAATGGCTAAAGAGTCCCAAGAGGTGATTGATTATGTGCGGCAGAAGTTGGCTGAGACTAATGCAAAGAACAAGGCAGCAGCTGACAAGGGTAGGCGTGTCAAGTTGTTCAATGAAGGCGATGAGGTAATGATATTTTTGAAGAAGAAAAGGTTTCCCGAAGGAACCTACAACAAGCTGAAGCCCAGAAAGTATGGCCCATACAAGGTTTTGAAAAAGATTGGGGATAATGCCTATGTGATTGATCTTCCCGAGTCCATGAAGATCTCCAATATCTTCTATGTGGCTGACATTTTTGAGTATCATGCAGAGGAGCCGCTCTATCCAGATTTGAACTCGAGGTCGAGTTCTTTCGAAGAAGAAGGGATTGATGCAGAACAAGTCGCGGCCCAATTCTACGATCAATTGGACCGGTCAAAGCCTAAGAGGTCCAAACAGCTTTTAATTGAAAATTGCCAATTTCGGCAATTTATCGACGAGCCCGGAATAGGCCCAAACTTGGTGGGCTAAAGCAGAATGGCGCTACGATCAAGACTCACGACCCTAATCGTGACTGATGGTGGATTTCGGCCAAATTCATTCGTTTAGACCTTCAATTTAGTAATTTTGCAATTTTAGGTAATAATTAGATTTCGAATTACTCTTAGCGTGTAATTCCGTTTACGTTGTTTCCAATTGGGAATATCTTATTTTTCTTTCTAGTTTTCAATTTTGGGAGTTTCCCCAATTTTCGGGATACTTTATTTTTAGGTAAGTTTTGCTAGGGTTTGCTAGTTTTCCCTATAAAAGGGCATGTAACCTCTATTATTATTTAGCTTTTAATCAATTATAAATCAGAGTTATTCTCTTTCTTCTTGTGGATTCAAGAAACTCGTGGATTCGAGACCTATTTCCGTTTGAACTAGTACGCAACTAGTTTCTCGTGAATTCCGCTGCGTCAACTCCCCACCACTCCCCCTGTCCCATCACATGTGAGAGGGGGAGCGGTGGGGAGTGGTTGGGGAGGGAGTGTATCTATCATTTTTGTTTAAACGTGTTGTGCGGGGCAAAAAAGAAAAAAGAAAACCAATGTGGGATCAACTAGCTCATCCACTCTGCTTGCGTGAGTTTCTTTCTCTCCAATGTGGGATGTGCATTGCTTACCCAAGAATTCATTGACGAAAATTAGTTTCTGCAACATGAGACTGCAAATTTCTGAGTGAGTAGGTTACCAACATAAGAGGAGGATATTGAAAAAAGAAGTGACAAGAGGTACACAGTCACCAGACCAATAATGACGATTTGGCCCCAACAACAATTCGAAGAGTAGTACCCCCTTGTCCCACCACCTGAATTTAGAGAGGGCTTAATGTGGGAAATAGAAGTGTCAAACGGGTCGGGTCGGGCTGACATGGCCCATATAGACCATTTACTAAATCGTGTCATGCTGGTCCGTTACTTTATCATGCTATGCCAATGCCATGCCTTGCATGTTTTGGCACATATCCAACTGAATTTCGTCCAAAAAAAAAAAAAAAAAGTGTAACAACTATATTTATACACTCCCACAAAGAGAATTTAAATAGAATCATTTACTCCAATATTTAGCCACGATTATATGTTCTCGCATCCAAGTTACTTTATGCTAGTTTCTTTTTTCTAACAAGACAATGCACAAAAGAGACGGTAATTCTGCATTCACTTTATTGATTAATTAGAAATACAATAACCAGCCCTTTTACAACAAAATAATGCTTATTCCCAATCAGTTATTTTGATCCAAGGTGTGCTGTCACTATTAACATAGAAACCATCAGGTCTGGCCTCCCAATAGCAATATGTTTTATCATAAACATGATCGCAGTAATCTTTCTCTATGTTCTTGTCATAAACGTTGAAGATTTTTTGCTTGGAGCCCCAGTAAAAATGACAGAAAAAGAGAGTGTTGTCTATAAATCCACGCGGGTTGAAAAACCAGTTGAATGATTGGCCCTGATAAAGAGTGCGCAAGCCTAAATCGTCATTTCTGGATTGACAACGGACTCGCAGTAGTGACGGTTGGTTTGGAACGCGATCGATGATTTGAACCTCGTTGTCCTTTCCTGCAACATGGTGATTTGCCAAGATGACTAGGAGGAGGAAAAACCGCCTCATTGTATCTTAAAGAACGTCGAAAATGATGTTTATGTTGCTTATGTTTTACTAATTTCCTTGCCTCGTTATATAGGCTCAAGCCATAAACTTGTCTAGCTGGTAAGGGAATAAAATCGATTCTATTTGGGTATGTAATTAAAGGCAATTGAATTTGGAAATACTCATTCTATCCCAAAATTTTTGTCTTTTTTTGAGAATCCAACTTTTTAAGGGAACACAATCATTACTCTTCAAAAAATATCAAAAATGATAAGAGTATAATAATTGTCTCCGACATACTCACACACACACACACCTGAGTGAGAGATATGTGGATTCAGTGTGGGGGGGGCTCCACACACCATGTGAGTGTGTTGGAGCCATATTAGAGTCATTGTTGTACACCTATCACTTTTTAAAATAAAATATATATATATATATATATATATATATATATATATATATATATATATATATATATATATATATATATATATATATATATATAAACTCTCCAAAAATGGGTATAACCTCTCAAAAAACCCATTTTTTGAAATTCAATGATTACTTTATACACTTCAATTCATTTTTTTTTTATCGGCAAAAGAAAACATTTTATTAGGGGGAAGGGGATCCAACCAAAAGTTGGAAAGAACATTAGACGGAAAAAGCCCAAAGCATGTGGGCCTAAAGTGCCCAGATAAACAATGAAGCATACACCTTGAGGGCCTAAAGTGCCGAGACAAACAAATGAAGCGTACACCCTGTGGGCCTAAAGTACCGAGAAAAAACAGATACAACACAAAAAAGCTTAGCCCAAAAGGCTAAGGGAAGCCCAAGAAATCTCAAAACCTGAACTCCTCATCCTTGAAACAACGCACCATCAAAACACCTAGCCACCACGACCACCCCGCCACCACCGGCGAACCAAATGGAGACGATGAACTAACGACCAACACCCGAAGCTGCTGCGGAAGCTCACCATTGCCGTTAAGCAACAACCGTGAATGCCCAGCAACATACATGGCGGGAGACCACGCCGAAAAAACCACCACCACCGTACCAGCCTTGCCGTTAGGCCAAACCGGTGACCTCAACAGAGAAACCAGTCGGATGGAGCACAGTGAAGGTTAAAACGAGAAGCAGGAGACTCGACCATAATGCTTGAAACAGCGATGAACAGGAAAGGCGGTCGAAAAAATAGACGGGCACGAGAAAGAGACAAGAGGAAGAGACCTAAATCGATGCTGACCCCGTCGCCGTTCGAGAAACCCACAGCAGACTGCTCCTCAATTGTTAAACCGATCCAAGAAAACTCGATGTCGGGATCCATAACATCAACGCAAACCACTGCTCCAAGCTGCCATCCATCTCCAAGCTCCAGTGTCGATGGATTTTGTACAGGAGATAAAAAAGATCAGAAAATGGAAGGATAAATGATGTAGGCTAATATTTTTATTCTACAAATATAGGAATTATACTCCCTCCGTCCCAATTTTATAGTCCCTTTTGAGAGTTCGTGCCACTTTTCAAAGTGTTATATCTTATAATCTACAATGTTTTAGGTGATTTTGAACACTATGTTTATTAGATTAAATCAAGATCTATCAAACAAGATCCATATTGCATATAAAATGTATTACCGATTGAAAGATATAATCGTTTTTTTATCCGGTTAGGACAGAACGGGGGACTATAAAATTGGGACGGAGGGAGTATTTAATTAGTAGAACCGTTCCATTTTAAACAAGATTTTCTATAAATATTTAGTTTCCTAATTTGTTTTAATCTAGTATTCCTTATTATAAGTTGCTTGGTTAAAAAGAATTAGGATTTCTTTTTGTTATTTGTTTCCTAGTTGGATTAGGATTTCTTAGCGCTATAAGTATCATTGTAAGCCTAATGGCAGAATTTGGTTGTTTATGAATAAAAGAAAAAGAGTTTTACTCAATATCGTTTGTTCAAAGAGGGAGTACCTCTGGCTCAAACATTGTTCATGTTTATCTTGCAAATAATTTCGTAAAAGGAGGCTGCCCTGCATCAATAGAGGAATAAGGCGTGGAAATAGGCGGCGGCTGTTTGAAGTTGAATTTGAATACTCCATATATGAATGAAGGGCAAAAAAAAAAAAAAACAACGGAATAATTCTTTTCTTGGCTAGTCAAATTTGACAAGGATTTGGGGACATCTATAAAAAGAAATACCGATCAAAATTATGGGCGAGGAGTATTATTTTCTTTCGTCAATAAGCGTGTCACTTTTTTTTTCTTCTATTGAAGTTCGGGCCAACTTTCGCACCCTGACTAATACTTGGGTTTTGAAGTTAGCGGTCGAACACACCGATCTTGCACGAAGGTTTGGAATTAGTGGCAAATCTAAGAATTTTTTTATAGAGGGGTTACCCCCTTCAGGACTGGCCTATACAATTTTCTGGAATGGTTTTTTCTTCCTCCAAATAAGGCTCTTGGAAGTTTTGGAAGTGCGCACAAAAATCAAGCAAAATGACGGAGTTTTGCCGGACAACACGGCACACAACACCTACCGCATAACACCCACCCCGGATCAGACAGAAAGCCATTTGGTCGGTTCGTGTATTTTTTTTTTTTTTGGGAATGAAAGATACATGTAGGAGTTGTTTATCTACGTGACCCCTTGTGTGACCCCACAATTCCAAGTTAAGGCAATAAATGATTGAAGGGCAAAATTGGAACTGAAAATAGGCGTGATTCCAGAGCAATGAATAGACGCCTCGTTTGTTTGGCCGGAGATAAATGGATGAGATATGAAATCCTTTGGGATATGGGTGGGATATGATATCCTTAGGATATTGCTCAGGATATCAATGGATGGAGAAAATCCATATCCAGTGTTTGTGTTCAACGAGATATAACTATTGGAAAACACTTTTTTTTTTGAAAAATTCATATCCCATCCAAATCCCACCCCCCCATGGGATTTTATATCCCGTACGGATTGGGATAAAACTTGGTGAGAGATTTCAAATCCCATCCGAAAAAAAGTTAACAAACATGCAATTTTGAGTCCCACTCCCTCCCAACCCCAAATCACACCCTCAAATTCCACCAAACAAACATGACCAGAGTGGACACTGCCTATTCCAAACAACTTACGGAGTAGTATATGCATTTGGGATGGGAAATTTTTTGGGTACCTATTGTGGAGCCGTGGCGTGCTGTTGGGATAACACGCAGTATCTGAACGTTGCATCTAGACCGTCTAAAAGTATATTCGACGGCTGAGATTAAAACACTCTCTCCTCACTCTCTCTCCTATTTCTCTTTCCAAATCCCGACCGTCCAAAGTCAAAATGGACGGCCTAGATGCGCCGAGGGGTACCATATACCTTGTTGGTACTGAAAAATTGTTCGAGTATAGGGTTTCAAAATCCACATGGTTTCAAGATCCACAAATCTGAAGATTTTGGGGAGTTAATTTCTGATCGCTGGGTCTGTCTTTTTTGACGTTGCTTTTTCCGGTTTTATTTGTTGACAACTGCTGCTTGTGTTATGCTATCATCTTGTAATTTCATTAGGGTTTGTTGATATTATTATGCCCCTAGGGTTTTGTGATGGAGGACCATGAACAGAAACAGCAACAGCCAAAGCTGAACAACTGCATGATGGAGAAGGAAAAGAACAGCAGGAGGAGGAGAAGAATCTGGGTTATCCCAGGATTCAAGGTGAAGGATATCCATTTCGTTTGTTTACCAAAGATGAGAGGAAGAATTACGTCATGGTCACAAGCATGAGTGGTGTATGTATACAAATCCTATACCTGTATATTTAAATTGTTCTCTCCCTTTGTTAATGCTTATGGAATACTTTTATAACCGTGCAAGGTTTTGAATGTCCGTCCATTCCCCCTGGGGTTACGTTTCCTGGTATAGTTGTACCACTTAATCTTGAAAATATTCCTGTTGAGTCGCTGAACGGCTTGCATGATTTCGCAAAGTTAGCTCTGAAGAACTACAACGAACGAAATGTACGCTTCCATACTTTTTGGTGCATTAAATTCTCCCAATCCTTGTAGTTGTTTCCCGGTATTGGCTGTAACTGTGTCTCTTATATTGTAGAACACATCACACCAGTTTGTCAACCTCATCAAAGTCAATGCTAGTTGGAATGGCTGTACAACGCGGTACATCACTTTTCAGGCTGGTTCTCCCGCCATGAACTTTGAAGCTAAAGTGGTTACTTTCATGTGTAACAGCGAGGTCAAGTTTTCCAGGGTTGCACAAGAGGTCAACCCAGCGGAAGGTACTTTTCGTTTCAATTGTTTTTGCACTTGCGTTGTTTCGAATGCAGACCATTGCTTTTGAACATTAGTCCAGTCCCTTCACATGTTTTCCCTCTTTAGATGCTATGGGGCATCTTATGTTGTCTTTTGTCTGATTCACGTCACTGATGCACCTTTCTTGAAGCAAAAAATCAGTAGTAGGTTTCTTATGTTGTCTTTTGTCTTTTGACCTGTTGCCAGCAGCAGATCATATCATTTGATCTTTCAATATTATTTCTTTAGGCTTTCTCCTCAAATAAAACAAATTCACCCTTTTAATATTGGTAAGAAAAGGTATGAAGAGAAAGCGTAAAGCGTGTTCAGTATTGTTAAAATTGCCCTTACTAGATAATTTTCTCTTCCAATGTGTATTGCATAGGTTTGTATTCTTTGGTAACTGTTGTGTGTTCCTCTGCCAATTGTTCATGTTGTATTTCCCTTTCCACAAAATATTTGGTTGCCTTATCCCAAGAACAAAAATGAAAAAGTTACACTTGGGCTAGTTGTCACTTGTCATAATGCCCGTTAAGACTTGTTCAGCAATTTGGTCGTCGTTCATTTTGTGTATCCTTCGAAACTATGGAAACCCAAATGTATTTATGTTCACTCTTATATTTGCAACAAGTACAAAGCTTTGTGTTGCTGTCCTTCCAATATAATTTGTGTTGTCATTTTTGAAAAAATCAAAAATTCCCAGTGCAAATTTAAGATCCCCCACTTTGTTTGCTTGTATGACAACCAAATATTTCTTATCGAATCGAACCATGATATTCTGCAACATTTCTGTGGTGGCAAAGAAGAGAATATCAATATGTATGCTGCGGCGAAAAGTTTAGATGTCCAGTATATAGTAAATTTGTTTGTCTATCCACCATTGGGTTATAACATCAGCTGTGTCGACCTTGTTATCAATTTTCGTTTGTGTGGGCATTTCGGACTTCTAATGCATTCTATGGAAGTAAAACTTGTTTGTTAACTTCTTTGGTTGTTAAAATAGGCTCAGATTTTCAGTATCCTCCCTGGTAATAAAGCAATAGCATGCATTATGTTTTACTGGTCTCGATTATCACATTTTCCATATGGGTGGTGACTTTAGTAGTCCCTATATGCAGTCCCTTTTCCTGTCCTTTCGCGTGTTGAAAACTGTATTAATAAGTGATAAAATAGGGATGCGTCCACCCCAAACCTGAACCCCTATTGTTGAATACATAAGAAGATTGGCAGAGCAAAATAAAGCAGAAAAGCTTCAACGATTCACACTTCCCCCAATTACACAATCACATACGCTCTCTTTAAAACTTCAGTTTTTCTTCTCTTGTTATTACAATGGGCAACAAAAAATGAAGGAAAGCAACTAGAAGCACAAGAGACAGAAGAATCTGTTATGTTCTTCAGGTACAAAAGAGATTTGTGGTAGTGTATTGTAGTGATTCAATAGTATACTTGTAGGATTACATTGACCTTTTCTTTTTATGAATGTCTCGACATCATTCTAGTCTAACATTTAGGCTTAATTAATATTCCTTTCCAAAGTGGTTCTTTTGATTTCTTTCCTAAATAGTTCTACCGTATTTGTATTGTTTCCTCAAATTGAGAGATGAATAGAAGGTAAATATTCCTTGACATTGTTGACAATAAGCGTGAAATTGTAAAATACTACAAAAAAAAACCTATAAGAGCGAGTAAGAGGCATGTGAAACCGACCCCAACCTGTCCCCCATAAAAGTCTCTATTTTCCCTGAACTGAACTGAAACCTATCAGAGCGAGTAAGAGGCATGTGAAATGGGGATCCACCCCTATTGGGGCAAGGCGGGTGGAGGTCTAGCCGGGGTTCGAATTGCTTGGGCTATGTTGCCAACCCTATAAGTGAAGGGCAATAATGTTAGTTCACATAATTAACAACAATACGACGTGTAGATTTAAGAGAAGGGGAGTGCAGAAGAGACTGAGACAACATCATGTTAGATGTAGGAAGTGGTTCTGGAAAGAAAGACACCCACCCCAGGATTTATATAAGCCGCTTAGTCGTTTGAATCCATAAACGTTGGTTTCTACACACTCACCCCTACATTTCTACCCATGGTAGTTCATCCTCTCATACCGTAGGGTATTCGTAACAGGTATTGTATTTGCTCTCCAGTTTTATGTTTGTAATGTTTTTTTAACCATCTCTTTTTGAGAACTCCCGTCTTTCTGTTATTGTAATGCAACAGCCTTGAAAGCCATGCCATGGTTGGAAAAGTGGAGCATTGCGATGGGGGAGGGACAAATGCAGTCACCCGGGCAATCACATGGGCAGCAGTAGTACTGGACGACAATTGAGGGGAGAAAGACTAGGATCCCATCATCTGCTATAAGTGCTTATGTAATCTGATGGATCACTCAAAATGACTTGCAGTTGCTTGCCCTCAATTGCTTGAGTTGTTACCAGAGTGGCATCGCCCCACACCTGACTGAATCGGTTTTTCCTCACCTCGGGAGAGTTGGTGCGGACACTAGAGCCCAGGCTCGTTCCTTGCAAGTCTACCAGAACCGGAAGATTTGGATGAATATATTCTTGGACCTGGCGATAGATTTTATCATTAGGATTTATCTAGTTTGTTATTTAGGATATTTATTTAATTAGTTGGTTGTTAGTTTATCTTTATCTTAGTCGTCATTATCACTTTGTGGGAGCCTATTTATTGGGACTTTCATATTTTCAACAGTTTCAAGCCATTACCTCATCCAACGACCTGCAGGTTTGATGTGATTACAAATGCTATATATCCCAATTGATAGTAACTCGTTTGAATGCTTTCTGGTTCCTTTTAAGCCAAATATTCCAGCAAGCAAACAGGAAAGACCCTCGGCCAAGAATTGACTAGATAAAAATGAAGTTTAGATTGACAGTTTGATTTAACCCAGGAGGGGCCTATCACAAAAAAGAGTCGTGCATTCCATTTGGGATTCCTAAACGAGTACGGGCAGTTACGTAAAACATGCAAAGCAGATTCCGGTATAGACGGACAAAGGGTTCAACAAGGATCTGTGACTGTTACGTCGGAAGAGCGTAGCTCTTGACTCCTAAACTATGGAGATTTTGAGAGAGAGAAACGATTAAATTGGGAGAGTTAGGGAAGGAAAAAAAAAAAATGAGAAGAGGAAAGAAGTTGAAGATCCTTGAAAGAAGTTCAGATCCTTACTTTCGAGCGGGCTTAATGTGGGAAATAGATTTGTCAAACGGGCTGGGCAGATATGGCCCATTTAGCTTTGTGCAACTATGTCATGCTGACCCGTTTACTAAGTCGTGTCGGTACGTCTCCAACCGAATTTCCTCGGAAAAAAAGGTTTCATGTAACAACTATATATATATAATTCTTATCTATACGATTTTGAAATAAATAATTCCTAAATAGTTTTTTTTTGTCTGTTAAAAATTTATATTTGTTGTGTCGTGCACCGTGCCATACCGTGCCTAGCCCACTTTCGTGTTTGTCTAAGACTGCGCCGTGCCGGCCCACTTCCGTGTCGTGCCATGCCACATTTAAACGTGAACAATGATACATACACTCCTCCCAACTACTCCCCACCACTCCCCCTGTCCCATCACATGTGAGAGGGGGAGCGGTGGGGAGTGGTTGGGGAGGGAGTGTATCTATCATTTTTGTTTAAACGTGTTGTGCGGGGCAAAAAAGAAAAAAGAAAACCAATGTGGGATCAACTAGCTCATCCACTCTGCCTGCATGAGTTTCTTTCTCTCCAATGTGGGATGTGCATTGCTTATCCAAGAATTCATTGACGAAAATTAGTTTCTGCAACATGAGATTGCAAATTTCTGAGTGAGTAGGTTATCAACATAAGAGGAGGATATTGAAAAAAGAAGTGACAAGAGGTACACAGTCACCAGACCAATAATGACGATTTGGCCCCAACAACAATTCGAAGAGTAGTACCCCCTTGTCCCACCACCTGAATTTCGAGAGGGCTTAATGTGGGAAATAGAAGTGTCAAACGGGTCAGGTCGGGCTGACATGGCCCATATAGACCATTTACTAAATCGTGTCATGCCGGTCCGTTACTTTATCATGCTATGCCAATGCCATGCCGTGCCTGTTTTGGCACATATCCAACTGAATTTCGTCAAAAAAAAAAAAAAAAAGAAGTGTAACAACTATATTTATACACTCCCACAAAGAGAATTTAAATAGAATCATGTACTCCAATATTTAGCCACGATTATATGTTTTCGCATCCAAGTTACTTTATGCTAGTTTCTTTTTTCTAACAAGACAATGCACAAAAGAGACGGTAATTCTGCATTCACTTTATTGATTAATTAGACATACAATAACCAGCCGCTAGTTTCTTTTTTCTAACAAGACAATGCACAAAAGAGACGGTAATTCTGCATTCACTTTATTGATTAATTAGACATACAATAACCAGCCCTTTTACAACAAAATAATGCTTATTCCCAATCAGTTATTTTGATCCAAGGTGTGCTGTCACTATTAACATAGAAACCATCAGGTCTGGCCTCCCAATAGCAATATGTTTTATCATAAACATGATCGCAGTAATCTTTCTCTATGTTCTTGTCATAAACGTTGAAGATTTTTTGCTTGGAGCCCCAGTAAAAATGACAGAAAAAGAGAGTGTTGTCTATAAATCCACGCGGGTTGAAAAACCAGTTGAATGATTGGCCCTGATAAAGAGTGCGCAAGCCTAAATCGTCATTTTTGGATTGACAACGGACTCGCAGTAGTGACGGTTGGTTTGGAACGCGATCGATGATTCGAACCTCGTTGTCCTTTCCTGCAACATGGTGATTTGTCAAGATGACTAGGAGGAGGAAAAACCGCCTCATTGTATCTTAAAGAACGTCGAAAATGATGTTTATGTTGCTTATGTTTTACTAATTTCCTTGCCTCGTTATATAGGCTCAAGCCATAAACTTGTCTAGCTGGTAAGGGAATAAAATCGATTCTATTTGGGTATGTAATTAAAGGCAATTGAATTTGGAAATACTGATTCTGTCCCAAAATTTTTGTCCTTTTTTGAGAATCCAACTTTTTAAGGGAACATATTCATTACTCTTCAAAAAATATCAAAAATGATAAGAGTACAATAATTAATCTCCAACATACTCACACGGTGTGTGGAGCCCACATACACATGAGTGTGAGATATGTGAATTCAGTGTCTGGGGCTCCACACACCATGTGAATGTGTTGAAGCCATATTGAAGTCCTTGTTGTACACCTATCACTTTTTAAAAATTATATATAAACTCTCCAAAAATGGGTATAACCTCTTAAAAAACCTATTTTTTGAAATTCAATGATTACTTTATACACTTCAATTCACTTTATTTTTTATTGACAAAAGAAAACATTTTATTAGGGGGAAAGAGATTCAACCAAAAGTTGAAAAGAACATTAGAGGAAAAAAACCCAAAACCTATGGGCCTAAAGTGCCCAGATAAACAATGAAGCATACACTTTGAGGGCCTAAAGTGCCGAGAGAAAAAAAAATGAAGCATACACCCTATAGTCCTAAAGTACCCAGAAAAAACAGATACATGCAGCACAAAAAAGCCTAGCCCAAACGCCTAAACTCCTCATCCTTGAAACAACGCACTATCAAAACAACTAGCCACCACGACCACCCCGCCACCACCGGCAAACCAAATGGAGACGATGAACTAACGACCAACACCCGAAGCTGCTGCGGAAGCTCACCAGTTGCCGTTAAGCAAAAACCGTGAATGCCCAGCAACATACATGGCGGGAGACCACGCCGAAAAAACCACCACCACCGTACCAGCCTTGCCGTTAGGCCAAACCGGTGACCTCAACAGAGAAACCAGTCGGATGGAGCACAGTGAAGGTTAAAACGAGAAGCAGGAGACTCGGCCATAATGCTTGAAACAGCGATGAACAGGAAAGGCGGTCGGAAAAATAGACGGGCGAGAGAAAGAGACAAGAGGAAGAGACCTAAATCGATGCTGCCCCCGTCGCCGTTCGAGAAACCCACAGCGGACTGCTCCTCAATTGGTAAACCGGTCCAAGAAAACTCGATGTCAAGATCCATAACATCAACGCAGACCACTGCTCCAAGCCGCCATCCATCTCCAAGCTCCAGTGTCGATCGATTTTGTACAGGAGAAAAAAAAAGATCAAAATTATGGGCCGAGGAGTATTATTTTCTTTCGTCAATAAACGTGACACTTTTTTTTCTTCTATTGAAGTTCGGGCCAACTTCCGCACCCGGACTAATACTTGGGTTTTGAAATTAGCGGTCGAACACACCGATCTGGCACGAAGGTTTGGAATCAGTGGCAAATCTAAGAATTTTTTTTATAGAGCGGTCACCCCTTTTGGACCGGCCTATACAATTTTCTGTAAGGCTGAATATATACAACTATATCATTCTGGTGTTGCCATAAAGAGAGTCTTGTGCACTAGGTATATTACGTTTCCCTCTTTTTTGTTGGCCTGCTATTATTTTGGGGATTACATTGAGGGGAAGAGACCGGTCTATACCAAGAAAATAAGAATTTTTGTAAGACTGAATATACTCCCTCCGTCCCAATTTGTCGTGCCTGTTTCTTTTTTTGAACATCTCAAAAAATTGACTATATCTCATAATCTATATTGTTTTTTATGATTTCGAAATCTTTGTTTAGAAAAACTAATTGAGATCTATCAAACAAGATCCATATTAAATATAAAAAATATTGTAAATTAAAAGATATAGACAATTTTTTGAAACGTCCAAAAAAGAAAATAGACGCAACAAATTGAGACGGAGGGAGTATACAACTATATCGTCTTGGCATTGCCGCAAAGAGATTCTTGTGCGCTGGGTATATGACTCTTTCCCTCATGTTTGTTGGCCTAATAATATTTTGGGGATTTACAGGGTATATAACTTTTTCTCTTTTTTGTTGGCCTGCTAATATGTTGGGCATTTGCATTGAGTGGAAGAACAAGACTAGTATAAAGTGCCCTCCATATCTCATTTCAAGGACCCCGAGGGGGAGGAGGATGGGTTGCATGCCACGCACAACACCGTGCTGTGCAACCACAACACGGTTGCGTTGGAGACATTTACCGCGTGGAGCTTGTTGAGTATTACTTGTGTCCCCAAAATCAACTCAATTGGATATCTTTAAATGCGTTACTGGAAGACAAATAGTTTGAAAAGAAATGGAACACAAATGGACACAAACACTGGATCAAAACCATTTTTTCTAATTATTTGTTTTCCGATGAGGCGCTTAAATATATCCAATCAAGTTAATTTTTGGAACTGTACAATCTCCAATTTTGTGAATCGTTGGGCCCATCGTCAAACGACGAAGCCCCATCAAAAAACCCGATCTCTCACTAGTTCAACATCTTCTCTCACCTGAAGTATCTCTATTGCTGCTCATCATCTTCAGGACCTATATATTGTCATATGAGCTTCCTTTCATCTCCAATTTACTTGTCATATGAGTTACCTTTCATCTCCAATTTACGAACCCAATGGAAATTGTATAGCAATTTTTGAAATTATTTGATTTTAAAAGTTCAGGGATCAAGTTTTATTTTTTATTTTCAGTTCTAATTTATTGATCCAGATTATCTTATGTAATTTTAAACTCATTGGGATGAGTTCAACAGGGAAACATTTTTTTAAATTTTTTTTGGGAAATTGGAATTTGTCTCAAATACTATGTTTTGTCTTACCTATGTGTGGATGGGGGCATGAACCCAAGTAGGCTTTCTAAAAAAAGATATAGTTGAGATAACCACATTTTGTGAGTCCAATAACCGCCTCTTGTGAGTAAAGATAACCACATTTGATCCCAAATAAGCTTTAAAAAAAGATATACTACAGATAACCACATCTTGTGAGTCCAAATAACCACCTCTTGGATTCCAAATATGGTTATCTGCACCGACGATTTTTAGGGCGAAGTCAAATTTTCCGATAACTTTTCCGGCGCCTGTGAAATTTCCGGTGACTTTTCCGACGAGAATATATTATGTACTAAATTTAATGTGACAGTATATTTGTCCTATTAAAAATGGAGAGTGGACCTTACACCTTAGAAAATGCAAAAAAAAATGGGTTACAGGTGTTATGGAAATATGAGGTGGACTAGACATGTCACAAAGAGCTATAATGGACCTTATAGCAATTCTTTATTCTTTTCTTTTTTTTCCTAACAAGAAAATGCACAAAAGAGACATTGTAATTCGGCCCATTTACTTTATTTGTAATACCCCGTATTTTTATTTGAAATTATTTTAGTTATTGGGACATGGTTTTGTTTTTATAAAAATTAGATATTTTGGATCGTAAAATGTCGGGGTCGAAATTATTTTAAGGGGGGATAAATTGTAAAAGCCCGTATTTTTTTGAAAAGAAATTTTTTTAATTTATGAGTTTGACTATATATATTATACATATATGTATGTAGGTATATTTGATGTAATTAATTTGGGCAGGTAGTGTAGGAAGCTGAGAGTTAATAGAGCACGCCAAGACACTCATTATTGGGCATATATGTGCATGGGCTTTGGCCTGCAACTTGACATGTTAGGTGTAGAAAAAAAGATGGCAGTTGGATATTTATTTCGTGGAAATTTATTTGGGCATTGTGTATAAGTCTAGGTCTCTCACACTTGTAGTTTTATCACCTTAAACATATAGAGAGAGGCAGACATAGCCGAAGGTGTTCTTTTTGAGCTAGAATAAGAAAATAAGAGTTAATCTGATCATTGTCAAATTTTAGCGTACTATTTGTTGAGGTGGAGGCTACATGTTTGATGGCCACGATGGTATTTTGAGGTAACCCGGGGAGTATACGATATGCTTTCCATTTCCGAAATCCTTTCATTTCTATCATTTCGTACTCCTCTTGAATATCTCGTTCATTTGTTCGATTATGTGGAATTTTGTTGAAAGTGGAATATTTGTTATGGAAAATGGTATTTTTGGCTAAAGTGTCATGGAACTGTTTGGTACGATGATCGAGTGACCTTGCCAATCTCTTGGCTGATCTAGGAAAGCCAGATAGGCTAGGTGAAGCGGGTGAGGATGGGCACTGATCATGTACTGAGGAGGACCGGGTATGAGGTCCCTTGTGATTGATAAATCGGCTTGACAATTGTTTTTTATTAATTCCACTCAAGTGCAAGCATTGTTATTCTGTTGTATCGTATACTTCCCGGAGATTTTTATCTTTCAGGTGTGGACCCGGGTTAGTGAGGCTGATTCGAAGGATTTGATGATATTTATTTGGTCGAGGGATTTTTTAGAGGAGTATTTATTCAGAGACTTTTGTATTATTTGGGTGATGTAAATTTTGTATTGAGGAAAATAGGGCCTAGAAGTGTATAAAAATACAGTGTATTTATGGAGCTTTTATTGGAAAATTCGGGTCATTACATTATTGATTAATTAGACATACAATAACCAGCCATTTTACAACAAAATAATGCTTATTCCAAATTAGTTATTTTGATCCAAGGTGTGTGGTCACTATTAACATAGAATCCATCAGGTCTAGTCTCCCAATAGCAATGTGTTTTTTCATCATGATGTACACAATAATCTTCTTCTATGTTCTTCTCATAAACGTTGAAGACTTTTTGTTTGTAACCCTAGTAAAAATGACATAAAAAGAGAGTACTATTGTCTAATTCTGAGCGGGGTGAAAAACCAGTTAAATGATTGGCCCTACTAAAGAATGAGCAAATGTAAATCATCATTTCCGAATTGACAACAGACTCACAGTGATGACGATTTGATTGGAATGCAATCGATGATTTGAACTTCGTTTTCCTTTGCTAAACTTGGTGAATTGCCAAGATGACTAGAAGAATGAAAAACCGGCTCATTGTATCTTAAAGAATGTCGAAAATGCCGATCAAAAAAGAATATCAAAATGATGTTTATGTTGCTTATGTTTTACTAATTTTGTTACCTCATTATATAAGGCTCAAGCCATAAACTTGCTGGTTAGAGCATCTCCTACCCATCTCTCACTCTTTCTCCATTTTGGAGACTCAAAAATTTATATTTTATTCAAAAAGCAAATATGGAGAATGAACAACTCCAACCCCAATTCTCCATTTTTATCTCCCAAATTTCCCTCCAAAATTTTGCTCCCAAAATACCTCTCCAATGTTTTTCCCTTCAGTAATTGTAGCATTAAACCACCAGTAATATGATGCAACTAGATTTTTAATTTGCTTTTCCTGTTTGCACCCCAAGAATTCTGCTCATACAAGCACATGAGCAGATAAAACCGTTTATAATGTGCCAATAGTAACACTTACCTTCAAAGCATAAGATCATTCATTTCCACCAACAATAATAACACCATTCAAGTAGCAGTAAAGACCATAGAAAATACAAGAGGAATTTTGAAGTCATTTCTTTTCAATGACACCATTCAAGTAGCAGTAAGTGATTTTATACCTATGTAATATGAGGCTCATTTTGAAGATACTATTAATATCTTTTCAATGATATAAATTTTATAAAAATTGAGGGTATAATGTAAAAGTTATGGGTCATTCAAGAAAATTTAGTAAAAAGAAATTAGGATATGGTTGGTAATATAATTTGTTATCAATACATCCAAAGGATAAAATAGTAATTTTAAGTTAAGTAAAAAGGGAGAAATGAAGAGGGGTCTCCATTTGGTGGGAGATACTTTAAATATGGAGGATGAGAGTTGGGTCTCCAAAATGGAGGCCCCAAATGGAGATGGGTTGGAGGGCATGGATTCTCTGTAAGGGAAATTTGATTCTCCAAAATGGAGATTTGGAGATGGGTAGGAGATGCTCTAAGGGAATAAAATTGATTCTATTTAGGGAGGTAATTAAAGGCAATTGTATTTGGAGATACTCATTCCATCCCCAAAATTTTGGTGCCTCTTTCAGAATTTAACTTGTTAAGGGAACACAATCATTACTCTTCAATCTATATAAACTTCCCAAAGTACCCGTTGTTTTGAAATGCAATAATTACTTTATACAATACTTCAATTCACTTTTCCCTCCACTTTTTAGTTTGAATTTGAATTCGAATATATGGATGAAGGCCAATAAAGGCAATGGAATAAATTTTTCTCTTGATTAGTCAAATTGGACAAGGATTTTGGGACATCTAGAAAGGAAAATATGGACCATAATTATGGCACAAAGGAGTATTATCTTATTTTGTCAATAAACGAGACACTTTTTTTTCCCCTAGTGAAATGTCCGGGCTTAATTTCCACACACTGACTAATACCTGGGTTTTGAAGTTAGCGGTCGAAGACACCTCTAGCATGAAGGTTCGGACTCGGTGGCGGATCTAGGAATTGGCCATAGAGGGGTCACCCTTTTAGAACCAACCTATACAAAGAAAAATAAGTACATGTAAGGGTAAATATATACAACTGTATCGTCCTATACAAATATATATATATATATATATATATATATATATATATATATATATATATATATATATATATATATATATATATATATATATATATATATATATATATATATATATATATACTATTTATGTAAGGTTGAATTTATACAACTATATGGTCCTGGCGTTGCCGTAAAGATACACTCGGTATTTGACTTATTCCCTTTTTTTTTTTGTTGGACTGCTAACATTGTGGGGATTCACATTGAGTTCCGGCAGAATACAATAGATCATTTTTTGTGGTGGATATTCAACTATTGCTGGGACTAGGTCAATGGAACTCATATTCAACTCATGGTTGAATATTTGGTTTGAACAAGTCCTGACCATTTCTGCACTACTTGCTAAATACAAAGATGCCAATTAGGGTTGGTCATTTCCCCGACCCATTCGAATCCAATCCGATCTTCGATTCGAACGGATCAGTAATATAGAGATCTGTTTGGAGATTGGATAGGATATGGGAATTTTTTTTGAAAATGTTTGGGGATCGGGTAGGGGGTGGAGATAGGCATGTCCCCATACTGAATCCGTTCCCCGATCCATCCCTGCTCTGCTCGGTCCCCAATTCGCCCGGTCCCTGAATCCCCGAATATAGGGGGTCTATTCATGAGTTTTGAAACTTTTGGGTCCCACTAAATTTCCTCCAAACACATGGGGTCACACTAAATTTTCTCCAAATATTTAATTGATAATTAAACTTTGTAATACAATAAATGTGATTAAATAAGAAATGCATCACTATAATTTGAATACATCCCAACTAGGTTGACATCTACTCAACCATCAATCATATGCCTTCCTTAAAATAAACACAAAAAAATGCAAAATAAAAACAATATTTTTCCAATTGAGCCGTTGATTTTGTTGTTCCTATTGATGAAATCAATTGTGTAAAGTTTCTTCTCGATCGAGTTTAGAAAACTTATCGATCGGGACCCCATTTGTATTTTTTTAATGATACTTTTCATCCGATTAAATGTCTATCGATACGCGATCCACGTAATTTTTCTACGACTGATAGATACCATAATATGTAAAAGATAGATGGTTTCGTACTTTACTTTATCTTAGTGCTTCATATGAAGTTGAAGATCACACTATTTAACTAATCTTTTATGCTATCTTGCTTGTGGTTCATTTAGTATTCAGATTAGAAATCCAGTTGATATTTGATACAATTTGAATTGAAGCTGGCAAACACTTACGCTTACACATGAATACCGTGTCGTGTTGTGCCAACGATAAACATACCGTGCCCGTGCCGGCCTGGCCCGTTCGACACCTCTACTTGTAACTTGATTTTAGTATTTAATTTGTAATTGAGATTCTAGATTTCTAGTAATCTATTTTATTATTATTTTTTTAAATGATTGGATCCCCGAATCCCCGTGGGGATTCCCGTTCCCCATTTGGAGTGGGGACGGAAGATGAAAATAAAACCCCGTTGAGGATTAGATAGGGGATGGATATGGAGAAGGAGTTTAGGGATTGGGAGTGGAGATAGTACTCTCCGGCCCCGATCCGTCCCCGTGCCCATCCCTAATGCCAATATCATTTCTAGCAGAAGCGCAGCACTGGATATAGGGGCCGAGCTATTTTTGGGCCGGCGGGGCCTTGATACCACTCAAATTTTGTACATTTTTCAGTATGATTTTTACATATATTAAATAGATATGATAGGATAAAAGTTTCGTCTTAAGATAAAATAAAGATTGGTCCTCAAATCCATATCTTTACCTTGCTCCTTCGAAAGAATAATTAATTTTGTTTTGTAAAACGTAACGACATATATTTAATTTGAGGAAAAAACTACAATACAAACCCCTATTAAGGTGTGTACCATGTGCATGTCCAAAATGTTACGAGTTTTAGTATAAAAATTACGACACACACCAATATGTTACAATTTTTAGTGAAAATGTCGTGTTTTTTATTGCTGAAAATTATAAGAATCAAATGTTATAATTTGCAGTGAAAATATTATGATTCATAATGTTGAAAAATTACGAGTTTTTAGTATAAAAGTCTAAAATTATATGAATTTCTATGAGGTGGTACAATTTAGATCACGCATTAAGTGTATCGTACATATTTTTAAGTCCCGGCGCCGTGAGTGTCCGTGTATGATAAGAATCCAGCTGGGAGGTAAACTGCGTCTAAGAACTTGACCGTATCCACCTGCCGGCTTCTGATATTTAAATTTTCCTCTAAGCCTCTTTTTCGCAAGTATTCTGCCTTCGTTGGCAATCACAATCACATGACACAAAATCAACATTGTTAATTCAGCCGATCGGCAATCTAGAAAACGATTTTTTGTACCCATTTCAATATTTTTGTTACTTGTTAGTTGCTACCCTTTCCAGCTTCATAAAAAGAGAAGCCAACACTGGCAGGGAAATTTTTCGCAAACGATGGGTCGAGTTTCCACCTGTATATTCTCTGTTACTCTGTTTCTTGCCTTCATGATGGTGAGTTCACAGGAAGAACAACTGAAGCGGGTTCTAGTCCAGTTCATGGCAAAACTCTTACCCGAGGAAAGAGGCCCGAATTTCGGGTGGAATTTAACTTCAGACCCTTGTAAAGACAGATGGAGCGGTGTTTCATGTGATAGCACATTACTTGTTGTGAAGAAAATTGTTCTTGATCAATTCAACCTGACTGGATTTCTTGACGTTGCTTCTTTATGTAACGTTACGGCGCTTTCAATCCTGAGCTTAAACAACAACCATTTGGGTGGAGGAATACCATCCGAGATATCGAATTGTCGGGTTTTGACACATTTGTATCTGTCTGGGAATCATTTCTCCGGTATCCTTCCGCTAAGTCTACCGCAGTTGGGTAATCTGAAAAGGCTTGATGTATCGTACAACGATTTTTCCGGTCAGATCCCGGATCTGTCGCGAATTTTGGGTTTGCTTACTTTTTTCGCTCAAAACAATCAGCTAAGTGGGAGGATACCCAATTTCGACTTCTCCAACCTTGTCTACTTTAACGTCTCCAATAACAATCTCAGCGGTTTGATTCCTAGCACCGCCGTTGGACATTTCGGTCTAGACAGCTTTTCGGGTAATCCTCAATTATGTGGAGACCCGTTGCCGAATCAATGTCCCCCACCACCACCACCACCACCTCCTTCTCTTCTCGATAAAAAGTCGAAAACGACGTCCAAAACTGACTACCTTATCTACTCTGGTTACGGTATCCTTGGCATCGCCTTGGTGCTCCTCGTCTTCACTTTCATAATGTACAAGAGGAAAAAAGCAGCCGAAAGAGAGAACACCGGCGGCACAAAAAGCAACGAGACCAATATTGGGAGTTCGATGGAGTTCAAGACCGGAGGAAGGTATGCGTCGGAGTATTCCATGACATCCCGCGAAAGTGGGAAAAATAGTTCCTCTCTTGTAGTCTTTGCTAATCCTGCAGAGTACGAGCTGAAGTTTGATGACTTGCTTAAATCCCCGGCGGAGTTGGTTGGGAGGGGGAAGTATGGGAGCCTCTTCAAGGTTATGCTCGACGGTGGGCTGACTATGGCTGTGAAAAGGATTAGGAATGTTGGGATCCCACGCGAAGATTTCAAGAAGCAGATGAAGAAGATTGACAGGGTGAAGCATCCGAATGTGTTGCCGGTCGTAGCTTATTATTGTTCCCAGCAAGAGAAGCTGTTGGTTTATGAGTTCCAGCACAATGGCAGCCTCTTTAAGCTTCTTCATGGTATAATCTTCACTCTTCTTTTTTCTTGTATGGTATTATACATCAGCTATGTATCTTCCACTATAAAGGAGCTATACTTCCTCCTATAACAAGAAAACAAAGAAACTACTTCCTTGGCCTGCCTTTGACTGGATCAGGAAGAGGATTACTTGAGATGCGCGTAAGCTAGTCCGGATACCCTTATAGTCAAACCTTAAAAAATAACTAGAAACTACTTCCTAGGTCACCGAAAACTGGATACACATGCACAAATCATAGAGACACTAGTGAAGCATAAGCATTTGGATTTCTGAAACTTTTAGTCTCTTTAGGTGTTGTAGCTCATGGACGGTCGATTAGACATTTTTTCACAACAAGCAAGGATGGAGCTAAAGGGGACACTGCAAGTGGTGGTGGTCGCCACTGCTACGACCATAAATAACTCCCTTACTACACAAATATTTTTCTTATCTGTTGGCAAGTTGTATGGGTCTGCCACCTCTATCTCTTTAGTTTATTACCAAGCATGAAATACTGATCTTTCAAGAGTAATATCTTATGAAACATGGTGGTCTGAAAAAATCTTCTCTTGCGGGTACCGAGATTTGATTACAGTAGCGAACAACGTCAAAATCGGGTCCAAAATGACCAAGAACTCACCATTTTTCTGTGTCTCCTCAAAGCTGCCAGAAATTTGATACATATGGCCCAAAAATGGCTTTCTTTAGGATAAGGTGATAAGGGTATATAATTGAGGGCTTCTTTCTGTATAGCATTACCATACCGATATTACAAGAGTCACAATCATAGCTCCGTCCCTAACAAAAACAAACCTAAGCCTTAGTGTAAACTCCTACACCATAATTTCAAGTGGATTTGAAAACTCTGCCACAAATTGTCTCCAAGAAACCAGGAAATAAAATTCTATAGGAAACATTGCATTGATTCATATACAAGAGGTTCATAAGGTGGTGCTAAATCCTAGCCTGCTAGCAATATTTGATAATCCTAAATTTTCCATGTATCTTTGTTAATTACAGAACCGCGAAATGGGCAAGTATTCGACTGGGGAAGTAGATTAGGCGTAGCAGCCATCGTCGCACAAGCACTGGCTTTCATGCATGAGAAGCTTCGCAACAATGGGATTGCTCATGGGAACCTCAAATCAACCAACATATTGTTCAACAATGATATGGAACCCTGCGTCAGTGAGTACGGTCTTATGGTGGTCGAAAACGATCAAGACCAATCGATGGAGTTCTCAACTGACAGTATCAGAAGCAACCATTTACCTACTACAGCCCGCGGATACAGTGCTTTCAAGGTGGACGTTTACAGCTTTGGGGTGATTCTGCTGGAGATGCTCACAGGGAAGATGGTCCAGGACGGTGCGTTGAACGACTTGGGGAGGTGGGTTCACTCAGTTGTTAGCGAAGAATGGACGGTCGAGGTCTTCGACAAGGCCCTCCTTTTGGAAGGCGCGAACGAGGAGAGGATGGTGAATTTGTTGCAGGTGGCATTGAAATGCATAAATCCATCTCCAGAGGCTAGGCCAAGCATGGGTCAAGTAGCTGAAATGATCAACTCTATCAAAGAAGAAGAAGAGAAATCCTTGGGCTCTGAACTATGAGACACATTGTCACAAAAACATGTGGAAAGATGACTTGATCCAACAAAAATAACAGGAAAATTCTACCGTCTGCTAATGGACGGACAATAAAAATGCTCTTTTACCCGTACAAGTGCACTCTAACCGGTAAAAGTGTATGCATTCTTACCAGTCAAATAGCTTTCTTATCAGTAAGAAAAAAAATTTATCGTCTGTCAAATGGGCTGAGAATAGGACTGAAAATAATAATAATATGTGAAAAGAAGGATCAAATTGGTTCATTGGCAATTTAAATTCATTTTTGTATGTCTAGAAACTCTATTCTTGGAGGGATGTCATATTGACAGAATATTTCAACGAATGTCTTTACAGTGTGTGACTGTGTGTCGTGGATTGAGGGTGCCTGTAGTGAGCAAACTCATTATACGCATGTAGTGAGCAATTATACGGTCGTCGGTTCGGCAATCAATGGTCCAGATTAAATGAAATTATCCTACACATAAATTGCTTTGGATTAAATAAAATTAATCTGATCCGTTTATTGCCGAACTGACGGCCGTGATTGCTCACTACACCTGTATAGTGAGCAAACTCACTCTAGGCCCCTGGGTTCCATATGTGGCAACTTATCTGGAATAGTGAGTTCCACCATTTAAGGGTGTTTGTTGCGTGACTAAAAATTTGTGAAATAAATCTGCTGATAAGTATCATTTTGCATTGTTGTTTCAATTAGTCTACGGATACACAATTGCACAGCCACACATACTCGGATTAATTGTGGGACTGTGTGTTTGCCTCCACGCGCCGGTAGCGTTTTCGCTTTTTATTGTGTATCTTTATGCCGGAGATTTTCTGTGCCAAAAAACTCTTGTGCCGAGGGATTTTTTGGCCGTTAGATCATACAGAAATTTTAAAACATAAAAAAAAAAATTAAAAAATTCACAATCTAACGGTCCAATAGCCCTTGGCTCAGAGGTTCCCAGCACAGAGAATCTCGCATTGTATTTTTAGGTGTCTTTTTCAAGCACCAAATATAAGTGAGCCCAGATTATATCATCTTACAAGGCCCTTATCTCCTCGATTCTTTTCTTTGCCCGCCAAACGAGCCGTTAAATCCTAATATGACGCAGAAATCACCACGTGAAACAGATGGAAAAACCTATGGGTACACCATTTTGGTGTACACCAATTGTACACCATCTTCGTGGAACCCATTTCGGGTCCCGCACAAATAATCGGAGCTGCTCAATATTTTTAAAACGCTTTTTTAAGGGCCTCTGTAAAAAAAAATTAAAAAAAATAAAAAAAAAACTAATTTTAACATCGGCAAGGCCTCGATTGATTCTGCGCCCAATTTCCTGTCAGTAAATTGGGCGCAGAATCGATCGAGGCCTTACTGATGTTAAAATCAGTTGATTTTTTTCAGAGACCCTAAGAAAAGTGTTTTAAGAATATTGAGCGGCTCCGATTATTCGTGTGGGACCCGAAATGGATCCTACAAAGGTGGTGTACACCAAAATGGTGTACATCTAGCAGAACTCTGAAACAGATATAGGATTTCCCTTTCAAAAAAAAAAAAAAAGGATTTTCAATTTTGGCTGCATTTGGGGAGTGCAATTTTGTTTACCCTCAAAAGAGGGTGAACAAAACCCTCTCTCCTATTGGTTGAATTGGCGTGGGTCCCACCACAAAATGATGTCATGCTTACTTCTGCAATACACTTTTGGTAAGCATGACATCACTTTGATCTAAGCATGACATCACTTTGTGGTGGGACCCACATGTTTTAATCAATAAGAGAGAAGGTTTTGTTCACCCTCTTCTAAGGAGGGTGAACAAAATTGCTCTCGCATTTGGGCAAACTCCCTTCAAGCCTTTTGGTGTTTTTAAAGGCAAATTATATTAAACCACCGCAAACTATCACCTATTTCTCAGTTATCCCTTAAAGTTTAAACTCAGACACTTAACCACCTTCATTTGTTGTCTTATAACAATAAGACCATTCGTCATCTAACTCTTAGATTTCTAGATGGAATGCACCAATAGGGGCAACATGTGACTTGTTATACGACTTTTCGTCCAAATTACACATCTTTTATATTTAAATTTGGCTTTTCCAAACAAGTTTAACATAAGTTTTTTTTTTTACCTAGGCTAATATACATTATTAGTAGCAGCTTTGAAATCACCTGAGAGCCTATTACCACCATTATTTTTTAGTTGGTTGTAGCAACCGCCTTCATCAACTTTAGCAAGCTTCCCCAAGGCTTTTTTTCAGTGCGATGACCTTCTACTAGTGTCCGTTTGGATTCAATTGATTCTCACAACTGGGAGAAATTCTCAAGTTGTGTCGAAGGGGAAAAGGTGAACATCAGGATGGTTTTTTTGTTTGAGACATTGTAACTCTGGAGACTCAAATCAAAAAAAATATATGGGAAGACAAAATTGACGGTTAAAACTATCAACACATACCTCCTTCCACTGATGAAATCTATCTCACACAAAAATTCGAGAGAAGTAAAATATACAACTATGTGATAATGGATGCATTTGTTTCTTCGAGAGCTTTGAACGAACACCTCAAATGCAGAAAAATGCCTTAAAGCCACAACCTATTAACTAAATCAAGGTCGCCAACCCTCAAATCACTCCAATACCCAAACATCAATAGATCAAAATACTATCACTATCATTGTAAGAAACTCGAAAATTGAACCATCGTTCTCTCATCAGCACGATTTGTCCTCACCTATTTTGGTCTATGTCTATAACCCAGTT
Organism: Vaccinium darrowii; assembly: GCA_020921065.1. Taxonomy (NCBI): domain Eukaryota; kingdom Viridiplantae; phylum Streptophyta; class Magnoliopsida; order Ericales; family Ericaceae; genus Vaccinium; species Vaccinium darrowii. The sequence continues at coordinate 32,165,314 of CM037159.1, forward strand.
ATTATTATGTTTCTTCCCTATAACCATATTCAAAGAGTCCACCTCTTCTCTCTCATCCTCAATTGACAAAACCTTCCAACCGTTTACAAGAATCACCACCAAAATACTCTTTAAAAACAACCATCACCACAACAAAACCTCTACCAAGATTAAAAAGGCAAGTAGTAGATGGTAGTGTTAGAGATAATGTGTAAGCAATAACTAAAGGGTAAAAAAGGGAATTAGGATTTGTGGTAACAGAATTACGTGCTTGAGTTTATAGGGGTAACTCATAACTAGGTGATACTTGAGGGGGGCTTACTATAATTTACTGTGAAGTCTTTTTAATATTTTGAGAAAATTTCGAAATAACGCTAGACATTTCACATAAACACTTGAACTAGTTAAAAACTCATTAATGAAAATTCTGGAGTTGTTTTTACTAAATTTTTCCCTAATTTGTTTTAGAAAGTTCAAAATAAACAGAAGCGTAAACATCTCCCACTTAAGGATGGGTATGGGGACGGATCGGGGCCGGAAACTACTATCTCCACCCTCAATCCCCAAACCCCTTACTAATATCCATCCCCTATCCAATCTCCAATGGGGATTTATTTTTATCCTCCATCCCCGCTCCAAATGGGGAACGGGGATCCCCACGGGGATTTCGGGGATCCAATCATTTTCCCTAGAGTAACAAGTAAATAGTTATAAAAGCCCAATTACAAATCATTTTCCCTAAAATCCAATCACTGGGCAACCCCTGGGTGTGTAAAACTTCATGTGTTTGTAGAATAACATAAAGAGTGCAGAAAAGTAGAAATTATGAAGAGTTCTTATGTATATTCATGACATTAATTAAAATTGATTAATTGCAACATGGGTTGTCTAGTGGATAACGTACATAATTGTTTCAAAGGAAAAGAGACTACTAGTCTACAATTCACTCTGGATATGTCCAGGAAACATTTTTAAAGATTGTACTAGTAGATATTTTTTTGTGTAATCGATCACATGAATGGTCATTTTGATTGGAACATACTATATGTTAAAACCATGCCATTGCAGTGGATGAAAATGCTTCAATTACCAAACCAACCTTATGCACGAGGAAGGAAATTTTGGTGTACCCCATACATTTGGAGAAAATTCAGTGAGACCTCAAAGTTTCATAATTCATTAATAGACCCCTATATTTTCGGGATTTGGGGACGGGGCAGATCGGGGACAGAGCGGGAAACGGATTCGGAGTGGATTCGGGGCGGGGACATGCTTATCTCCATCCCTTATCCAATTCCCAAATATTTTAAAAAAAAATTTCCATATCCTATCCAATCTCCAAACAGATCTCCATATTACCGATCCGTTCATCAGGGATCGGATCGGATTCGGACGGGGCGGATGAAATGGCCAACCCTACGTCCCACTTGAAGCTTGAAGACAACTTTTCTAAAATACTAATTCTAATTATTCCCGAGGCACCCTTAAATTAAACCCTGTGGACCGAGAAAATTTGGACCTCCACTGACTCTCGTCTCTCTCTCTCTCTCTCTCTCTCTCTCTCTCTCTCGTGTGCGCCTCTCTACCAGTGCCATGACTGTGGAGGTAGACAGACTCACAGTGAGGGTCTCAAACATCCCTCAAACGGCCACAGCAAAGGACCTCTTCGACTTCTTCAACTCCGCACTTGGCAACTCCTCTGTCTACGCTATCGAAATCACCACCGATCGCAAAAACTGGAAGTCCAGAGGCTTCGGCCGCGTCCAATTCGACACCCTCGCCGCCAAATCAAAAGCCACAGAACTCTCCTCAAACGGCAACCTCGCATTCAAAGGGTCCCACCTCTCTCTCTCCTCCTCCTTCGACGATGTCGTCGTTCGGCCCGTTGAGCAACCGAACCGGGCCGGCCGTGGGGTACTGCATTGTGGGTTTCTGGTAAAAGATGATTGCTTGTGTGTGGTGGAGTCTTTGGAGGGTTTTAAGGCTTGGGTTATGCCTGAAAGGAAGAGTATAGAGTTTTGGGTGGTGGGTACTGATGGGGAGTGGTATAAGTTGGAGTTGCAGTATGATTATGTTCTTGAGAGTTGTGGGTGTCGGCTGGGAGGTGGGAAGGAGCCCAATGCAGTGCTTCTCAAGGTATAATTTGGTGTCTTGGCTTCTTGATCATGTTATGTTTGAACTTTAATGGGTTTCTATCATGATTTTGATTTATTGGGCTAGTGAGTACTTAGTTTGGTGGGCATCCCTGCGCCTTCTCTAATTTTATGTTATGGTGATGGTGATAATGTGTTTTTTTCTTTTTAATCATGTAATGTAATGTTATGTTATGGATTTTTATGGGGTTTTACCTTACTGCTGGGCAAAAGAGATTATAATTTTGATTTATTGGGGTATTGAGTTTTTATTTTGGCGAGGAGCTTAATGCATGCTTCTCAAGGTATAACTTGATGCTACGATGGTAATATGTCATTGCTTTTTTTATCATTTTAACTTTTAAGTTTGAAAATTTATTGGTTTCTATTACTGCTGGCAAAAAGATTATAATTTTGATTTATTGGGCTCTTCCTCTCCTCCTCCTTCAATGACTTTGTCGTTCAGCCCGTCGAGGCAGGGACAGAGCCGGGATTCAGATTTGTAGGTGGCACCCAAAACTAATATTCATTCTCTGTGTCCTATAAAGATAGTCTATTATAAAACGATGGGCAATTTTTGGATAAAAATTACAACTAGTTCTTTAATTTTGTGTCTAGCAATGTAAGAAATTATCACCGCACTGCTTTACTTTTTTATCCAAAAATTGGAGGTTCTTTGGTAGTAGACTATCTTTACAGACAGAAGGAGTAATTAGTATAAAAAAAGTGCAAGTGTTCTAAGATTAATTATTTCTAGTACCAAAAAGGATACACATTTTCATATGTTAATCATCCATCAATATATTTAATACTCAAAAACAATGTTCTTGCAATACAAAAATAGTTTGTTTTTTTATTTACCCGGGCACGTGGCTCCCCAGTCCCCGCCCCCCTCTTACCCTCCATCCCTGCATCGAGGTCCTGTACTGGGCTGGGCATGAGGTCCTGCATTGTGGGTTTTTTGTGAAAGATGATTGCTTGTGTGTGGTCTAGTCCTCGGAGGGTTTTAAGGCTTGGGTTGTGTCTTAAAAGGAAGAGTATGGAGTTTTGGGATTGTGATGGGGAGTCATACAAGCCGTAGTTGGAGTATGATTATATTTTTGAGATGTGTGGGTGTCAGTTTGGTGGTGGGGAGGGGATCAATGCAGTGCTTCTTAGGTAACATTTGGTGTTGGAGTGCTATGTGTTTTGCTTTTTTGATCATGTTGTCTTTGAATTTGTATGGGTTTCTGTTACTGCTGGAGAGAAGGATCGTAACATAAGATTTATTGGCTGGTATTGAGTAGTTAATTGGAAGTGCTCGGTCCAGATTATTTCTTTCTTGATCATGCTTCTTTTTAATTTTGATGGGTTTCTGTTACTGGATCAGTGTTGTCATTTCGTATAATTTTACAGCTTAAACCGATATGTATCTGTGATCATATCTTTGTTCAAAAAATTACACGGTACGCAAGCAATGAGACATGTCTTACTACTCAGTAAGTTTAGAAGGTAAACCGATAGGCAATAAGTAGCCATAGTTCTTATGGTTCTACATGCATCTTATGTTTAGATAAATATTGTCTTATGTTTACATAAATACTCTTGGGACACACCTCCGATTCATGATTCGACAGGTGACACTTTTCCTTATTACATCGGGTTGCATATTTGAAGAGGTGAAACTTTGTATTATCACAGTTTCTTTTTTGATATATGCGAAAGATTTTGTTTGGGTATATAACTATTTGTGAACTTACATTTACTATTGCTAATGTATTTTGGTTTATGCAATATGTATCCGAATACGATACATAAAAGGGAAAATATGATGCATGTCATACGTAACCCATTTTGGCAACTTTGGTCTCGATCATGTTATATTCTGACATTGATGGGCTTTTATAGTTTTATTAATACTGTAATCAGATTATAATTGTTGGCTTATTGTGTTGCTGATTTGTTAGGTAGGTTGCCTTTTTTGTAAGCTAGCCACTGATTTTCTTGGCTGCTGAAGCTCGAAACTGATGGATATGTTTCAATGCATTTGCTTTTGATTTATGAGGTTTACTGATAGCAGGGGCCAGAGAGGTTATCAGATTTCAACTTATTTCTCCTGGGAAGACAAGAAATTAACGTTCTTTTACTTTATTTTCCCTTCATATTGTTAGGTGCTGTTTTCGTCAGCGTTGTTGGTTCTTTTGTTTTTATATGCTAATACTTGTATGGAACTAATACAAGTTTATGAGCAACAGTGCTAGGATAAGTCCAGAGAAAACATGGTTCGTACTTCTCTGATTTACTGAGACACATTTTAGGCACAGTTTGGATATTTTTATGCTGCATTTCTTCTATTCTATTCAAGGTCAATATGTGAAAATGACTTTGCAAGGCCCTTAAGTACTTTGAAGTTGTATATGGATTCAGAAACAAAATTATTTGTCCTTGCCTCTGTAGCTCAATTAGGTTTGGGGTTTTGCACTTGTGCTTGTTTACTAGGATTCCCTTCTTGATTTTGTTCATTTAGGCTTCAGTCTTAATCTCCTGAGGTGTCATGCGCAGTTCTTTGGTTACCTAAAGGTAGAATTGCAGCTCAAATTGCTAAGCCTGATTCAACTTTTGCCCAACCACTATGTTACAATATTGATGCGTACGGTTGGTGCCGTTGGGCTTTGGAATATTGCAGGGTATGATTGGTTTAATGGGCTGATTGATGTTGTAAATTGGGATCTTTAAGGTGTGTTGTTAACCAACCCACCGTTTCTCTTTCTCGACCATTGTCATTGCATCAGGCTATGATGCTCTATGATGGTACGGTGGGAATTTTACTTGTGTTATTAGTCCATCTTTTACTAATTTCTTTCCCTCAAACCTCTTCATCCCGCATTTTGCATCTCCTTAGGGCTCAGTTCAAATGTCAAGAAATGATGGGAAAGCTAGCTTTCCCACATATTTTGGAGTGCTCAATTACCAGGAAAAGGATAGGACCCAAGAAAATTATTTTCCCAACAGAACTCTCTTTTCTTTAAAACAGATCCTGCAAAAAATATGGAATTTAGTGTCGTGGGAAAGTCCTCAATATTTCTGGGCCAACATTCACCCTCCCTCCTTTATTTCCCTTAATTCGTAAAACTCTCCATGTTCTCTATGTTTTCTACTGCAAATATAGGCAGCATAGTCAATATGTTGGTTTTTTACAAGTAATTTTTTTATCTTGTTATCCGTCTTTTGTTTTGTTTGCACCAACTAATTAATCACCGTTGGTGGACATGGATTTAATTTGTCTTATCTATTTTTTAAGCTTCCACATGGTGATTGATAACAATTGGTTTGGCTTAAATAAGCCAGTTGATTTTTTTATTTATTTAGTTTGTCTTTATTCAATTTCTTCTGCGTAGATGTGGGAAAGAATTGAATAATAAAGACAAAAAAAGAAAAAAAGAAAAAACGCCAACTGGCTTATTAAGCCAGACCATATAATATATTTTTCGTTTTTGATGGTTGATTTTAGAGTTGCATGATGATTCAGAGGTAGATGGTGGCTGGATATTAAGATTCCAAATTACTTTTATTCGAAATAGCCATTGAATCAAGATAAAAGCAGTTTCCTGGAAGTTTCTTATTCGTGGCATCCTACAGAATTCCTTTGTCAAATGAACAATCAGAGGAAAATAGATTTTCTCTTACTTAACTTCAATTCACTTTGCCGATCAAAAAAAACTTCAATTCACTTTTCCCAAGACTTACTTTCCTCCAGAACATTCCCTATAACTGAACAGAGCCTACATGAACCTACTGTTACATGGTTCTTTCAATTGAAGAGATATAGCAATTGAAGAGACAATGTGCCCAAGGTATATATTGGGTGTAAATACGATTTGTTGTCTCACATCCTGGGTTTGCATTTATATGGGAATTGTCCAAAGCCCGGCTGGAGTATTTTTATTTCATTTTAGTTTCATAATCTGTGAATTGAACTTGCATGGTTTATTACGCATTTGCAATGGATGTAACTGTGCTCAGAGGTTGTCACTTGGCAGATAAAATTGATAGAGATGATTTCATCATAAAATTTTGAAATGTTATTTACTCTGAAGGAAAACTTACCAGCTGAATTCATATTGGTTGGTTTCCACAGGGGCTAGTAAATTGGATACTGATTTCTATACTACTCCTTTGCTAGAGAAATTCTTACCTTAAAATTTTTTCTTTTCAGCTCAAACACGGACCTAAGATTTACCAAAAAATGGCTGGGCCTAATATCACTTCAAAGGTTATTGGCAATCGGTACTATTTCTGCAAGGAGGACTTTGAGTTTATATGGGTACGCACTACAGATTTTTCTAAGTTGAAGTCAATCGGGCAATCATCTTCATTTTGCTGGGAAATGAAGGAAGAGTCACCAGCTCTCAATATTTTCACCTGTTTGCCATATTATAAGAAAGATCCAAAAGATCTAATTTTAGAAGATGGGGAAGAATTTGGTTCCACATCTGAGCTAGTTCCGCTTGTCAGATGCCAATCAGATGCATTTTTACCATATGAGGTCCTTTACCAGCTAAATTCCCTTGTTCACACCCACAAAATCAGTCTTGGTGCAGTGGATGATGATCTGATTGAGATCCTTGGCAGTTTAGATGTACACACTGCAATGATGATTCTCCAGAAGCTGCATAAGTTACATTCCACTTGTTATGAGCCCTTGTCATTTATTAAAACCCGACTGCATGTTCTAAATGCTAAGAAGCTTCCTTCGGCATCCCGTACTCGGTTAACAAATGAAAACCTGATGAGGTGTCATAGAATCCTCGTTACCCCGTCCAAGATTTACTGCTTAGGGCCAGAGCTTGAAACCTCAAATTACGTTGTGAAAAAATTTTCTGCGTATGCTTCTGATTTCGTAAGGGTTACTTTTGTGGAAGAAGATTGGAGTAAGCTTCCGGTGAATGCCCTCTCTACAAGTCTCCAACAAGGTATCTTTGCCAAGCCTTATCAGACCAACATATATCATCGTATTTTGTCTGTTCTTAAAGAAGGGATCGTGATTGGGGCAAAAAGGTTTGAATTTTTGGCTTTCTCGGCTAGTCAACTACGGTCAAATGCCGTGTGGATGTTTGCTTCTAATGAGAATGTTAGTGCAGAAGATATCAGAGAATGGATGGGTTGCTTCAATAAGATCCGAAGTGTGTCAAAATGTGCTGCGCGGATGGGTCAATTATTCAGTTCTTCTAGGCAAACCCTAGAAATCCCTTCCCAAGAAGTAGAGGTTATTCCTGATGTCGAAGTTACCACCGATGGTATTGGCTACTGCTTCTCTGATGGCATTGGGAAAATCTCCCTCTCTTTTGCTACCCAAGTTGCTCAAAAGTGCGGGTTAAATCACACCCCTTCGGCGTTTCAAATTCGATACGGTGGGTATAAAGGTGTCATAGCTGTTGACCGAAATTCCTTCAGAAAGATTTCTTTACGCGGTAGTATGCTTAAGTTTGAGTCAGAAAACAGGATGCTTAATGTGACAAAGTGGAGCGATTCGATGCCTTGCTACTTGAACAGGGAGGTTGTTTCCCTTTTGTCCAGCTTGGGAGTAGAAGACGAAGTTTTCGAGACTATGCAAGATCGACAACTCTGTACTCTTGAAAAGATGTTGACAAGTCGAGAGGTAGCATTGGGTGTATTAGAGAGCATGAGTGGGTCCGACGCTAAGGGCATTCTAGCACAGATGTTGCTCCAAGGGTATGAGCCAAATGTGGAACCTTACCTCTCTATGATGCTTAGGGCACACCACAATAGCTTGTTGTCTGATTTAAGAAGCAGGTGCAGAATCTTTGTGCCGAAGGGAAGGATCCTTATTGGATGTTTGGACGAAACGGGCATTTTAGAGTATGGACAAGTTTATTGCCGCACCACAATGACTAAAACGGAGCTGCTGCAATTGGAAGGGCAGAGTTTCTTTCAGAAGGTAGATGAGACAACGTCTGTGGTGATTGGGAAGGTTGTAGTAACAAAAAATCCCTGCCTTCACCCTGGAGATGTTAGAGTCCTTGAAGCTGTATATGAGGTGGCCCTGGAGGAGAAGGGTTTGGTGGACTGTGTCGTCTTCCCTCAGAAAGGAGAAAGGTATGAAGCGTTTCTTATTACCATATTCGAGTTGCAAATTGCATCTTTTGCTGTGTGCGACTCCTTGAGCAGGATTAATTTGTATACAATGATGCTATACCTGTTTTTTCCTTTCCTAAAGCTAAATTCCAGTGACTCCCTCACCAAGCTGCTGGAGTTTAGTCACAATTTGCTTTCCAGCATCGAATATTTTACTTGGTCAAATTTACTTGGGTATAGATGCACTTCATGCCCTCCATTTCACAGGCAGAGTTTTGAGATCTTATGATTAATGTCGCCAGTGTGGTTTACTTACACAATGGGTGTGGTTTACTCACACAATGGGTGTATCGTAAGGAAATTCTCAGCCAGGAAAGTTTGTGGCGAATATTGCATCATGATATTGTGGCGAGTGTAACGAGTTTTTTTGGGTGTCTTTGGCATGATCTTTTGTTGGATTAGTCGCAAAGTGCTGTGGATTAGTTATGAAAGGTTTTACAGCATGCGGTATGCACCTTTGGAGTGGTGTGGTGGGTATTGTTGCCTTTTCCGACTTACCCACACCCTCCCAGTCTGTTACGGCAACAATAGAAAGAACAGTTTTGGCGATGAAATTCATAAATGGTTGACTGCGTTATGGAATGATAAATTAATGTGCTACTGATGGTTTGGTCATGTATGTGTATATTCGTACATGGTACTATGGACAAAGAAGTTATCACGCAATGATTTAACATCTTGAAATGCATGTGTACAATTTCATGTATCTCTGTTTCTTTTTTTCTTGTTAAGGACGATTATTTCAACATATCAGAGGTTTTCTTTTATGGTTTGATGAGTTTAATTCAATTTGTTATTTGTTGTGAATAAATAATTAATTGTCGCTCAGTATAAACGTTACTAATGGGAATCTTATGTTGCGAGTTTGTGAATGACCGCATCTCTCCAAATTTGTCAACTTGCCACTGCTTTTAAGAGTTAATGTATGACTTCCACTGATATATCCACAGACCTCATCCAAATGAATGCTCCGGTGGTGATCTGGATGGAGACTTATATTTCATAAGCTGGGATGAAAATCTTATCCCACCAAAGACTGTTCCTCCCATGGACTACACTGGGCGAAGACCTCGCATAATGGATCACACTGTGACTTTGCAGGTATCTTTAATGAAAAGAACCGAATTTGCACGACACCTGAAGTACAACATGTTGTCTTAATGCCTGATTGACTTAATTTGCAGGAAATTCAAAAGTTCTTTGTTGATTACATGATCAATGACAATCTTGGCGCCATCTCGACTGCACATTTGATACATGCGGACCGTGACCCAGCTAAAGCCCTGAGTCCTACATGTCTTCATTTGGCAACCCTTCACTCAATGGCAGTTGACTATGCGAAGACGGGAGCACCTGCCGAGATGCCTAGGTTTCTGAAACCAAAAGAGTTCCCTGATTTCATGGAAAGGACGGAAAAGCCCACTTACATCTCCAAAGGGGTACTGGGTAAACTCTACCGTGCCACTAAAAACTCAAAAGTTAACGAACAAACAGACTTAATTGTGTGTGACAAGATATCACAAGATGCCTATGATCATGATCTTATGGTGGATGGGTTTGAAGACTTCATTGACGTTGCAAAGGGGCACAAGGAGATGTATATGGACAAAATGAGCACGTTGATGAACTTTTATGGGGCAGAGAGTGAAGATGAGATACTCACGGGAAATTTGCGCAAGCGGTCGACTTACTTGCAAAGGGATAACAGGAGGTATTATGAAATGAAGGATAGAATTATGGTGTCTGTTAAGAGCTTAAGTAAGGAGGCCAGAGGGTGGTTTGATAGCAGCTGTAAGGGTTCGGTGGAGCAACAGAAGTTGGCGTCCGCTTGGTACCACATTACGTATCACCCAACCTTTTGTCAGGAAAGCAGTTATTGCCTGGGGTTTCCGTGGATTGTTGGGGATATTTTGTTGAATGTGAAGTCTCTGAAGAGTAGAAAGTTACTAGCATGACTTGTGCTTAGTGCAGGAGGGGCACAATTCTGGGAATTCACAACCTCGATGTTGTTTACTAGCAATCAGAACATATAGTTTTAATTTGTATCAGACAGTCTAGCTTGTATCCTAAGTTCTAACCGTGTTTGAATGCATCTGTTGTGTGCTTATTTGACAATCTTGGCTAATTCAACAGAAGTCTTGCTGGGTAGAGATGCGACTGGGGCCCTTGCCCATTGATTTGTGTAGCGTTTCTGGTTTTAATTTTAGTGGGTTTTGACGGAAGCAGGGGCCCTGTGGTGAGTGAATCTCACCGCAGGGTGTAGTGAGATCTCGGCCGTCCATTCTTATTTTGGATGGTCCGGCTTTTAAATAAATTATTCGTGCGATACGAATAGTTTATTTAAAATTCGGACCATCCAAAACGTTTTTAACGGCCAAGATTCACCCACTACACCCTGTAGTGAGTGAACAGGGCCTCGGTTCCAGTAATTGGACAAAATGTAGTCAAGATTTGGAATTGGTTGGAGCAAAGGCAAACAAAGAAATCTGTGGACTTTTTTCCATCTGTTAGATAGTGCTTGGAAGGAGACGATGGTCGAAGCTACTATTGCCTCACCCAGGTGCGAGCATGGCCTAGCTGCTATTGCCCCGCCCAGGTGCGAGCATGGCCTTGCTTACGGCGTAGTGGTGGTGCGCCATGAGCACTTTTTGAAGGTCGCCTTTGAAGCTTGAAGTCTTGCATATTTCGCTTTACCTAAGCACGTACAAGCCAATAAATCAAAGTACCCACTGCCCACACATTGCGGTGAGCTCCATATGTTCCATGACGCATACCGAATTGTGCTTTGTCGTGCTGGATCGTGTTATAAAGGTGTGTGGGCTACATGGATAATAAAGTTGAATTGAGTAGGCAACTTGTCATCAAAGTTTTCATCCAAGAACTTGGTTTCTTTTTTTAAAGTAGCATACCTCATACTGAGTCATACAAAAAGTTGATACTACAGGCTAGCCAGAAATCCAAAACAACTTTCATAAGAAAAAAAAACTCAAAATCATTACAAAAAGCACTTTTATATCCCAACAATGACAAACCCACCAACAAATCTACACTTATCCTCATCATCATCATCATATCCACTGTCCTTATCCTTTTCCTTTTTGCCCCTTTCTTGCTGATGTATACACAATTGTCATTTACACAAAGACTGTTTGTAAACTATGAAGATAACAATTCATTCTCTAATCAAAAACCCTAATTCTAAACCAGCAAAAGAACAAAAAAGAATTGGGGCCACATCCACCTCATCCCACAGCACATTCAACATAGCTCACTGTGTCCCGGTCAGCTTGCATCGACTAATCCTCGCTCCCGCACCTTCTCCCTGTGTCACGTGAGGGGCGGCGCGTCCTTTCCGAGATCCATGGACGAATTCGCTGACACGGGTACCGCCGCGTACCTCAACGAGAAACTCCCCTTAATCATGTACTCATCTTCATCCAGATCCCCGTGCTGCCCATCCCCCTCGTCGAAGTTAAGAGCGTAACTGAGAGGATCGTACTGGAATTTCCCGTGCCTAACTCCTCCGCCAGTCTTGCTCCGGTTGAACCGCCGGATGAACGTCTTCCACCTCGGACCGGCCGCGATCTCCGTCCACTCCCGAACCTTCATCAGCGCGTTGACACCACGGTCCCACGGCCCCTCTTCGGTCGACGCCGATCGAATGGGCCCCAATCGCGGTATGCAGAAGCAGCAGCGGTCCCTCTGGAAAACCATTTCAGCCTTGTCTTCGTCCTGCTCCACATCCTTTGGCGTGAATTCATGGCCTTCGATAGCCATAGATATGTTTCTCGTATCTAATTTTTATGGTAAAAGGGGCGTGAATAGATTTGGGGTTCTGATAATTCTGTTTCTTGAGGGAGGGAGAGAGAGAGAGAGATAAGGATGGTGAATGGGGGGATTATTAAGGGTTTGGCAAGTGGAAAGGTTGTAACGGAAACGAGGGGAGTGAAGGTGCATGTGGGGTATCCTGACTGGGCAATGCCAGTTGGCGAACGCTGTTGCGACACGGGGTCCAGTTGTTGATGAGTGCGATGACGTCAACCGACGACCTGTTTTTTGTTTTTTTTTGATATCGCCAAGGAAAAACCTGTTGAAGCCGAAATTCCACTCAGGAACAAGGATTTGGGTTCCGAGGTTACACTGTTAATACTCGAAAATCAATTGATATTGCTAGATATATTTTGAAAAAATAAGTGCAAAGTCAGGTTTTTTGCTTTATGCTTCTTTTTTTTTTCCAGGACAAATAAATTATTCTTGATTCAAGTCTCCAATTGTCTTTAAACGAAAATCTTTCAAGATTTTTGTAACGAGTCAAACCATTCATCTTTTAATATGTGCCTAATCCATTAACGTAGCATCAAACTTTTTTGAAACCGGGGGTTGGACGTGGCAGCCCACCCACCAATTTTTATTTTTATTTTGGACAAAACGGAGAATATTATACTGCCGCCGTTTCTTTTTAAGCGTGTAATTTCTTAATTCCAACTTATTATGAAAACATTAGCATTACATTCATATATTTTTCACTATTGCTCTTGATGGAAATATCATCATTAAACTTTATCCACTAATTTTTCGAAAACGAATCTACTTTTAAGGGCAAAATAAGAAATGTACCAATTTTTACCCACTAACTCTCAACATCACACTTATTTAGGAACAACAAAAAATAGAATGCACTACTCTTTTTAAAGAATGGATGGAGTATTAATAAACGCACAACGACACTTACATAATGAAGTTCATTACAAATATTTTAGACAAAGCCAAACTAATCATCTAAATATAAAACGAGAAACACACAAGGTAATCAATGTCTTTCACCCCAACCAAACATAGCCTAATGCAAACAACGGCCCTCCCTATCTGCCTTATATTCATACCTAGAATCAACATTTTTAAAAGAGATAAAGTACGAGTTAAAGATAAAAGACAACAAATACCCAGACGATCAAATGGACTCCAACCAAGTATGAATGAACCAATGATCTTCCACAAACTGCAGATCTTCCAAGCCACCTTGAGTTGTTTCGCCAAAGGTATCATGTAGGATTAGATCACTATTGTTACGGATGTTGTTGGGAAACAACTACGTCTGAAAGAATCTGACGTGTAGACAAAAAATTCGTCGAATGACGAAACTAACTACTCCCGCAAAAGCGAGAAACAAACTCTCCCAAATCAAATGACAAGTCCTTGATCGGGAGAAACAAAAAAACTCTCTCAGATCATGACGACAAGTCCTTGATCTAGAGAGATAAAAAAAACTCTCTCAGACGACAAGTCCTTGATCTGGATAAGCTACGGTTCTCGTTCGGGATCAAATTTTAATGATCCGAACCTTTCCATGAAATAAGCTACAATTCTCATTCGGGATCGAGATCGAATAAGCTACGGTAAAAGCTCCCTTATATAAGCTACGGTTCTCGTTCGGGATCGAATTTCGATGATCCAAACCTTTAGATGTGTTTAAAAAGCGTTTTTAAGGTTCAACGCTTCATCAAAAAAAAAAAACCTCGAAAGGGCTTGATCCGAGCAATTTTTGATAAAAATGCTAGGGGTGTCCTTATCCGCTTCGATCCGCCCAAACCGACCAACCCGAACCATCCGTTGATCCGCCCAAGGTATGTATGGATGGATAACGGATCCGATCTACAGCAAGTTTACGGTTTCGGGTCGGGTTCGGTTCGGTTCCGGTTAAAACCGAACCGCCCATTAAGGGAAAAAAAAAATGTAAAAACTCAGACAGAACACGTCACCCATCACTATACCCAATTACCCATTACCCACCACAGTAACCACTAGGGCCGGCCACTATTTCCAATTTTCCAGATCTAAAATTCTCTCTCACTCTCAGTCACTTCCAGATCTTCTCCGCCAGTCCGCCTCCATGCTCGCCTGCGTGGCCTCCCTCCCTCCCTCCCTCCTTCCCTCCACCGTGGTCTGTGAACAGTGACCAAACTGGTACGACTCTCTCTCTCTCTCTCGATATCTCTCTCTCGCGCGAATAACTGTTGTGTTCCGATTTTGGCCGATTGTGTTCCGAAAAACAATAATAAGGAATTACCTTTGTTCGAATCCTGGCGGAGACGATGACTGTTTACTCAATCCAGGAACACAATCGGCCATCGAAATGTTGGCGTTTCCTCCTGTTCCGTACGTGTGTGTATATATAGTTATGTACTATATACTTATATAGAATCATATTTTAGTCTTTGTGTCCTGATGTCGTGATTGTTCTTTGTCATGGATCTAAGTATCTAACCTAGTAACCTTCATAGTTGATTCATAGCTGATTTCCTACTTGTTTTAGGTGTAATTTTGATCTTCTGTGACAGCAAGAAACTTATTTTACATGGGAGAGTCTGTTGAAATGTTGAACGAAATCATTTGTTAGGCACATAGGACAAAGTCTGTTGAAGTGTTGAACGAAATCATTTGATCTTCTGTGACAGCAAAAAACTCATCATGTTAGGATGTTGCTCTGTTAGTTTAAGAAATCCTTGGTTATTTTCTCTAAATTTTTTTCGTACTCTATATTCTGTACAGGAGTTCATTGCATGAGATAGTCGATACTCGATAGCACTTGGTTCACTGAACAGATCATAACTTGTTCCCTACTTCACTGATCAGATCCCTTGTTAAGCTCCAAATTACAAGAACAGAAAGGTATATTGCACTCTATATTCTTTGTGCCTGATTGTTGTTGGTGTTAATTTCATACCGAATTTGGGTGTATTGCTAATTTGATTTACAACTTGTTCTTTTGTTTGCACTTTGTAGGCTATGGATTCTCATTCTTCAAGACCTCCACCAGAGACCTCCTCCATTAATCAAGAGGATTCTCCACCCTCTAAAAGGGCTTGCAAACAAGCAGAAAAACCACCCCGACAACCAGGTAAAGGTAGAAAAATATCACCATGTTGGGCACATTTTACACCGATAAAGAATAGTGTTGGAGATATAGTAAAGGCCTCTTGTAACTATTGCCTCAAAGAGTATGTTGCCGGGTCAGTAACGAGTGGGACAAGTAATTTGTTGAAACATATACAAGTTTGTAAGGATAATCCCGAGAACAATGAGCAAAGTGACCAAAAAATCTTAGACTTGCACGTAAAACCTGGGGTGGGGGTTGAGCTTGTGGCAACTACCTTCACTTTTGAGGCTGCCAAACGAGCTCTTGCTGAGATGGTTGTCATTGATGAATTACCATTTAACTTTGTGGAGGGCTATGGTTTTAGGAAATTTTGCAATGCCCTCCAACCGAAGTTCTTTCCCATACCTTCTATGATTCTCTCCCAATATAACACTTACTTGGAGGGGCAGTCTTTTAGTGGCTCTATGTCAGAGTTGGATAAGTACTTGGGTGATGATGTGGTGAGTGTTCCAATAGAGGCAGATTTTGACATATTAGGTTGGTGGAAGAACAACTCTTCAAAGTATAGAGTGTTGTCACTAGTGGCTCGGGATGTCTTGGCAATGCCCGTTTCAACTGTTGCTTCTGAATCGGCTTTTAGTAGGGAGGTCATATACTTGATCCTTTTCGTAGTTCACTCCACCCCGGGACCGTTGAGATGCTTGTGTGTACTCAAAATTGGCTTCAAAGCAACCATAGAATTTGTCTTCGGAAGGCTATGGATGATGTGGAGCAAATTGAAGAAACTATGGAAGGTACTGTAATGTATAGTTAGTTTTCGTAAGTCTATAATGTTTTATGTTTATTGTTGATTATGTTAGTGATCTTCTCAATTTTTTTGGTACATTAGAATCAAGTACATGTTCTAGTCCAGCTCCAACTTCGGGTGTTGTTAACGTCGACTAATGGTAAACTACTTTTTCGACTTCTCCTTATTTGCTTATTCTTGTTGTCTTTTAAAATATAAAGTGGCCAAGCCCAACATGATTTAGACAGTTCATTTTATAAATTCATCGTGCAAAATTTCTTACAAAATCTTTAAGATGATCCAATGGTACTATATATATATATATATATATATATATATATATATATATATATACACGGGAGATCCTGTCAAGGATCCCGGATTTCCCGGATTGAAGCATTTTGAAGCCCTTCCCGATATTTTTTTGACGATCCGAGCCGTCCAATGTGTTCAAAAGGTGTTTTCCAAGGCCCACGCGGGAAATCTTCAAAAAAAAATACCGGGAAGGGCTTGATCCACGCAATTTTTCGCAAAAACTGCATATTTACAAAATTGCGTGGATCAAGCCCTTCCCGGTATTTTTTTTTGAAGATTTTTCGCGTGGGCCTTGGAAAACACCTTTTGAACACATTGGACGGTTCGGATCGTCAAAATTTGATCCGGAACTATGAGATCCGGACCCAAGGGTCCCGGACTAGAGGGTTCCTCTATATATATATATATATATATGATCAACTTCTAATGAGGGATCCCTCATTTTAAATAAAATGAGGACCTCATGCTTCCCGACCAAATTTCGACGATCCGAACCGTTAGATGTGTTTAAAATGTGTTTTTAATGTCTAACGTGAGGATTCGTCCAAAAAAAGTACCCATAAGGGCTTCATTTGATCATTTTTTGTTAAAAACGCTATATATAACGTTTTTAACAAAAAATGATCGGATGAAGCCCTTACGTGTATTTTTTTTGGACGAATCCTCGCCGTGGACCTTAAAAACACATTTTAAACATATCTAACGGTTCGGATCGTCAAAATTCAATTCGGAAAATGAAAAACTTGTTTGGTCCTCATTTTATTTAAAATGAGGGATCCCTCATTAGAAGTTGATCCTATATATACACACATATAGGATCAACTTCTAATGAGGGCTCCCTCATTTTAAATAAAATGAGGACCTCATGCTTCCCGACCAAATTTCGACGATCCGAACCGTTAGATGTGTTTAAAATGTGTTTTTAATGTCTAACGTTAGGATTCGTCCAAAAAAAGTACCCATAAGGGCTTCATCTGATCATTTTTTGTTCAAAACGCTATATATAACGTTTTTAACAAAAAATGATCGGATGAAGCCCTTACGTGTATTTTTTTTGGACGAATCCTCGCCGTGGACCTTAAAAACACATTTTAAACACATCTAACGGTTCGGATCGTCAAAATTCAATTCGGAAAATGAAAAAATTGTTTGGTCCTCATTTTATTTAAAATGAGGGATTCCTCATTAGAAGTTGATCCTATATATATATATATATATATATATATATATATGTATATAAATCTGAACAATCTAAAGCTAGACTCTATCTGGCTCTCTTGCAGCCCTTGCACTTTCCAATTGTGCTTTGTCATGAATCAAAAATCGTGATTTAGACAGTTCATTTTATAAATTCATCGGGCAAAATTTCTTACAAAATATTTAAGATGATCCAATGGCACTAATTATTGATCAAACCAAATTTTAAAAAATCATACTTATTCATGTTAAAATATGATTTGCTCACCAAATTATCGATATTTGATAAACTTAATTTTTCACGGGAATGTTTTAAGTGTTGAAATTTACATAGCAAACAATCTGAATCAGACTACTAGGGTCCGGGCAATCGGGGTGATGGGTTTTGTGGTATCGGAAGAACAATAACTTCATTGAATAAAACTAAATAAATGTTGAATATTACCACAATTGCCAAATCATTCCTTATTTTCTACTAAATCATTTTTTTTTTTTGGGAAATGATTTTCACCCCCTCCATTTTACAATCCACACTCCCTTTTTGTCTTTCTCTTACATGAATTTACAATACTGCCCTCTTTCAATACACCTTTTCCATACATCCGAGGGTAATATTGTATATTCATGAAGATAAAGACAAAAAAAAGGAGTGTGAATTGTAAAATGGAGAGTGTGAAAATCATTTCCCTTTTTTTCTGGGATAATTGAGCTGAACCATCGGAGTTGCAATACAAATTTGAGTTGTGTTTATTATAAAAAATCAGGTCAATCGAATATCGTTATGTGCTCGATTTATTCATTCATTTTTTTTACAAGAGTTTTTGAATAGCGAATTTTGAATCAAAATCAAACAATGTCGACTTTGGTTGATGAATTGAACGATGTTGTGTAGTCAAAAAGATTTTAGTTATTTTTTATTTTTATTATTCGTCATTTCTAATCTATTACATACATAAAGGAGAATGCATATATAATATGTTTCTGTTTGCTCAAAAAAAGAAAAGAAAAGGAGAATGAGACTTAATCCGAGATGTAGTGCGGGACATTCAAGAACTCTACTGCATGAGCTAGCCAACACTCGCAAAGAATTTTAATTATTTGATTAGTTAATTTTGTAGGTCCAGACCTGCATAACATCCATAGAAAAGATATAGACAAAACTATAGACATTAAAAAATGATAAATCCACCAAGAAATCTACACACATCCTGGTGATCATATCCCACTATCCTTTTCCCCCTTTGTTGCTGATGTATTCACTTACGCGATCAACTGTAATATCAAGATAAAATTTCATTCTATAATCACAAGCCTTCATTCCAAAAGGCACATATGCACATAAATATATTTTTTATAATTATGTCACCGGTTCAACTTGCATGCACTAACTGAAGAAAAAATTACAACCGCACAAAATTTCGAAGAACAATTCCATTGAATTTATAAACAGAAATACAAATTACATGAATAGATTATAAGAACGAGATACACAAAAATTCAAATTAGAAAGTTGAACTGAGTACTGTGAAAATCATAGTCTCCTTAAAAATGAATTCGCCGTCTACTGAGGGTGTTGTTGGTTGATTAGTGTCCGTCTCCTAAGATAAAACGGTTGAACCACGAACGTGAAACATCACCGATAAACGCCTAAGATAAAACGGTTGAAGCACGAACGCCAAAACATCACTGATAAACCCCTTAGCGAATTAAACCTTGCCCGTCCCTCTCTCACACAAATGCACGAATTTCAGAATGCTATAGAAGGAGCTTGAATTTCTGGTAGTTATCTCAATATGGAATTGCAAACATATAAGCAAGGAAGCAAGACCTTGAGCTGCCATGCTCCAATCAATATCGAAACCCGCACAATGAATTGACATGAAGTTTGACATCAACTCACATCATGGGAGAGGTTATAGCCGCGCGTGTTAACTCTCACGCACGGGATGAGTCTCTTTGATTGCCCCGGGAGACCTTTTGATTACCTCTGAGTTCATTCATACGAAATTCCAGAATTTTCCAACACTTATTTCCCTGAAAGTCACGGGAACGTCGGCGCGTCCTTGACGAGATCCATCGACGAATCGGACGACACCGGTAACGCCGCGTACCTCAACGAGAAGCTCGCACGAATCACATACTCTTCGTCCTCCAAATCTCTGTTCTGCTGCCCCTCCCCGTCGTCGAAGTTGAGAGCGTAACTAAGAGGATCGTACTGGAACTTCCCGTGCCTAACTCCTCCGCCACTCTTGCTCCGCCTCATGAAGGTCTTCCACCTCAGACTGGCGGCGATCTCCGTCCACTCTCGAACCTTCATCAGCGCGTTGATCCCACGCGCCCACCGTCCCTCCTCCCTCGACGCTGATCGGATGGGCCCCACTCGCGGTATGCAGAAGCAGCAGTGTTCCAATGGGAAGACCATTATTTCAGCCTTCTCCTTTGGCGAAAATTCATGGCCTTGGATACCCATAGATACGTTTCCTGTGTCTGATATTCTTGATAGAAGCAATAATGCACTTGGCTCCTGTGAGAACCTAAATCTGTTGATTGTTGAGAGAGAGAGAGAGAGAGAGAGATTCCCACGAGATTATAAAGGAAACGAGGAAGCAGAGTGGTGGGGTATAGTGACGAGGCAATGACCATTGGCGAATGCTTTTGCCGCAGAGTTTATCCAAACCATGGTGCTCCAAGTCACTCTATGAATGTGAGCACACGTTTGCATTAGCTCCTCATTCTTTGAGCAATTTTTTAAGTATCAAGAGGCTTCCCTGTTGTATCCAATACACTTTTGGACAATATAAATACAATGTTCGGGTATCACGTTAGTATGGCCGGTACCTCGTAGGTATCCAATTTTTTTTTTTTATTTCTCATTCTTGGGTCTTGCAAGAAGATCTGACGTGACGTTGAGAGTGATCTGATTCTCCTGGAGCACTGAAAAGGGTTCCATTTGTTTGGTCAGTGTCAGAGTGTGATGACGTCCAGGACGACCTTTAATTTATTTTTTGGTTTCTTTGAATCACCCAAGGACGATTCGTTGGAGCCGGTAATTCCACTGTGGCTTGAGTGCAATATTAATGTTACCTTCCATTTTAATGGAACTAGTTCAACGGCTTCGTGCGTTGCACGAGTGATGCCCGTGTGTATTTTAGTTTTGTGTGTTAGGTTCTTTTTTGGTTTTTGTGGTTTACACCTTGAAATATGTACGCAGTATAGATAGATAGCCAGATGTTATGATGAAGTTATGGGTTTTTTTGTTTAGGGTAAGAGCATTTTCAGTAGAGATAAGCATAAGTTAGGGCCAATTTTTAGTGCTAGAATTTGTTAATTTTAGAAAGCAAAATATGAAGTAATAATGTAGCAGTTTAATAGTGAATATTATTTATATGGAAGAATATTATTTTCTTATCTTCTTCCTGAATTGATCAAATGATCAAGAGGCGAGTTTTTAAGAAGATGAGGTCTATGGGGTTTGATACGGCGTAGGAGTTATATGTGAATATTTTTTACAATAGAGTTGTTTTTTTTTTTTTTTTTTTGGAGCTTGTTTGTTAAAGCAAAGAAATTAGTGTTGGCTTGAAAAGTAAAATACATTCTGCTAAGTGGTTGCTTTTGGTATTTTAGGTGGATCTGAAGTTAAAGCAAAGAAGGAAAAAGGAAAGATGGATTGAATTTGCCACTGCTAACTCTGTATTTTGGGACCTCTCCTTGTAAATTACCAGCAGTTAAGCCCACGCTTGATAAATCTAAGCACTATAGCCCATAATAAAAAATACTCCCTCCGTTCCAAATTAAGAGTCCACTACGAAAAGTCGTGTCATTTTCAAATCAAAAGATGAATTACTTCCGTGTATCATTTTTTGAATTTTTTCGCACCAAATTAAAGAACTCGACGAGTACTTTAATTTGGTGCGAAAAAATTCTAGAAATGATAGACGGAAGTACTTTATTTTTTGATTTGAAAAATGGTAAGAGAGAGACAGTGGGGCTCTTTATTTAGGAACGGAGGGAGTAAAAAATAAAAAATAAATAAAAAATAAGCCCAAAAAGACAGAAAAACAAAAAAGACATGCAAGCTCATCAGTCTTATAAAACTGCCAATGGATTGATTTTGGCCGTGCATTTCCCATGATAATTTCACACCAAAATATCCAAGCACGTTAAGCATCAAATATGTTATTTTAGGACAACATATTTTGCAACTCCTTTCAGAGTGGTCTCCATATTTTGCAACTCCTTTTGTTTATCTTTGGTCCTATTAGAAGCAATAGGCTTATTAGCAAAGTTCAGGGCATGGAAGAATGCCCCCTTCGCTGCATCATTCTCTGTTTTCAGAGTTGTCAATTTGCATGTACTTTCATCAAATTCGGCAACTGTACTCTCGAGTTCCACTTCAAGAAACAACCAGGCAATAGTCAAACCTGAAGATCATCTACTAACCTTTTGGGCAAATAGTTAAACAAAAAAGAAAAACACCGGCTGGGTAAAAAGGAAATTAGATACACCGGCTGGGTAAAAAGGCATGACATCGTAAGTTTTTATCAGGGCCGGCCCTAACGTTTGGGTTGCCCAAGCCCAACATTAGGTTGGTTGCCCAATTAATATTAAATTATTAAAAAAATTAAATAAAAAATTACAAAAATTCAAAAGTTATTTTAGGGGCCCAAAGCAAACTCCCAATATTGCGCCCCTACATCGTCATGAGTTCTTTTAATAATTGTACAAAATTACAAAACTTCAAACTAAAAGGATACAATTATAAAAGATAAATGCAAAAAAATATAATTGTAAGAACTTTTTTTTGAAATAAAATAAGAAAGTATCCTCATATTTTAACTATGATTTGTTTTTAAAAACTACTAAATCGTGTTAGCTCGCTCGATTTGTTTTCAATTTTCCACCATTGGGATAATTTTTAAAAATTAAGTGTAAGAACATATCACATGTACATTATTTGTTGTGTATGTTAAAAGATAAATTTCTAACAATATAATTGAGTAATGTGGTTTTGTAATATTTTGGATTGAGAAGGAGAAACAAAAAAGTCTAGAACCACACTCAAATGCACTCACATCTACACAAACACATGCATAAACCTGTGGGGCTCACTCATATAATATTACGAATTTGTGTGATCACATACGAGTGCTTGTATATTTTGAATGTGATCTAGACTTGTTGGGGAAAAAAAGGGACTGAGAAAAAATAGGAAGGAATCCTGCTAATATTAAAATAAAAATTACTCCTAAAAGAAAGAAAGAAAGAAAGAAAGAAAGAATGTTAGACCAAGGAGGAGAAAAAAAGTACCAGAAAAATATTAAAATAAAAACTACCAAAAAAAAAAAAAAGAAAAAGGAAAGAAGGCATAAACTACTCCTAAAAGAAAGAAAAAAAGAATGCTACACTAGGGAGAAAAAAAAAGTACTAGAAAAATATTAAAATAAAAACTACAAAAAAAAAAGAAGAAGAAAGAAAGAAGGTATAAACTACTCCTAATAGAAAAAAAGAAAGAATGCTAGACTAGGGAGGAAAAAAAAAAGTACCAGAAAAATATTAAAATAAAAACTATGAAAAAAAGAAAAAGAAAAAAGAAAGAAGGCATAAAGTACCAAAAAAAGGTGGTGCCTCCAAGATTCAAACTCAGTCCGCTAATGGGTTTAGCATCACCCTTGACCATCATGCCAAACCCACAACTTACAATACAATCAGAAACATCTTACATTTATACATAACTTACAGGGTGGGTTGCCCAAGTCTGGAGGCTTACTTGGCTTTCCCCAGGGCCGGCCCTGGTTTTTATTGAGAACTATATAGAACTATATACCATGTTTTTTTTTTAATTTGTTGATGAAATGGTTGCAACTGTAGTAAAAATTTTGGTCGATTCTACGGTTAGAGTAGGCGACGATGTGATTTTTTAGTCACCCTGTTACCAACTAATTGACATGGTTAATTTATCCTATAATTTTCTGTATGCATATATTCGTATAGTTTCCTTGTTTTCCAATTGTGTATTTTATTTTATAGGCCTTTGATTGGGCTTTCTTGGTAGTCGCCAGTGGGGCGCCGCTCAATGACGACGAAGGGAGATTGCCGGGGAAACAATGGGCACCCGGAGTTGTTGACTGATATTCGTTGATTGGAGCAGCTTGGATCCATGAAATTTCTGGAGATCCAATTTTTTTATTTTTTATTTACCATGACTCATACACAGATTTATGTTCACTAGAGTTTACCATGTTCATTTCTAAAGATATAGTATATTTTTTACCATGATTTTAGATAGGTCAATTGTAAGATTTTTAAATTTTTTTAGCATGACTCATTCAAATTTTTGTTCGCTAATTTACCATGAAATGTGTTTTGGATTTTGGATGATTGGATGGTATTCATGGTACTCAAGTTTACCATGAAATTAGTTCAAATGGTATTCAAGTTTACCAATGAATGTGTTAATATGGTATTCAAGTTTATAATGAAAATCAATTCAGATGGTTTTTGTTTCCAAGGATCATGGTAAAAATGGTAATTAAGTTTGATACATTAAATTTACCATGACTCGTAATCAATTTGTATGCATTCAAAAATTATGGTAAAAATAAGTGCATTACAGAAATTATTGTAAATTTGTAAAAATTTAATTGAGAAATAATAAGTTAAAGATTTGAAAATATATATCTTATGAAGATTTGAAAATTGAGAATTCAAAATTTTAATTTCTTTTCCCATTAATATTTTGAAATTTGGGAGTGATGGAAGAGGTCAAATCCCTTGATTTAAGGTAACTAACAACTAATTAGAGTCCCACTTAATCAGGCAGCTAAATAATATACTCCCTCTGTCCCAAAAAGAATGTCCAAAATCACTATTCACCAAATTCAAAAAATTATCTACATCTTGCAATTTATAATGTTTTTTGTGATTTTAAAACATTGTTTAATAGAATTAAGTGAGATCTATCAATCGAGATCCATATTGCATACGTAAATCATTATACGTTGAAAAATATAGATAATCTTTTGAGAGGTGTGAACAGTGATTTTGGACATCCTTTTCGAGACGGATGGAGTATTAAATAAGGATAGATATGATATATCACAACAAAAAAGGATGAAAACATAATTGTTCAAATTGACCGGGATGAAAATTTACGTGATATCTCAAAATAGGATGATTATTTAATTATCATTCCTTTTTTTTTTTCCTTCTAAATCATTTTTTTGGGGATAATTGAATTGAACCATTGCAGTTACAATACAAATTTGGGATGTGTTATAAAAAAATAGCTCAATCAAATATCGTTATGTGCTTGATTTATTCATTCAATTTTTTATGAGAGTTTGAGAATAGCAAATTCTGAATCAAAATCAAACGGTGTCGACTCCGGTTGATGAATTGAACAGTATTGTCTAAACTTGTGATGTCGTCCAAAGGATGAATGGTTAATTTTGTAGGTCCAGATTTGCATATCGTCCATAGAAAAGACATGGACAAAACTATAGACATTAAAAAATGACAAATCCAGCAAGAAATCTACACACATCCTGCTCATCATATCCCACTTAAGGGTCATCATTGGGCCGGGCCGGGCCGGCCCAGTCCGTGAACTTTCAGCCCAAGCCCGCGGGCCGGGTTATGCGGGCTTTTTCTTTTTAGCCGGCCGGGCGGACTGGGTTACCTCTCAAAAGTTGAAGCCTAGACCCGCCCACGGGCTTATTCTAGTCTGGCGGGCGGGCGGGCCAGTCTTAGGGCGGGCCGGGCCGGGCTATTTGGGCGGGCAAAATGCCCTTTTTTTTATTTTTTATTTTTGTTACAGCTGAACCTTTTGGAGCCATTTTTTTTAATTCCAACTGAACGTTGTCTAGCCTACCATATGCTTTAACAATAATACACCATGAACAGTTGTTAGTTACCCATGCAACAAATGAATGGTCAATCAATGCATATGTTCAGACCTTCTTAAAATTTTAATGCATATGTTTAGTTTTTTATTAGAACTTTATTGTGAGATATATACACATAGTTACACACATATGTCCAATTGTGTATTATTTTTTTTTTATTTTGGTACATTTGTATTATATCTTTTTTTTGGTACATTATATATTATATCTTATGTACATTAACCTTGCAATAATGCATTACAAGTGTACCAAGCTACGGGCGGGCTAGTATCTCGGGCCGGCCAACAGGCGGGCGGGTTCTAGCTAAAATTTTTAGGCCCAAGCCCGGCCCATGGAAAAGTCAGGTTGGGCTAGCCCGCCCATTTGACGGGCTCGGGCTCGGGTAAAGCCCAACGGGCCTTGTGGGCTTCGGGCGGGCCCTGGGCCAAAGGGCCAAATGATGAGGCTCCCACTATCCTTTTCCCCCTTTTTTGCTGATGCATTCACTTACGCGATCAACTGTAATACCAAGATAAAAATTCATTCTGTAATCACAAGCCCTAATTCTAAAAGCCACACACGCTTAGTTTTTATAATCATGTCTCACGCTAACTGTAGGAAAAATTACAGTGGCACAGAATTTTGAAGAATAATTTCATTGAATTTATAGACAGAAATAAAAATTACATGTATAGATTTTAAGAACGAGATACACAAGCAGTTGATCGAATTAGAATATTGAATCGAGTCCCGTGAAAAAAACCACAGTGTTCTTAAAACGGATTTGCCGTCTACCGAGGGTGTTGTAAGTTGATCGGTGTCCGTCTCCCAGGATAAAATGATTGAACCACGAATATCAAAACACCACCGAAAAACGTCTTGGCAAACTAAACCTTGTTAGTGATCAAAAAATTGAACCTTGTTGGTCTCTTTTTCACACAGAAGTACAAATTTCAGAATACCGTAGAAGGAGCTCGAATTTCTGCTAGCTATCGCAATATGGATTGACATGAAGTCTGACAACATGGGAGAGGTTATAGCGGTGCGTATTAACTCCCACGTACAGGATGGATCTCTTTGATTGCTTCGGGAGACCTTTGGACTACCCCGAGTTCATTCATATGAAATTCCGGCAATTTTCGACATTGACTAATCTCTGAAAGTCACGTGAACGTCGACGCGTCCTTGCCGAGATCCATCGACGAATTGGACGATAGCGGTAACGTTACCGCGTACCTCAACGAGAAGCTCCCACGAGTCACATACTCTTCCTTGTCCAAATCTCTGTTCTGCTGCCCTTCCCCGTCGTCGAAGTTGAGAGCGTATACAAGTGTTGTCTGATTTTTATTGGTTGGGGGAAAAGGTAGGACAAATATGGTTAGACATGAAGAGATGGGTGTGAGGGTGATTGAAGTGTGAATTAATGTGCATGGGGTTTGAATTTGGTTGGTATACAAGTGTAGTTGGGCAATATAGTTAACAAAATGGAGTTTTGTACATACATCCATATATGTAAACAAGTGTGTAACAATAATATGAGAAAGCATTAGGACATATTAAAATAGATAGTAGTCTAAAAACTTTCAAATACGCATTATCAGATTTTTGATAAAATAATTTTATCCAAAAAAAAAGGCCAAAAATCCTGGCCGTTACAATCTATCCCCCTTAAAACAATTTCGTCCTCAAAATTAGGGCATTCCTTCTATCGCAAGTACTTGTTGACGATCGACATTTGCTGTCTTCAGTTGAATCGTCTTTTCCTGGTGCCGCAAAAGGATTTTGGATTAATCGAACAGTCTTGTGCCTCCTTTTTCTCTCACCACGATCTTAGATTGAGACTCGTCGCTATTTTGATAATTCTTGGGGTTACCTTGATACTCGTATCGTTACTAATGGGGCGCGTCGATCCCCCTTAAAATTTGATGCATGTTCCATCTGAAGATTGGGCTGTCACTATCTTTTGATGGCATTCTATGATAGCAAGGCTCGCGGATGGGCAATCCCTACCCATATGACGTTGCCGCTAATATTTCTAAGACTTGGAGTCAAGGTCAAAGGGTAGACTTGGAGGCTTCTAGCTCGCACTGTTTACGTAGGAGACTGATGCAGCGGAATTCACGAGAAACTAATTGCGTACTAGTTCAATCGAAAATAGGAATCCACGAGGTTCTTGAATCCACAAGAAGAAAGAGAAATAACTCTGAATTATATTTGATTAAAAGCTGAATAATAATAGAGGTTACATGCCCTTTTTATAGGGAAAATTAGCAAACCCTAGCAAAAACTTACCAAAAATAAAGTATCCCGAAAACTGGGAAAACTTCCAAAATTGAAAACTAGAAAGAAAAATAAGAAATTCCGAACTGGAAACAACGAAAACGGAATTACACGCTAAGAGTAATTCGTAATCTAATTATTACCTAAAATAGCAAAATTACTAAATTGAAGGCCTAAACGAATGAATTTGGCCAAAATCCACCATCAGTCACGATTAGGGTGGTGAGTATTGATCGCAGCGCGATTCTACTTCAGCCCACCAAGTTTGGGCCTATTCCGGCCTTATCGATAAATTGCCGAAATTGGCAATTTTCAATTAAAAGTTGTTTGGGCCTCTTAGGCTTTGACCGGTCTAATTGATCATAGAATTCGGCCGCTACTTGTTCTGCATCAATCCTTTCTTCTTCGAAAGAACTCGACCTCGAGTTCAAATCTGGATGGAGCGGCTCCTCTTCATGATACGCAAAAATGTCAGCAACATTGAAGATATTGGAGATCTTCATGGATTCGGGAAGATCAATCACATATGCATTATCCTTAATCTTCTTCAAAACCTTGTATGGACCATACTTCCTGGGCTTCAGCTTGTTGTAGGTTCCTTCGGGAAATCTTTTCTTCTTTGAAAAGATTATTACATCATCACCTTCATTGAACAACTTGATAAGCCTACCCTTGTCAGCAACTTCCTTATTCTTTGCATTAGTCTCAGCCAACTTCTCCCTCACATAATCAACTACCTCTTGAGTTTGCTTAGCCATTGCCTCAGCCACAACACTAACTCCAGGACCCCGCGGAAGACGAACCAAATCTACTGCATGCTTAGGAGGTGTCACATAAACCAAGGAAAAAGGTGATTTTCCCGTGACACTGTGAACTGCACTGTCACGCCCTCAAATTTAATAAACCAAATACAAATAAAATCCACGTAGGATAAATCAAAGTCTACACATCTCCATTGAAAAATCAAAGTCAATTATACAATCCCAAAGTCAAAGTTTAAATGAGATCCTTGCCAACGGTACCCGTACCCACATTCATGAATATCGAAAGTTTAAAAGTTATTACATAAGTTGAAATAGTAAAAAAATTGAGGGAATTAAAGTTACAAGATCATCTCCCAAAATATATTAACGATAGAGAAGATAAAATAACTTCATGTCAAATGAGCTTCATGATATGCATCCACAAGCCAAGCATTCCAATCACGTGCCTTGCCGAGTACCTGAAAATGATAGATTGAGCTCACTAGCCCAGTAGGAAACTTTTCTACTAACGCTAAGGGTATAGAGGATGAAACATGCATATGGAGATGTGATACACATGAATGAATAAGCTAAAATAGACCAAAGTAGATCGACTTGATGATAGAGTATCCAATAGATGCCCCAAAGATCGAATCAAACCCAAGTGTCCATAGATTTCCTCATAATCGTTACATTTCATGTCGTAGGTTCAATTCTTTCAAAACATTGTCATTTTCATAAAACATTTCATTTTTCACATCTTCACAAATAACCACTTATTTAAATAGGGAATGAATCCCTCTGCCAGATTTCGTGGGCTCCGAACACCCTTGCCGGATTTTGTGGGCTCCGCACATCCCTGCCGGATTTTGTGGGCTCCGAACACCCTGGGCTAGGGACGCACCAAATGGTGGCCCTAGAAATAACAAATCATCCTTTTCAAAAGTTTATTAAACAATCAAGTGTCCAAAAACATCCACGTAATTCATTTAGTTCGAAAGCTCGTACTGTGTCAGTTGTGGTGGCAAAATTAACATGTGTCCAAGAACGTGAGAGATCATGACAAAGCATCATTCATATCATGATAGGCTACCAAAGCTTAGAAGTCAATTTTAGAAGCTTAGGAAAGACCAATGAAGGCCCGAAGCAAAGGAACATGAAAATAGAGTTATGAACCTCGAGAAAACCCGACACCTGGATAGGAAAAAGCACATTTCTCTCAAAATACAAAGGCTATGAATATGAGACCAATTGGGTTTGAAAGTAGACTCATAGAGCTTTCTAACGGTTCAAGAATCGCCTCAATCAGAGTTCGGACAAAGCCGAGACATGCCCGTGAAGTTGGGTCAAAATCTGCCTTACAAATAGCTGGGTATCGATACCCATGAAAGTTGTACCGATACCGGGTAACTAAAATCTCAACAGAACGCTGGGTATCGATACCCATGAAAGGGGTATTGATACAAAGGCCATCTTGAGCAGAATTTTCAGATTTTTCCAAAATGGAGGGGGTTTCAACCCAAGCCAAAAATTGAGATTCCAAACAACAACTACTCATAGAAGAGGGATATATCAACAACTAATTCATGACTTTACCAACTAAACATGTAAAACCCAAACTCAATAAAAAACCAAGCTCATTTCCATGGTGATAACAAGTTTAACAAGGAGTTTGAGAACAATAGCACCAACAATGCAATCATTCAACTAATATACACTTAGAGGAGGTAGAAGATTGTTCCCTACCTCAAGGATTGAACTTGAAATGGGTAGAAAATGGAAAACCCTTGCCCTTGAAGCTTCTCAACCGAAAAATATTAGCTCCAAGCAAAACCACGGAGTTCCGGACTCCAAATCATGCGTAGAAGATGAATCTTTGGTTGGATGTTGAAGTATTTGAGTGTGGAGGGTGGATTTTGTGGAGGGTTTTGAAGAAACTTTGAGAGGAGAAGAAGAAGAGAGAGAGGGGTGAGTTTTGAGAGAAGAGAGGAGTGTGATTTTGAGCAAAAATCTGATCCAAACTTGCTTATATACACTCTCACACTAGCACTTACACCCCTCATGTTTCTAATGTGCTTCACAAACACCCAAATGCAATTACTAACTTCACATTGACCCCATATTGCACTATTTTTATTTCCTCACACTTCCCCAACATTATTTCCGGAAAATTATTTAAAAACACGAGTCCTTACATGCACTGTTGAAAACAAACTCAGCTTGCAGTAATGCATTATCCCATTGTCTTGGCTTGTCCCCACATATGCTTCAAATCAGATTACCCAAGCTTCTGTTAGTCACCTCCATCTGACCATCAGTTTGTGGATGCGCAGTAGAGCTCTGCTTTAGTGAAGTCCCAAACATCTTCTACAAAGTGACCCCAAAATAGCTAAGGAGCTTCACATCCTAGTCAGAAGTAATAGACTGTGGAACCCCATGCAAGCGTACCACCTCACGAAAGAACAAACAGGTCACATGAGATGCATCGGATGTCTTTCGACACGCAATAAAATGCACCATCTTGGAAAACCTGTCTACCACCACAAACACAGAATCCATACCACACTGGGTACGAGGCAGCCCCAACACAAAATCCATAGACAAATCTTCCCAAATATTATTAGAAATAGGTAAAGGAGTATAAAGACCAGTATTTTGAGACTGACCCTTAGATACCTGCCATGTATAGCACCTCCACACAAAATTTCAAGCATCCCTCTTCAATTGTGGCCAGAAATACCTCGCCTCCAAACTTGCAACTGTCTTGTCTCTCCCTAAATGTCAACTTAATCCTCCACCATGAAGGTCTCGGATTAAGCTCTCCATCAATGAAGACCTTGGTATACAAAGATGATTGCCTCGAAATAAATACTCATCTGTAACATGAAAGTCACTAACAGGTCGATTTTGACTGCACACTTCCCAAATCTCTTTGAAATCCTCATTCTCTGGATACATCTCCTTCAAGAACTCAAAACCCACAATCACTTGGGTTAAAGTCACCAACAATGTGGCACGACGACTCAATGCATCAGCCACTTGATTTGTCACCCCAGACTTGTGTCAAATGGTAAAAGGAAATTTCTGAATAAAAGTGGCCCACTGCACATGCATTCTATCCAACTTCTTTTGACTGTTGATGAACTTCAGCGCTTGATGGTCAGTGTACATCACAAACTCCCTTTGAATTAAATAATGCTCCCAATGTTTGAGAGCACGAACCACTGTATAGAACTCTTGGTCATAAGTGCTCCACTTCTGCCTTGCTTCACTTAACTTCTCGCTGAAGAAGGCCACAGGTCGCTTTTCTTGGGAAAGAACGGCCCCAATACCAACTCCACTAGCATCACATGCAACCTCAAAAACCTTCTCGAAGCTAGGTAGAGCTAGAACTGGAGCAGTGCACAGCTTCTCTTTAATCACTGTGAAACTGTTGTTCGCTGCTTCTCCCCATAAGAACTTCCCTTTCTTCAAGTACTCGGTGATTGGCGCCACAATGGTGCTAAAATTTTGAATGAATTGCCTGTAGAAAGTGACTAATCCATGGAAACTCCGCACCTCAGTAACTGTTTTGGGAATTGGCCAATCACGAATGGTGCGAACTTTGTCCTCGTCCACATGCATACCGGCAACACTCATCACATAGCCTAAGAACAATAAGCTATTTGTCAAGAAACTGCACTTCTTGAGTTGTATGTACAGCTTATTTTCATGCAACACCATCAATACTTGGCGCACGTGCCCCACGTGCTCATCCTCTGTTTTGCTGTAGATAAGTATGTCGTCGAAATAAACGATGACAAACTTTCCCATGAAAGGCCTCAACACCTAGTTCATCATCTGCATGAAAGTACTTGGAGCATTAGAAAGGCCGAATGGCATAACCAACCATTCATAAAGGCCATCCTTGGTTTTGAATGCAGTCTTCCACTCATCTCTAGGCCAGATACAAATCTGATGGTACCCACTTCGTAGATCAATCTTTGAAAACCACTTGGACCCATCCAGCATGTCTAGTATATCATCCAGCCTAGGTATTGGAAACTTATACCGGATGGTGATCTTGTTGATGGCACGATTGTCCACACACATACGCCAACTCCCATCTTTCTTTGGTGTCAACAACGCCGGAACCCCACAAAGACTCAAGCTCTCTCGTATATGGCCCTTCTGCAATAACTCCTATACTTTTTCCCTTAGAATCTATTCTCTTTTGGACTCATTCGGTAGTGTGGTAAATTGGGCAGACTTGCCCCAGACACCAAGTCAATCTGATGTTGAATGTCTCTCATTGGAGGAAGCTTGTTTGGCACGTCATCTGTAACAAGCTCCTCAAACTCCTCCAACAAGGGCTGTATCTCCTTAGGTACAACAACTGCAGCCACACTCTTATCCTCTACCACCAACGCTTTCACCACCATGGCATAGATCTGTTTAGACTCCTTAAAATCTGTCACAAAATCAGCTTTTGAACTAGCAACTGTTAGAAACGATGGTTGCTGCACCTTTGGCTTGACAGACGCCTTTTGATTGGAAGGAACCGTAACAACCTTACGGGCCTCCCATTTAAAAGAGTAGGTGTTGTCACGACCTTTGTAGACCACATCCACATCAAACTGCTAGGGTCTTCTGTACGGGGTAAAAACCACGTAACGCTGGATCACGTGCTTCCTTTAACCAACCATAGATCTGCAAGACAGAAAAAGGGTTAGAGCACCTTTGCCTCTCGTTGGCAAAGGCCCTCTGATGCCTAAGTTAGTATCACGTACTAGAAAGCTTAAATCACAATGCGTATGAAAATAGGTTTCACCGCGTACCTTTTGTCATGGTTATAGTGCTGTATTTATAGGTGTGGATGTCCATCACATTAGGCATCTCGTGCCCCCGTTTCCTATTCCCTTTAGGAATCTGTTTCCTAATAGGACTTCTTCCTATAAGTGGTCCATTCCTAATCTTTTTAGGACTGCCATATTAATCCCTTATTTCACGGGATTACTCCTTATCTCATAAGGAACCGTTGTAGAATTTTCTGGAATGTCTCACCGCCTTATTCATGGCGGTGCCGAGCTTCCACGTAGCTCGGTATGACTCGTACATACCCCAGCTACTCACGCCGAGCTGAATCTACGTATCCCAGAGTGCTATTTAAGCTTGACTCATAGCTTTGCTAGTTCGGCCGTATCAGGGGCATTCCCTTGTGACCTATACCGAGCTGGCACATCCTGGTATATATTATTTATCCAATTATTTTAGCCTTACTCATGGCCAAACCAGCTCGGCACAGGGCTCACATGTACCCTATATGGTGCCAAGCTATTCACCCTCTCGTGGTGAAGTTACCAGGCACGTGCTACGCCTAGTTAGTAGGGTAATCTGACTTTTACCCACTCCAATTGCTCCCCAGCTCTGTCGTTACTGCTACGCATCAGTGGCGCGCAGAGCTTCAACGGTTCTCGATGTACCCTTTGCACGCCTTCCCTCCACGTGGGTGGCAACATCGTTTTCATATTAAATGTGAATGACCCTTCGGTGGCTCGGGTAAGTCGAAAGGATGATTATGCTGACGTTTCGCGTACGTCACGTTCCACTTTATGGGTTTTCGGGCGGGATAACACTTTACTTTTCCCTCCCAAACACCTCCTAAACCCAAGAAAACCCCTCCCCTTCTCCTCCACTTCAGACTTATCAGAAGCAAAGAAGAGAGAGAAAAGAGCTTGGCTTTCCATAGTTCGACGCTCACGTCCTCTGCAACAGGCCTGTCTCCGATTCTCGTCGGAAAACACCTTCTTCCCCGCCGGAAAGTATCTTTTTAGGTTCACATCTTCACATAAGTGTCCCTCTTTGTTCTTCTTTTCGCCCTTTTACTGTTCATCTTCTTCTTCCCTCAACTGGGTTCCAACATCGAAACCCTATTTCTTAATAGTGATGGGTAGGCATAGAACCCTGTTAAACACCCCTGAGAAAATCGTAGAATTTCGTCGTAATTACAGTATCCCCGCCGATATTCAATTCCGTTTAGACAATAAAAATGATATGAGAGAACAAGGTCAAACTGAAGATAAGATCCACATTCCCTTGATCTTCATAGTCGAGGGAGGCCTTAGGCTCCCATTACACCCGTTTTTCAGAGAGGTTTGCTATAGGTGTCAGTTAAACCCTATGCAGCTCTGCCCTAATTTCGTTAGGGTTGTCATGGGCACCGTTGCCCTCAACGAGCTGCTCGGCCTTAACCTTGACTGGTGGGACCTGCACTTTCTCTATAGTGTAGTCCCTACAGAGCAGAAAAACTACTACTTCAAGGCTAGGGACCCTAAACAGAAGCTCATCACTGATCTACCAAATTCCTCGAAGGGAGAGGCTGATGACTATCTCGTAGTCACTGGCAATTGGCAGCCTAGAGATGCTGAGGGGAAGATCATTGGCTTTGCCTGCCCCACCACCACTGGCGGACTACGTTAGTATTTCCACCCCCGAGCTGATTTTATTCTTTTTACGTTGTTAACTGTGGCTGACCTCTTCTCATGCCATGTTGTTTTGCAGCGGATAATCTCAACCACGGCGGCCGCTTGATCCACGGCAAGCTTCATCGCGAGGATATTGCCAAGGCCCTTTGGTGGGACGGCTTTGAGCCGACTCCTGTAGGACTCGGACGCTCTGCTCACCGACTGCTCGGCTACACACCATTCTACTGGGGTAATATCAGGAGAGAGGGAGAGCACAGGACAAGGCATACCTGGCCACCACCTTACTCTGTGATTGCCACAGGCCGACCTGCTGACCGAGAAAGGACGCGTGCCCGCAGAGGCCGAGCTAGGCGGAGGTCAACACGATCCCAGGCTCCTGAGGACCTGCAACGGCAAGTCACTCTCGCCCACGTGCCCGAGATCCAAACAGCCATCCTGATCCTTGTGCGTACTGACCCAGAGCCGAGCACATCCGGGAGAGTTGCTGAAGAAGAAGAAGAAGAAGAAGAAGAAGGTAGTTTGGATCATCGCGGACTCGTCCAAGCCCTAGCTGCGCAATCCGACCTTCTTGCAGACTCGGACGACTCGCCAGGCTACTCTCCTTCACCAGATCGCTCTGAGATGCCTCTACAACCGATCAATTTGCTGGACACACTCAGCCTTGGTGGAACTTCCCGTGCTCCACCGTCTGTCAGGAATGTCACTCCCCCTCCTCCAGCAGCAACCTCCCTCACCGATCGGCAAAGAGACAAGAGGCCGTTGGAGGGTACTCAGGACGTGCAGCCCCCAACTCAGAGGAGAAGGACTGGGGATACTAGCCTATCACCGTCCGAAGCTCGGCCGTTGACACAGCCCTGGGCCCCAACACTCGCCCGCCCCGACGGCACTCCTGTCAACGACACTGACAAGATCTCTTCTACTGAAGTGGCGTTCGGCGTCGCCAGAGCTGCTCTTCTGCCCAATGACATAGAGAGGGAGAAGAACAATTCATATGGAAGTGCTGATGAAGTCAGTGTTCCAATCCAGTGCTAAGGTACAATCATCACCCTTAGTTTTATTTTAGCTGTATCGTCAGGCTTCTTTATACGTCGTACTCTTATTTGCAGATCATGCAGAAGGCGTACGTGGGGTTCGAGAGGGCGAAGGAGGCCGAGAAGGAGCTCAAGAAAGAGCAAAAAAGGGCGGAGAGGGCGGAGAAGGAAAACGCCCAGTACTCCCAGCTCCTCAAGGAAGCCCGAGCTGAGGTGGAGGTGCTCAGGGGGGAGAACGCTGACCTGGTAAAGAGATCGGAGGAGGTCGAACTCGGACTGAGCAATCAGCTGACCGTTGCTAAGGCCAAGGCAGCAGCTGAGTATGACCGTGCTGTCCTGGAGGTCACGGAGCATTATAAGGCGCAGATGCCGGTCGTGCAAGATGCCATTTGGGGGGCGGCTTGGCGGCGTTGCCTTGAAAAGCTCGGCGTTGACGAGTCGTCTCCATATTGGTCTAACATGGAGTTGCCGAGTAAGACGGCCGCTGCTCAAGTTCAAGCAAATACCCAGGCCCAACCTGATCCTGAAAACCAGGCCGAGCCTCCCTCCGAGCAGACTCAGACTGATGGTCCCCATGTCGACCTCTCTGCCCCAGAAGATGCTGGTAACAATTCTGGTCCCAACCCTGCCACTGATGCCTCCGGGCACAGTGAAGAGGCCTAGTGCCTGTCTGTTACTTTTTAATTGAATCTTTTTCTCTGGACCCTGCGTGGTCTATTCGGCCGCCTGTGGCCCTCTGCTACTTTGATATCTTGATCCTTTATGGTTTGGTTTGATACATTGGTTTTGCTGGTAGTTGGTCCTGGGTGACCAGTCTTGGCCATATGCGGCCTGGTGACATTTCTACTCTTTAATTCTGTCTTTTAGGGATTGTGCTCACTGCTTTTCCACTGTTGCTCCTTATTGCAATATTTGTTGCCGAGCTGATTTTCTTCGTACTTTGCAAACTAAGTGTCTTCATACTTAGAGTTTTTTGTCTAAGTTTCTTCATACTTAGAGGTTTTTGGTGCAATGTTTCGTTGCAGATCTAAGTTTTGCTTATACCCTAAGCTTCTTGTGCAATACTCGTTGCCGAGCTAAGTTTCTTCGTACTTAGAGTTTTTGGTGCGATATTCATTGCAAATCTAAGTTTCTTCATACTTAGGGAATTCTGTGCAATATTCGTTGCAAATCTAAGTTTCTTCATACTTAGAGTTTTCTGTGCAATATTTGTTGCAAATCTAAGTTTCTTCATACTTAGAGTTTTCTTTGCAATATTCGTTGCAAATCTACACAATATTCGTTGCAAATCTACACACTCTCTGCTCCCCAATAGGAATCCAAATTTTGAAGTAGAAATTGCGGTTCATATTAACCAAAATCATGATAACATTTAATGCTAGAAATATCAAAAAATCTGAATAACTAATGTTGGTGATTTTACTCGTAATCCCAACTAAAAAACAAATTCGAAAAAAGAAATGTGATTGTATTCGTAATCACACAAACATTACTGGAAGAATTTCCTGAGGTTTTGGACATTCCATGGTCGTGGGACTGGTTTCCCATCCAGGTCGGCCAAGCGGTAGGCCCCAATGCCAGCGATCCCTACGATCTGGTACGGGCCTTCCCAATTCGGGCCAAGCTTTCCGTCTGAGGACACTTTGGTGTTGGCCAAAACCTTCCTCAGGACTAGATCGCCCACTTTAAATTCTCTTGGCTGTACCTTCTTATTGTAGCTCCTTCGTAGCTGCTCTTGGTATGCTGCTAAGGTAATGAGTGCCCGCTCTCTTTTTTCCTCGGCGAGGTCTAGCTGCTCGGCCAGGGCTTTATCGTTGCCCCCTGACTCCACCAGAGTAGTGCGAATTGTTGGCAATCCAACCTCTAGGGGAATCACTGCCTCTGTCCCATAAGCAAGGGAATACGGCGTCTCTCCCGTAGATCGCCGTGGGGTGGTCCTATAAGCCCAAAGCACGGCTGGAAGCTCATCTGGCCATTTACCCTTCTTCTTTTCCAACCTCTTCTTGAGACTCTTTAGGATAGTCTTGTTGGAGGCTTCTGCCTGGCCATTGCTCTGCGGGTAGGCAAGGGTCGAGTAATAATTTCTGATGCCGTACTGAGCACAAAAGGCCTTGAACTTCCTGCCGAACTGGGACCCGTTATCTGAGATAATAGAGTAGGGTACCCCAAACCTTGTAATTATCTTATTCCAGACGAACTTTTCCACCATAGCTTCTGTGATTTTGGCGAGAGCTTCCCCCTCTATCCATTTAGTGAAGTAGTCAGTGCCAATAAGCAAGAACTTTCGTTTCCCTGTTGCCATAGGGAGAGGACCTACGATGTCCAATCCCCACTGGGCAAATGGCCATGGACTGGTTAGAGGCAACAGATCCTCTGCTGGAGCTCGGATAAGAGGGGAAAACTTCTGACA
The DNA here is from genome assembly GCA_020921065.1 of Vaccinium darrowii. Classification (NCBI taxonomy): domain Eukaryota; kingdom Viridiplantae; phylum Streptophyta; class Magnoliopsida; order Ericales; family Ericaceae; genus Vaccinium; species Vaccinium darrowii. The sequence continues at coordinate 32,203,547 of CM037159.1, forward strand.
CTTTTCACATGTCTTGACAAAGGCCTTTGCATCCTCTTGCATGTATGGCCACCAGTACCCCTGGGATATTGCTCGGTGGGCTATGGATCTCCCACCAGTGTGTCCCCCACAAGTTCCATCGTGGATTTCGTGGAGGAACTTCTGAACAAAGGCTGGGTGTACACATAATAAATATGGGCCAAGGAAAGACTTTCTGTAAAGCTTACCTTCTGGAGAGAGCCAAAAACGTACTGACTTAATTTTGATTTTGTGTGCTTCCCTCTTATCCTCTGGCAAGGTCCCATCTCGTAGGTATGCCACTATTGGGTCCATCCAGCTCGGCCCAAGCTCTGTTTCCATCACGACTTCCACGGCTCGGCCAATGCTTGGTTCGCTCAGATAGTCTACTGTAACTGTGCGGCGATACTCCGTCTTGACCGCTGACCCAAGACATGCCAGTGAGTCTGCATGTGCATTCTGTCCCGAGCTGATCTGCTGGATATGGATCCTATCAAATTTGTCTAGCAAATCCTTGGCTGCTTCTGAGTACGCAGCCATCTTTTCGCTTTTCGTAGCGTATTCTCCTGATAACTGGTTAACAACTAGTTGGGAATCACAAAATATTCGTAACTTATGTACCTTGAGGTCTAGAGCACTTCTCAGTCCAGCTAGCAAAGCCTCATACTCTGCTACATTGTTTGTGGCACTAAATCCCAGCCGTAGTGCATGCTCCAGGATCAGTCCTTCTGGAGAGAAAAGCACAACCCCTGCTCCAGATCCTTTGTTGCAAGCTGACCTATCAACGTAAAGCCTCCATTCGTCTGGATCCAGGTCGGCCATTCTCGTTGGTGGCCCAGGATTACTGACCTGCTCCTTCTCGTGGAGTCCTGGTGGTGGTGGGGCCACTGTCGGAGCGAATTCTGCTGTGAAATCAGCTAAAACCTGCCCCTTGATTGCTGTTCTGGGCTGATAATCGAGGTCGAACTGACTTAGTTCTATTGACCACTTAGAGATTCTACCAGAGAAATCTGCTTTCCTGAGCAAGGCCCTTAGTGGGTATTCAGTGAATACGGTGATGGGATGTTGCAAGAAGTAATGGGGCAGTTTTCTTGATGCAACAATGAGGGCATATACCAGTTTTTCCAATGGTAGGTAACGTGTCTCAGCTTCTAACAATGTCTTGCTCACGAAATAGATTGGAGCCTGCTCCGTCCCCTTTATTCGTAGGAGGACCGAGCTGACTGCATGATCAGATACTGCTAAGTACAGTATCAACCGCTCCCCAGCTTCTGGAGTAGAGAGCAAGGGTGTTGATGATAAGTAGCTTTTTAACTCCTGGAAAGCCCGCTCCTGTTCGGCTCCCCACTCGTATCCCTCTCTCTTCTTCAGAAGTTGAAAGAAAGGTCTGCAGCGGTCTGATGATTTGCTGATGAAGCGATTGAGTGCTGCTGCCATTCCTGTTAGCCTTTGGACCTCCTTCGTGGTCTTTGGGCTTTGAAGGCCTTGCAGAGCCGTGATTTGATCTGGGTTGGCTTCAATCCCTCTTTTAGTCACTAAGTGCCCAAGAAATTTCCCCGAGCTGACTCCAAAGGCACACTTGGAAGCGTTTAATTTTAGCTTGAATTTCCTCAAGATGTTGAAAGTTACCTTTAGATCGGCTAGGTGATCAGGCTTCAACTTGCTCTTGACTACCATGTCGTCGATGTAGACCTCCATAGTTTTGCCGAGCTGTTCCTTGAACATTTTGGTCACCAATCTTTGATAGGTTGCTCCAGCATTCCTCAGCCCAAACGGCATAACCTTATAGCAGTAGAGCCCCCTAGGGGAGATAAAGGACGTCTTTTCCTGATCGGGCTCGTACATAGCTATTTGATGGTATCCTCGATATGCGTCAAGAAAACTCATCCTCTCATAACCTGATGTAGCATCCACAAGTTGATCAATTCTGGGAAGTGGGAAGCTATCTTTGGGGCATGCTTTGTTGAGGCTTGTGAAGTCCACACATACCCTCCACTTTCCATTCTTTTTCTTGACCACAACTGTGTTGGCCAACCAATCTGGATAGCTCACCTCTCGTATGGCATCCGCTTCTAGTAGTCGTTCTACTTCTTCAATTACAGCGTCCGCGTGCTGTGGTGCCGACCTCCTTGCCTTCTGCACAACTGGCTTGTGCTGAGGGTCCACGTTCAAGTGGTGGCATATGACTTCAGGATCAATTCCAGGCATCTCCTGGGGGGTCCAAGCAAACACATCAATGTGGTCGTTAAGAAAAGTGACCAGGTCTCTTTCCTCCAGCTCGGAGAGGGTCTCGCCGATCAGGAAATACCTTTCCGCATCGTCCTCCTGAATCTGAACTTTTTTCAACCCTTCCACCACCTTCTTGGCAGGGTCACCCCCGACGTCCTCCAAAGTCGGTTGGTCTGGGACTTCAACCGTTTGTACCAGCTCGGCCCTTGGGGATTTCTTCAAGACCATGGTGAAACACTGATCCGCCACCTTTTGGTTTCCCTTGATGCACTCTATTCCATCTGCTCCGGGATACTTGATCTTTTGGTGATAAGTTGAGGAGACCGCCTTCATTTTGTGCATCCAAGTTCTCCCTATAATCACGTTATAAGAAGAAGGGATGTCCACCACAAGGAAATCAGTTTTTGGCACTACTGACCTAGCTCGGACGGGTAGTGTGACCTTTCCCATAGGCCACACCGTCTGTGCACTGAAGCCAACTAGGGGGATAAGACATTTCTGCAATGAGCTTACTGGGAGCTCCATCCTTTTGAAAGTATCGTAATACATGATTTCTGTGCTGGCCCCTTGATCAACAAGGATCTTTTCCACGTCGTACTCCCCTATTCGTAGGGTGATTACTAGTGCGTCGTTATGGGGCACTGATACCCCCTCCAGATCATCATCAGTGAAGGTGATTGGGGTCTCCGTGGTTCCTTCCGCCCTCGGCCTTTTCATGCCGAGCTTCATTACTTGTTTTGCTTGTTCGTTGACCCTCTGGATATGCCTTATCTCATTGTTGGTGTAAGGGGCAACGAGTCCATGTATAATGTGGATCGTCCCTTTTGGACCTTTCTCGTAGTCCAACTCTTCTATCAGCTCGGCATCATTTTTGCTATCAGCCAAAAATTCTTTGAGATGGCCCTCTGCCACCTTCTCATCCAGGAATTTCTTGTACTCCACACAATCCTCAGTCATGTGTCCCCAATCTCTATGGTAGCTGCAATGCTGGTTAGTGGCTCTTCTCTTTTCTGGGTTCCCAGTCATCTTTGGGGGCCTTCTGAACCACTGCTCGTTCTTGATCCTGTACAACATTTTATAGATGGGGATGTTAAAAGTCGCCATGACGCTGAAGTATGACTTGGGATCTGGATCGGCTTTGTCCTTCTTCTGCTGGGCATAATCCTTCCTTCCTGTTGTAAATTCCTTCTTGTATACCTTTGATTCCACAATCTTCCTTTCTGGAAGTTGAGGTTGTCCACCTACAATTCTTCCTCCAGCTTGCAGGATGTCATCTTCTACCCGTGCATGCTCCTGGATTCTCTCCATTAGTTTGGCCACCGTTTTCACTGGATGCATGGTAAGTGATTCTCGTAACTTACTATGCATGGGCAAACTCGTTTTGAACGTTGCCAGAGCATACTCCTCACTGCAGTTCTCAATCTCGTTGAAAGTCTCCCAATAACGTTTGGAGTATTGCCGTAGTGTTTCATCGTCCCTCTGCCTCATAGAAGTCAATGCATCAAAAGTTTTAGGAGCTGCTCGGCTTGTTAGAAACCGAGCAGTAAATTCTTCAGCTAGTTGAGCCCAACATAGGATTGACCCCTCTGGGAGCTTGTGGTACCAACTCAGAGCCACCTTCCCCAAGCTGGAAGGGAACATCTTGCATAGCAAAGCATCATCTTGCTCATGCATGAACATGGCTTGCTGGTAGTGTTGGACGTGAGCCACAGGATCCGTGCTAGTTTCATAAGGGATGAACGCTGAGTGTTTCACCCTGCTCGGTGTCTTTTCTGCCCGAATCCAGTGGGCCAACGGCGACTTTGAGATCTGGCCTAGGGCTTCCTTAGCTGCTTCTCTTGCAGTTTTAGGACCTCCCTCAGCTCGGCCGGCATCCCCCCTCCTTGTGTGCCGCTCGGGAATATGCTCGTTGGATCCAGATCTCTCGTATCTGTCCCTAGCATGCTTCCTTCTTTCTCTTTTTCCCACAGAAACACTCCTGTCTCTCCTTTTTCGTGGAGAGGCAGCTCGGTCGGTGGAGGCGTTGTTGTGGTGACGATCTCTTCCCTCTTCCTCATAATGCACGGATCTCGTCCGTGAACGTAAGTCTTTCTCTTTTTCTTGGAGTTGTTTCTTCAGGTCCTGAATCTCTCGTTCCCGTCGAGTGACTTCACGGGCCAATTCTTCTGCCTCTTGCTCTTTTCTGTCAAGGCTATCTTCCCTCTCTCGATTCCTCGTGTGCCTGTGACCATCCCTTCTTGGGGGGCTCCTGTTCCGTTCACGTCGGGTGGAGGCTTCCCCCCCTCTTGGTGGTGTTTTTGAGTGTCTCCCCCTTGGAGAACCATGGCGTATCAGGCGTGTATCCCTGAACTTAGGAATCTCAGGGATATTCCCAATGTCAAACCTCTTTGTTGCTGGTTTTTTCTGTGGTGCTCTTAGTACCGCGGGGGTTTTTTCCACCCTTGAGCCCTTTCTCGTGGTGTACACCAACTTGGTCCCACCATCGTCTTCCACCTCTTGCCTCCGTGGGGTGCACAAAAGGGGCTCTGAAAGCACCATTGTTGATCCTTTATTGGAGGGAGACGAACTTTTTGTAAGCTTTTCCCACAGACGGCGCCAATTGTACGGGGTAAAAACCACGTAACGCTGGATCACGTGCTTCCTTTAACCAACCCTAGATCTGCAAGACAGAAAAAGGGTTAGAGCACCTTTGCCTCTCGTTGGCAAAGGCCCTCTGATGCCTAAGTTAGTATCACGTACTAGAAAGCTTAAATCACAATGCGTATGAAAATAGGTTTCACCGCGTACCTTTTGTCATGGTTATAGTGCTGTATTTATAGGTGTGGATGTCCATCACATTAGGCATCTCGTGCCCCCGTTTCCTATTCCCTTTAGGAATCTGTTTCCTAATAGGACTTCTTCCTATAAGTGGTCCATTCCTAATCTTTTTAGGACTGCCATATTAATCCCTTATTTCACGGGATTACTCCTTATCTCATAAGGAACCGTTGTAGAATTTTCTGGAATGTCTCACCGCCTTATTCATGGCGGTGCCGAGCTTCCACGTAGCTCGGTATGACTCGTACATACCCCAGCTACTCACGCCGAGCTGAATCTACGTATCCCAGAGTGCTATTTAAGCTTGACTCATAGCTTTGCTAGTTCGGCCGTATCAGGGGCATTCCCTTGTGACCTATACCGAGCTGGCACATCCTGGTATATATTATTTATCCAATTATTTTAGCCTTACTCATGGCCAAACCAGCTCGGCACAGGGCTCACATGTACCCTATATGGTGCCAAGCTATTCACCCCCTCGTGGTGAAGTTACCAGGCACGTGCTACGCCTAGTTAGTAGGGTAATCTGACTTTTAAAAGAGTAGGTGTTGTCACGACCTTTGTAGACCACATCCACATCAAACTGCTAGGGTCTTCCTAACAGTACATGGCTAGCATCCATCTCAATAACATCACAAGCAACCTCAGCCCTATAAAATTTTCCAATGGAAAGGGAAATTTTTACAGATTTCGGTTACCTTTACTGTTGGGCCCTTCTTGATCCACCCAATGCTGTAAGGTGAAGGATGGGGCTCCGTCGGCAACTTTAGATGGTTCACCAGTATTTTTGCCACAAAATTCTCGCAATTGCAACTATCTACAATCAGGTCACACACCTTCTGGTTAATTGAACAGTTTGATCGGAAGATGTTATAATGCTGAATGTTATCTTTTGATTTTGGCGCAAATAGCACCCACGCAGTTTACTCGATCCCCGTCTTCCTCTGCATAGTCAACTTCATACTCTTTATTCCAGTAGCCCATTGCTCCATCAACTTCTTCTTCCTCTGCCAAGGCCAACTTCTGATCTAGACAATTACTAGAACGGTGACCAGGCTTTTGACACCTGTAGCACTTGTCAGGCATGTGCTTGGCATAAGGATTCGGCGCCTTCGCCGTGGTTCTGCTGGAACTACTTGTCTGATTGCCACCTCCAAATTTCACTTCATCACCCTTTGCAACCTTCGATTAAAACGTCGACTTCCCCTAGATTCAGAAGGAATGGACGATTCTGTTGTGTTACAACGATATCCTAAGTATGCTGGTTTGCGATCACGCTCCAGCTGCTCGACCTTCAATGCTAGGTTGTGGGCTTCATCCACATCCCACACCGTCTGCAACCCAATCTGATCCCGTATTGACTGCCTCGATCCATGAAGATACCTAGCTACTTTTTGTCCGTCTGACTCGTATAGATTATTACGATCAGCGAGTCGATTAAATTCAGCCGTGTAATCAAACACAGACTTATTCCCCTGTTTACAGTTTTGATAGGCATGAAAAAGGTGTTGCTCATAATCAGGGGGTATGAACCTGTCCATCATGAGTTGTTTCATACTGTGCCATGTTCGCATAGACTCCTTTCCTTGCCTTCGTTGCTTCGTCTGCAACTGGTCCCATCAAACTGCAGCACTGCTTTTTAGTTTGTAAGCGACCACCTTGACCCTCTTTGAGTCTGGAATTCCCGTCATGTCAAGGAATCGCTCAACCTTTGAAAGCCAGTCCAAGAACTCTTCAATTTCGAGATTACCGCTGAACGTGGGCAGGTCCACCTTCACACGATATTCATCGAACAATTGCTGTGGTCATTCTTATGGATGGTTTTCCATCGCTTCTCCTTCTGGTCTGATTCTTCTTCACTGTCTGCATGATTAGCCAGGCGTCTCCCGACCACAATCCGGTTATCGGGTTGGCGTTGGGTAACTCCCACCGCGCATTTCTCTTCAACCTCTGTTGGTCCCTATTTTTGGCGAAGAGTCAACTGCAGCTGTCACAGCATTTCTTGAATTGCAGTTAACTGAGTTCGTGTTTCGTCACGTAATTGACAAAGCCTTGTCAACTGGGTTCGTTGTTCTTCTGCCGTCGCCCTTAGATAAGCAATCCCCTGAGCAACATCACGGGTTGTGTCATCAACTTTGTTAGGTGCCATCGAGCCAGAAACGATCTTGCTCTGATACCACTTGACGCAGCAGAATTCACGAGAAACTAGTTGCGTACTAGTTCAAACGAAAATAGGAATCCACAAGGTTCTTGAATCCACAAGAAGAAAGAAAAATAACTCTGAATTATATTTGATTAAAAGCTAAATAATAATAGAGGCTACATGCCCTTTTTATAGGGAAAACTAACAAACCCTAGCAAAAACTTACCAAAAATAAAGTATCCCGAAAATTGAGGAAACTTCCAAAATTGAAAACTAGAAAGAAAAAAAAGAAATTCCCAACTGGAAACAACGAAAACGGAATTACACGCTAAGAGTAATTCGTAATCTAACTATTACCTAAAATAGCAAAATTACTAAATTGAAGGCCTAAACGAATGAATTTGGCCAAAATCCACTATCAATCACGATTAGGGTGGTGAGTATTGATTGCAACGTGATTCTACTTCAGCCCACCAAGTTTGGGCGTATTCCGGGCTCGTTGATCAATTGCCGAAATTGGCAATTTTCAATTAAAAGTTGTTTGGGCCTCTTAGGCTTTGACCGGTCTAATTGATCATAGAATTGGACTGCTACTTGTTCTGCATTAGAGACTTACAGAGATCTTGCCCCAACTACCGAGATCACTTTGATAGATATTCTTTAGAGCTTCCATTCTGATTCGTGCAATATGTATAAAAAGTGTGATGCTCCAGAATTAAATAATGCTTGTACACAAGTACTAAATAGTATAAGTGTACCTCGTATCATAGACGGGTTCTTCTCGTCATTGTCAGCCTAGAGTGCAAAAATCCTACCTCACTGTCCTTGATTTGTACCATGGCCATTTCCATTGTTCTGGTACGGGCAGTTCTGCTGCTGATTCCAGTTTGACCTCTGTTGATTTGGCCCACCTTGGTTCTGGTTTCCATACCCAATCTGCTTTATCGGATATTGTTGTTGGTTCTCATAATTATTGGTTCCATTGTTCTTTGGGTGTCGACTATACGGGGATAAAATCCACGTAGGTTTAGATCACGTGCTTCCTTGATTCAACCCCAAATCTACAAGACAGAAAAAGGATTAGAGCACCTTTGCCTCTCGTCGGCAAAGGCCCTCCGATGCCTAAGTTAGTATCTCGTACTTTAAATCTCAAATCACTCTATGCGTATGAAAGGGTTTCACAGCGTACCTTTCTTCATGGTCAATGCTTTATGAGTTTAGGCTTCTCATGCCTCCTGTTTCCTACTAGATTTAGGAATCCCTCTCCTAATAGGACTTTCCTATTAGGCACGTGCTTCCAAATACTGCAAGATCTCGTCTTGCAGTAATCCTTCCTTCTATATAGGATTCTTTCCTTTATGAAGTTCATTCCTAATCACATTAGGACTTCCCATATCAATCCCTTATTCCACGGGATTGCTCCCTATCTCATAAGGAACCGTTCATAGAGTATTCTGGGATGTCTCACCGCCTTATTCGTGGCGGTACCGTGCTTCCACATAGCTTGGCATGACACATACATATCTCAACTACTCACGCCTAGCTGAGTTTATGTATTCCAGAATGTCGTTCAAGTTGTATTCGTAGTCTCCCCAGCTCGGCCATGTCAGGGGCATCCCCTGGCGATGTATTCCAGAATGTCGTTCAAGCTGTATGCCGAGCTGGTACATCCTGGCGTACTAATTTACTTAACCATACTGACCTTATTCATAGTCAGTACAGCTTGGCACAGGGCTAGGGCTTCCCTACGTGGTGCCGAGCTACTCACCCTCTCGTGGCAATGGCCATAGGCACGTGCTATGCCTATTAGTAGGGTAATCAGGTTTTACCTACTCCAATTGCTCCCCAGCTCTGTCACTACTGTCATTCATCAGTAGTGCGCAAAGTTTCAACGGCTCTTGATGCATCTCTTGCACGCCTCCCCCTCACGTGGGGGGCAGGGTTGTTTTCGCATTAAATACGAAGTGACCCATTGGTCACCAGATAAGCCCAAAGGACGACTTTGCTGATGTGTTAAACGCGTCACACCCCACTTTTATGGGGTTTTGGGCAGGATAATCATTATCCTACCCTAAAACCCTTCCCCTTCTTTCTCACTCCATTTCGTCAGAAGCAAAGAGGAGAGAGAGAGAGAGAGAGAAAAGAAATCCTCCTTCCGCCATCAACGTTACTCTTCGAGTCTACTCACCCACAGCTTTTTCACCATTCTTCCTCCGTTCTCATTGGAAAATTCCTCCTTCTCGTCGGAAAGTTTATTTCTAGGCCTTCTTTTCATGTAAGTACGCCTTCTCGTTCTTAGATTTCCCATTTTCCGTCAAGACCTTTAGGTTTCGTTTATCGTCTTCTTTGTCGGGTTTCAACAGTGAAACCCTCTTAATCATGGGTAAACATAGAACTCTCTTGAGTAATGCCCAGAAGATTCAGGAAATCCGCCAGAAATACGAAATTCCAAATGATGTTCAATTTCGATTGAACAGGCGCGATGATTTAGAGGAGGAGGGTCAAACCCATAACAAAATTCATATACCCCTGATTTTCATAGTTGAGAGGGGTTTTAGGTTCCCCTTACACCCCTTCTTCAGGGAGGTCTGCAACCGGTGCAGACTAAACCTAATGTAACTGTGCCCAAATTTCGTTAGGGTGGTCATGGGCACGATCGCCCTGAACAGGCTGCTCGGCCTGCACCTAGATTGGTGGGATCTACACTATCTGTACAGTGTAGTCCCTACTGCAGACAATAACTACTACTTCAAAGCTAGGGACCCCGAGCAGAAGCTAATCATAGACCTTTCCAACTCTTCAAAGGGGGAGGGAGATGACTACCTCATAGTTACTGGCAACTGGGAGCCCAGAGACGCCGAGGGAAATACCATTGGCTTTGCCTGCCCCACGGCTATGGGCTAACCACGTTAGTACGCAACCCTTGCATACTTCTTTATTCCTTGTACCTCTTAATTTTCTTTTACTGACCACTCTTTTTTTTTTTTTTTTGTATTGCTCCTTTCTCTTGCAGCGAGCAACTTAAACCAAGGCGGTCGTCTGATTCACGGGAGGCTCCACCTTGAAGAGATAGCCCTGGCGCTCTATTTCGACGGGTTCGAGCCAACCCCCGTCGGACTCGGCTGTGCTCCTCATCTACTGCTCGGATACACCCCCACTTACTGGGGTGGCATCAGGAAAGTAGGCGAACCCCGCTCACGGTATCCCTGGCCTCCAACTGCTCCTCTAGTTACTCCACGCGCACCGGCTGAGCGAAGGAGTTCCAGATCTCGCCGAGGTCAACGAGGAAGGAGGGTTACAAGTTCCCGAGCTCCAAGGGATCTCCAGCAACAAGTCACATTCGCCCATATCCCAGAGATTTGTACTGCCATCCCAATCTTTACCCGCACCGACCTAGAGTCGAGCACTTCTGGGCGAGTGGTAGTTGAAGAAGAGGACGAAGAAGAGGCAGTGGGAGGAGGAGGTGAACTCGATTTGCGTACAGCCGTTCTTTCTCTGGCCGAGCAGTCCGTCTTGCTCACAGACTCAGACTCATCCGGCTACTCTCCTTCTCCAGACAGAGAGATGCCTCGCCAGCCAATTAGCCTCCTGGACGAGCTTAACCTTCCTTTCCCACCCTCTCGTGGTGGTTTTCCCCCGTGCTCCTAAAAATCCCCCACCAGAGACAACATCTGCTTCCTCTCGAGAACAGAGGGATAAAAGGCCCTTGGAGGGCCCCCCTGACACTCAACCGCCGCTCCAAAGGCGAAGGACTGGAGAATCGTCCTCCAGTCATTTGGAACCTGGCTCCCCTCCTCTCGTGCAGCTGTGGGCTGCCGTCCTAGCACGCCTTGATGGAACCCCTCTCACCATGATTGATAAGGTCACATCAGTTGATGTGGCCTATGGTGTCGCTCGGGCTGCAATGCTTCCCCTAGACATGGAGAGGGAGAAGAACTTTTTGTATGATGCCCTCATGAAGTCAATCTTCCAATCGAGTGTTAAAGTATGATTTTTTTTACTCTTGATTTCCTTTCCTTCAGTGCTGTATAGATTGCTTATTCGTACGTCCTTTGTAGATCATGCAAAAAGCCTCAGTTGGCTTTGAACGAGCAAAGGAAGCTGAGGAGGACGTCAAAAAGGAGCAGAAGAGAGCTGAAAAGGCAGAGAAAGAGAGTGCCAACATGCGCAGTTACTAAAGGAAGCTCGGGAGGAGGTTGAGAAACTAAAGAGGGAGATGGCCGACCAAAAAAGGAGAGCTGACGAGACTAAACAGCAGTTGCGTCTGAATGACAGGGCTGTGGTCATTATAACCAAAAACTATTGATCCCAGCTGCCTGCTGTGAAGGACGCCATCTAGGGTACTGCCTGGCAAAGGTGTCTCACCAAGCTTGGAGTTGATCAGTCATCCCCTTATTGGACGAACATGGAGCTACCGAGCGAGATTGAGGCTGCTGCTCATGCAGCTCAAGCTCAACTTGAATCCCCAGCTCAATCCCCTGCCCAGTCTAATGCTCAAGCCCAACCGGATGACCAAGCTCAGCCCATAGTGCCTTCTGAGCCAGTTCTACCAGATTACGGAGTTATTGATCTCACTATCCAGGGTGGTGATGGTTCTGAGGCACCAGCTGAAGGTGTTAACCCTAATCTTGATGGTGAGATTGCTGATACCACTGCTGCCACTGATGCTCCTGAGCTTGGTGAAGAGGCTTAAAGCCTATTTGAAAATCCACTTTGTCTTTCTTGCAACTTTTACATTTGCTCAGCCCTGTGTGGCCCGTATTGCCGTGTGTGGCCTTTGTTTGATAATTGATTTTGGTACTCTATTAAGTATTTTCGTACATAGTTTGTTTCTGCAATTTATCTAAGTGTGTTCGTACTGAATATCATGCAATGTTCGTTGCAACATTAAGTTTCTTCGTACTTAGAATTTTATTGCAATATTCGTTGCAAATCTAAGTTTATTCATACTTAGAAATTTATTGCAATTTTCGTTGCAAATTTAAGTTTCTTCGTACTTAGAAATTTATTGCAATTTTCGTTGCAAATCTAAGTTTCTTCGTACTTAGAAATTTATTGCAATTTTTGTTGCAAATCTAAGTTTCTTCGTTCTTAGAAACGTTATTGCAATATTCGTTGCATATTTCAGATTGAGTGTCTATAATCCACAAATGTTAGGGTATGTTTTCACCCTCTGCTCCCCAATAGGAATCCAAATTTGAAGCAAATTTTGGTTCATATTTAAACATAGCCATAATAAAGAAAAATGAAATTTCATTAATACTCGAAATATCGATCCTGATAACATATGTTGGTGATTATATTCGTAATCCCAACTAGGTACTAAAAACAAATGTGAATGTCTTTGTATTCACTAAAAAAGAGGATGTGATTGTATTCGTAATCACACAAAAAGTAACAAATTACTAGTAAAATTTCCTTAAGTTCTGGACGTTGCATGGTCGTGGTACTGGGCCTCCATCCAGGTCGGCCAAATGATAGGCCCCGGTGCCAGCAATCCCTACAATCTTGTATGGGCCTTCCCAGTTCGGCCCAAGCTTCCCATCAGAGGATACCTTGGTGTTTGCCAAGACTTTCCTTAGGACTTGATCCCCAATCTTGAACTCTCTTGGCTGCACCTTCTTGTTATAGCTTCTTCGCAGTTGCTCTTGATATGTTGCCAAGGTGATAAGTGCATGCTCTCTCTTTTCCTCAGCAAGATCGAGTTGCTCGGCCAGAGCTTTGTCGTTGCCTCCTGACTCCACAAGAGCGGTGCGATTGGTTGGCAAGCCAATCTCCAATGGAATCACCGCCTCTGTCCCATAAGCGAGGGAGTATGACGTCTCTCCCGTAGATCGCCGAGGGGTGATCCTATATGCCCAGAGCACGGCTGGTAGCTCATCTAGCCATTTTCCTTTCTTGCTCTCCAATCTCTTCTTAAGACTTTTAAGGATGGTTTTGTTTGAAGCCTCTGTTTGCCCATTGCTCTGTGGGTAGGCTGGGGTTGAATAGTAGTTTCTGATGCCGTACTGAGCACAGAAAGCTTTGAACTTTTTGCCGAACTGGGATCCATTATCTGAGATGATGGGGTAAGGTACTCCGAATCGTGTGATGATCTTGTTCCAGACAAACTTCTTTACCATGGCCTTCGTGATTTTTGCCAAGGCTTCACCTTCTATCCATTTGGTGAAGTAGTCCGTGCCGATGAGTAGGAATTTTCGTTTCCCTGTTGCCATGGGGAGAGGGCCTACGATGTCCAAACCCCATTGTGCAAATGGCCACGGACTTGTTAAAGGAAGAAGATCCTTGAGTTCTATGGCACTCCTGAGTCCTACAATCAAGGCTTCATATTCTGCCACATTGTTGGTAGCACTAAACCCCAATCTTAGGGCTTGTTCTAGGACCAGTCCATCTGGAGGAAAAAGCACAACTCTTGCTCCAAACCCTTTATTACAAGCTGACCCATCAACATAAAGCCTCCATTCCTCTGGATCTGATTTGGCCACTCTCGTTGGCTGTTCAGGGACAATGCTTTGCTCCTTCTCGTGGAGAGTTGGTGGAGGTGGAGCTACTGTTGGAGTGAATTCTGCAATGACGTCAGCCAAAATTTGTCCTTTTATTGCCATCCTGGGCTGATAATCGAGGTCAAATTGGCTCAACTCGATGGACCACTTGGATATTCTGGTAGAGAAATCTGCCTTCTTAAGCAAAGCCCTTAGTGGATATTCAGTAAGCACAGTGATGGGATGCTGTAAAAAGTAGTGCGACAGTTTTCTTGAAGCAATTACAAGAGCATACACCAACTTCTCCAATGGTAAGTACCGCGTTTTTACATCTAGCAAGGTCTTGCTTACAAAATAGACTGGAGCCTGCTTTATCCCCTTTATTCGTAGGAGGATCGAGCTGACTGCGTGCTCGAATACGGATAGATATAGTATCATCTGCTCCCCAACTTCTGGAGTAGAGAGCAAGGGTGGGGATGATAAATGATTCTTTAACTCCTGGAAAGCCTTCTCCTGCTTGGCTCCCCACTCGTATCCTTCTCTTTTCTTCAGAAGTTGAAAGAATGGTCTGCAACGATCTAAGGACTTACTTATAAAATGGTTAAGAGCAGTTGCCATCCCTGTTAGTCTTTGGACCTATTTCGTGGTCTTAGGGCTTTGGAGATTCTGAAGTGCGGTAATTTGATATGGGTTGGCCTCAATTCCCCTTTCTGTCACCAGGTGTCCCAGAAACTTTCCCGAGCTGACCCCAAAAGCACACTTTGAGGCATTCAGCTTTAACTTAACTTGTACTTCTTTAGAATGCTGAAAGTTACCATTAGGTTGGCAAGATGATCAGTTTTCACCTTGCTCTTTACCACCATATCGTCAATGTAGACCTCCATGGACTTGCCGAGCTGATCCTTGAACATCTTAGTCACCAATCTTTGATAAGTTGCTCCAGCATTCCTTAGCCCAAAGGGCATGACCTTGTAGTAATAGAGACCTCTTGGGGAGATGAAGGACGTTTTCTCTTGGTCGGACTCATACATGGCTATTTGATGATATCCTCGATATGCGTCAAGGAAGCTCATCCTCTTATAGCCTGATGTCGCATCCACTAGTTGATCAATCCAAGGTAGTGGAAAGCTGTCTTTGGGGCATGCCTTGTTGAGGCTGGTAAAATCCACACAGACTCTCCATTTTTCATTTTTCTTTTGACCACAATAGTGTTAGCTAGCCAGTCCGGATAGCTCACCTCTCGTATGGCATCCGCTTCGAGCAATCGATCTACTTCTTCGATCACAGCGTCTGTGTGCGGTGGTGCCGACCTTCTCGCCTTTTGTACAACGGGTTTGTGCTGAGGATCCACGTTTAAATGATGGCAGATCACTTCAGGGTCTATTCCAGGCATCTCCTGGGGAGTCCATGTGAAAACATCAATGTGGTCTTTCAAAAAAGCCACCAAATTATCCTTTTCTTGTTCGGCAAGGGTTTCATAGATCAAGAAATATCTTTCCGCATCATCCTCTCTTATCTGTACCTTTTTCAACCCTTCCACCATCTTCTTGGTTGGGTCACCTCCAACGTCCTCCAAGGTCGACTGATCTGGAACTTCAATTGTTTGGACTAGCTCGGCCCTTGGGGACTTCTTTATGACCATGTTAAAACATTGGTCGGCTACTTTCTGATTACCCCTAATGCATTCAATACCATCTGCCCCTTGATACTTGATTTTCTGATGGTAGGTCGAAGGGATGGCTTTCATCTTGTGCATCCATGTTCTTCCTATAATCACGTTATGGGTAGATGGAAGATCTACCACCAAAAAGTCAGTCTTCAAAACCACAGATCCTGCTCGGACAGGTAGTGTGACCTTTCCCATAGGCCATATTCTTTGTGCACTGAAGCTGACCAACAGGACCAAACACTTTTGCAATGAGCCCGGTGGGAGTTCCATCTTCTTGAAAGTGTGGTAGTACATGATCTTTGTACTGGCCCCTTGGTCAACCAAGATCTTTTCCGCATCATACTCCCCTATTCGTAGCGTAATAACCAGTGTGTCGTTATGGGGCATCATCACCCCATCAAGATCTTCATCTGAGAAGGTTATGGGCACCTCCATTACTCTTTCAGCCCTCGGCCTTTTCGTGCTGAGCTTCATGATATGCTTTGCTTGTCCGTTGACCCTTTAGATGTGTCTGATTTCGTTATTGGTATACGGGGCTACCAATCCATGTATCATATGGATTGTTCCCTTTGGACCTTTCTCGTGATCCATCTCTTATATCAGCACAGTATCTTTCTTGTCATCAGCCAGAAACTCCTTGAGGTGACCTTCTACCACCTTCTCATCCAGGAACTTCTTGTATTCCACACAATCTTCCGTCATATGGCCCCAATCTCTATGGTAGTTGCAGTGCTAGTTAGTGGCTCTTCTTTTTTCTAGATTCCCCGTCATCTTTGGGGGCCTTCTGAACCATGGTTCATTCTTGATCCTGTACAGCATCTTGTAGATTGGGACGTTAAAGGTTGCCATGATGCTAAAGTACGACTTTGGATCTGGGTCACATTTCTCCTTCCTCTGCTGTGTATAGTCTTTTCTTTCTGTTGTGTACTCCTTCTTGTACACCCTTGGCTCTGCAGCTGTAGACACCCCAATTTTAATCCCTTTGCATCCCCAATGATGAAAGAAATATTCAGCGGTACCTTGAACAAACTATTGTGGACTTCAGATTTTTTTGGATGAAAATAGCCCTAGCCGTACGGTTCACTCTACAAACCGTACGGTTCGTCTACCCTAAACTCAACCGTACGGCATACTTAGTTTAGCCGCACGGTCTACATTATTAACCGCACGGTTGTGTGTCAAAAAATATTCGCCAGCCTGTCAACAGAAGCATCTCATCATTTGGAACGATTTCGTACGCGATTTTATTCCTTTTTTTCCCTATAAATAGCTTCCTTCTCTTTCATTTACAGAGGAGAGACAACAATTCTAATACCACCTCGATACGCCGCCAAATTTCTCGGGTCATTTTTCCGTCCAAAATCCCGTACGAAAATCTCGTCCCGAACTTTCGTCTAAACCGCCAATCACCCTCTTATCTTCTACTTTCACCTCCAGCAACCTACAATCCGCCTAAGAAAGCCTCCGTCCGAAGCTTGGGTCCAAAAACCTCTGAAGTTTCCAAAAGTTGTTCAAAGTCTTTCGAAGGTACAACTGTATTTCGTAAAGCCGGGTTTCAAACCTAGGCTTTTGAGGGGATCCTCCCAAGTGGAGAGTGACTTTAATAGTCATCTCTAAGCTTGGGTGGTTGGACTTTTCACAAAAATCAGATTTTTCAAGCAAAAACAAGTCGCTGTTCGAAAACCAAAATTTTGAAAATTTTCTCAAAACGAGAACCGTACGGTTCATTGAGGTGCACCGTGCGGCCTACTTTGGTAAGCCGTACGGCTAACCCTTGTAGCATGAAAAAAAAATTCCTCTGTTTTCCTTATTCATGCTCTGTTTTCGGATTTCCGACAATTTGTCTATTGCACTTTCACCCCTGCACTATTTCATTATCGCAATTAAGTTTTTATTTTATTTTATTAACTTTATTCCCGTTATGTTTTTATTTAATTTAATTACTTACTTGTTTATTTGATCAAAGTTTTCAATAAAACGTTTTCCGAAATCCCACAAAAATTTAGTAGAGACCGGGAATTTTTCGGGCGAGTGGGGTGCTTTTCAACAATACCTTCCCCATTCGTAACCTGGCTTCCGAATCCAAGAATCTTTTCGCAGATCAAACCCTTTTTCGAAGTGGCACAAGAGTCATCAATATTTTTCAACGGTTTCTCGGGTACCCAAAAAAAAAACTTTTCATATAAATCCCGGGTGGCGACTCACATATTTTTCCATTTTCCTCGAGCCGCGTGTGGATCCGACCGTCCACAAAATGGCGACTCCGCTGGGGACTTTTAAATTAATTTCTACTTTTGGTATTTTACACTTGTAAAACGACCCCCGAAAGCTTGACAAAAACGAACACGCCCCGCGTGATCGAGAAAGGAATGGTGCAGTAACAGGGCTACGCTCGACCAATCCGGACTGGAGCTTTCCCGGTTGTTTGCCTGAGTAAAATATTAAAGTAAAAATTAATTTATTGGTGAGCCAAATTCAAAAAATATTTGTGGGATTTTGAAAACAGTTTTATTGCCAAAACTTTTGCATTGCACGTGCATCGATGTTGGTTAAGCCTCGCTGCTGTGTCTTGGTTACCCTACCCGGCTTGCCGGTGTTAGGACATCCCTTGATTCTCGGCAACCCCGGGCGATGATGAGCCAGCCTGCCGTTCGACCTTTGCCATGCAGTACACTTGGCACTGGGAGGCAAATATTGGCTTTAGTCTAGGGAAACCCCCTTAAACCAAAACCCGGCCTTCGCATATAATCAACCGTAGTACTTTCCAACCTAGGACAGGGACCCGCAGGGTAGGACTATCTGTTATATCCTGTCTACCTGGTTATCCTGTTATCCTGTTTACCTGTTATCTATTATCTGTTTACCTATACATTTTGTTTGTCTGTCAGTCGTTCATCCATCCTTGTATACGTCATTCCATGTACATACTGTCTCCATCTTGCATGCATACTTAGGAGAACTTAACCTTAGGCCATTACATCATGTTCACATCCATAAGGATTGCCCCAACAATCACGCGTTGTGTTGGATAGACGAGGATTCCTCTCTTCAAAACGAAAAAAAAAAAAACGCTACAATTGGCTCCCTCTCCCAAAATAAGATGCACATTTCCTTGTGATAGAGTTATCATGTCTGGAGGACCTTACAAGCGATTTAAGTCCACCCTCACCACCCACCAAGGGGCGCCCGTGTGGATAACCGAAGAAGTTCAACCCGAACAACCCCCATGCGAGCCAGAAGAACCTCAACCAGGAAAACTTAACATAGAAGACCACATGGGGGAGGACCTTGATGAAAAACTCAGTCTGTTGGCCGAAGCCAACTTGCCTGGTGTGTCTCTCCAATGGGATGCAAATGAGGGATGGAAGTTTTGCTTTCCCGAGAAGCCAGAGCCAATGCCAGAAAAGATCACCTTAATGATGGAGCAAGATGATGGGGAGTTCGCAACCATGCCACCCGTGAAATACTTTGATGTCGATGGCCAGCCCGTCTACTACTTTGAAGACCCAGTCACAGGCCACAAGTATTGGGACGAATGCGAATGTGATGTGTGCTTTGCAGATTGCCTTCTCAATAACGATGGCATGACCCCACAGCAGCTCAAGGATCAGGCTGAATGGGAGAAAAAGGAAGACCCCAAAGGAAAAGGAAAAGCTGATAAAGCAGGACCCTCCGAAGGGTCAACATCTCCGAATCATCCATCCTCTTAAGAACGGCTTTCGAGGCCAGAAATAATCATGCAATGATCAAATCAAACCAACAAGGGTTTCTCTTTTGAAGAATCAAGTCAACCTATGGTTCTTGTTTGTTATCGAGTCTGTCCCTGTTCAATTATCGAGTCTGTTGTCAGATGTAAATATCCGCTGACTTAATCCAGCCAGCAGGGCTTCTTTTGAAGAATCAAGCCAGCTTATGATTCTTAGCACTTGTTAATTATCGAGTCTGTTATCAAAGTCCGTCGTTGTTATCGAGTCTGTTGTTGTTTGATTATCGAGTCTGTTGTTGTTTGATTATCGAGTCTGTTATCATTTGATTATCGAGTCTGTTGTTGTTTATCAAGTGGGTTGTCAAGCTTGTCGGTCTGTAAAAATTCCTTGCTTTTAATAAAAAAAAAGGGGAGAGAATCTTTTGAGAAAAAGAGCCGAATTTGTAGTCCTGAACTATGTCACGGCCTGATTCCTCTCCATGGGGATACGTAGGCAACCTTTGGTCCGGCCGTTGTTTTCATAAATCATCTCTGGAGACTCAAGCCACTTCGACATTTCCGAATTCCTCGACAAGCCTATTACAGAGAATTCCCATGTCTATCAGATCGATACAACAAGAAGCATTTCCGAACAGAGCCAAGAAGAAAGAAATCCTTTAGGAGGGATGTTGACTCCAGGCAGACATCC
Source organism: Vaccinium darrowii (assembly GCA_020921065.1). Taxonomy (NCBI): domain Eukaryota; kingdom Viridiplantae; phylum Streptophyta; class Magnoliopsida; order Ericales; family Ericaceae; genus Vaccinium; species Vaccinium darrowii. The sequence goes on from CM037159.1 coordinate 32,223,278, forward strand.
TGTGGATCGTGTTTCACCACTCGCAAATTTTAGGGAAGAGGGCTGTTCTGTCATAATAGCCGCCTTTGGAAAACAAGATTGGATCCCACAGGCATACATCAGTAACGGATCTTTACCACGGCCGTCAGTACCATTCCCACCGTCATCCACGGTATCGGTGCTAGTCGATGACCCTATGGCTGCCCTCTGGGATGAAGAAGCAGTAGTTGATATTCGAGTAAGCAATGATGAGGTGTGGACTGTCAATAAAGCCATGCTAGATCCATCCTTCTGGCAAGATTCCGAAATAGACAACCTCAAAGTGAAAATGGAAGCAGTTGAGATCAAGGAACAGAGGGCCAGAAGTGATCTGATAAATTTCTGGACCGAAGATCAAGAAATCATGCAAAAAAGGGAAGCCATCAGAGCTGGCAAACTGAAGGTTAACGAGGAATACACGTATTTCTGGGGTGAAAATCAGGAGTTATGGGAAGAAACAGTCAACAGAATAACCAGAAGTGGTCGAGTCTACTAGCCAGCCCACCTCCAAGGCGGGAATCCCTCCAACCATGCCACAACAAGAGATTTCGTTTGGGATGATTCCTTCCTCGAGGACACGATTCCTGACCATCCAGAAGCTGTCGTTCAACAGAACCCGGTTGCTAAACCCCTTCCGAAAGGTCCCCCGGTAACAAATGATCCGATTCAGAAACAACTCGAACGAACCCCAGCCTCAGTGTCTATTTGGGGATTACTTTCTTCGTCTCGAGAGCATCGTCAGAAGCTAATCAAAGCCTTGTCAAATATGGAGGTGCCACCAGATACTCCTCCGAAAACGATGGTGGCCTTACTTACACCCACTCGTGCAAAGCATGTTGTAGTCTTCACCGAAAAGGATCTGCCACTAGAAGGAGCCGGTCACAACAAGCCATTGCACATCACTTTAAAATGCATGGAAAAATGGGTCTCGGTTGTGTTACTGGACAACGAATCTGCCTTGAACGTCTGTCCCCTGCGTACAGCTTATTGTTTGGGTTTCAAGAACAAGGATTTCCAGCCGTCTAATCTCGGAGTACGCGCTTATGATAATACTCGACGAGATGTGGTTGGGACCATTCAGATGGAAGTAATGATCGAAGATTTTAAGACTAGTGTTGAATTTCATGTGCTCGACATCCCCTCGTCATTTAACCTGTTGCTAGGCAGGCCATGGCTTCACCGATCAGACATCATGGTTGTGCCTTCCTCTTTACATCAGAAAGTTCAGCTTGGACTAGCCACAGGAACCTTAACCATCTATGGGGACTCTGGAATTCGTCCGCATGTTCCTGACAACGCTCCCTTACTTAAGATTGTTCATGGAGAGGAAGACATCACTCTCGGAGGATTTTCCTTTGATACTTCCAACGGGGTTCTCACTATCAAGATGGACGAGAATTTCTCAGTAAGATCAACTGCCCTGGACATGATGTTGAAAATGGAGTATTTACCCGGCTTAGGGCTTGGTCGCAACAATCAAGGGGTAGCAGAGTTCCCTAAGTTTATGACAAATAATCACCGTTTCGGCCTTGGTTATAAATCAACAAACAATGAATCTGGTCACAAACAAAAAGGGCAGGCATGTGCCAATCAGGGGCCAATCCATTTTACGAAAGCTCCAGAGCCTGTTTACCTGGGGGAGCCAGAACCATTCTGGGATATGGAGGCAAAAACCAAATTGCCAGGGTTCGAAATCTTTGCTGACAACACCTGGGATAGTGATGATGAGGCAGAAAAGTGGGAAGAATCGGCTAAAATACTCCATGTTGACTGGATCAAAGTTCTTGACTCAGGGAATCTTTCATCGCTGTTTGGGGAGGAAAGTCCGCTAGGTATGAGAGAAGACGAGCCTGCTGCGACGCTTACTGATTTGAAGTCTGTTGAGGACATGGAGCTGATGATGCTGGGCCAGGAAGCTCTGGAGGATGTTACCACCCTCATTGTGGATGCCAATGGAACTTATAAAAATTGCACTTTTGTACCTAGAATCATTTACACTGGCACTGATTTTGAATTTGAATCTAAGTCTAGCACTGCATCTAGCATTGAGTCTGGCGTCGAGTCGGAGCTTGAATCTGTTATCACTCCGCGTCACCACTTTTCCTTTGAGTTTGAGTCCACTCTCATGTATCATGCCCCTGGAGCCCCTTCCTTTGAAATGAATAAAATCGACTTTGCTTATCTTGCTGTGTCCGAAATAAATTGTGTCGACCCCGATGATGAGGGGATCGAGTTTGAGGAAGAAATTCCAAAAGAACTCCGATCTCTAATCGAAAGGGAAGATGAAAGGCATGCTCAGCCTATAAAAGAAGAAGTCGTTTCTATAAATTTGAGAGATGGGAGTAATCCACGCATGGTTCAAATCGGCTCCGGACTGTCTCCAGAAGAATTCAAAGCTCACTTGGATCTCCTGAAAGAATTCGAAGATGTTTTTGCATGGTCACACGCAGATATGCCCGGTATCGACCCCGAAATAGTGGAGCATCGAATCCCCTTGTACCCCGATGTTAAACCTGTCAAGCAGAAACTGAGGAAAATGAGGCCAGATTGGGTGTTGGAAATCAAGAAGGAAGTTCAGAGGCAGATAGACGCAGGATTTCTGATAGTCACCGAATACCCTCAATGGGTCGCGAATATTGTGCCCGTTCCTAAGAAGAATGGAAAGATCAGGATCTGTGTAGATTTCAAGGACCTGAACAAAGCAAGCCCAAAAGATGATTTTCCTCTACCACACATAGATGTCTTGGTAGATAACACCGCGGGACATGCACTACTGTCATTCATGGATGGATTTTCAGGTTACAACCAAATCCTCATGGCTCCCGAAGATCGTGAGAAAACCACTTTCACCACAGAGTGGGGCACCTATTGTTACAGGGTTATGCCGTTCGGACTGAAGAACGCGGGATCTACTTACCAGAGAGCCGCCACAACATTGTTGCATGACATGATCCACAAGGAAGTAGAAGTATATGTGGATGACATGACTGTCAAGGCCAAGGAAAGAGAAGGGCATCTGCCTGCCCTTAGGAAGTTCTTCGAGAGGATCCGCAAATACAGGTTGCGCCTCAATCCTGAGAAATGTACATTCGGAGTCACAGCGGGAAAAATGCTCGGATTCATGATTACCACGCGAGGGATTGAGGTGGATCCATCAAAAATCAAAGCCATCCTGGAAATGGAGCCACCTCGAACAGAGAAGGAAATACGGAGTCTCCTCGGAAAAATTCAGTTTATCAGCAGATTCATCGCCAAGTTAACCTCCACTTGCGAGCCGATGTTTCGCCTGCTCAAGAAGGGTGTGTCGTTCAAATGGGACGATAAATGTCAACAAGCTTTCGAGACCATCAAGAAGTATCTTCAGAGCCCTCCGGTATTGATGCCGCCCATCCCAGGGCAACCTCTTTTTTTGTACTTATCTGTCACGTCCTCAGCCATGGGATGTATGTTAGCGCAAGAAGGAGAAGGAGGAAGCGAAAAGGCCATTTACTACATCAGCAAGAAAATGATGGGATGTGAAGAGCGATACACGCCACTGGAAAAAGTTTGTTGGGCGTTAATCTGGGCTTCCAAAAAGTTGAGACATTACATGTTGGCTTATTCCGTGAAGCTAATCTCTCGAATGGATCCACTCAAATATCTGTTCGAAAAGCCAGCACTGACAGGTAAACTGGCATGATGGTTGCTTATGCTAGCAGAGTTCGATATCAAGTACATCACTCGGAAGTCAGTAAAAGGGAAGGCAGTTGCAGAATTTCTAGCAGACCATCCTGTGGAAGGGCCGGAGGATATAGAATTCGAATTCCCTGACGAGAATGTAATGATGGCAACCAACGATGTTTGGATGTTGTATTTTGATGGAGCCGCCAACCAGAAAGGATTCGGAATCGGAGTATTGCTAGTCTCACCAGAAGGGTCACACATCCCTCTTGCTTTCAAGTTGAATTTCGAAGTCACTAACAACCAATCAGAATAAGAAGCATGCATAGTAGGGATGGAAACCGCCCTCGAAATCGGAGTTGAAAGACTGGAGGTAGTCGGAGATTCCAACTTGGTGGTGTCGCAAGCCAACGGAGAATGGAAGGTGAAGGAAGACAAGCTCAAACCCTACCACCAAGATCTCGAAGATCTAATTCCACGATTTCAGAAGGTCACATTTACTCATGTTCCTAGATTAAAGAACAGATTCGCAGACGCTTTGGCAACTTTAGCCTCGATGGTGGAGATACCCGCTGGAGTTAAACTCAGACCAATCACAATTGAGCAGAGGGATAAACCTGTTTTCGAATATGTCATGATTGTCAATGAACCTGACGATGGTCTACCATGGTATCACAACATTTGGAACTTCATCGAGAAAGGGGAGTACCCGGCAGGAACCGAAAAGAAGGATCAGATTGCTCTTCGAAGGTTGGCCTCTCAATACATCATTTGCGGAGGGAAGCTATACCGGCGGTCGCATTGTGGGATGCATAAGTTATGTGTACATGGTACAGAAACCACCACGATCATGGAAGAAATTCACGAAGGAGTTTGCGGTCCTCACATGAATGGGATAATGCTAGCAAAGAAGATTCTCCGTCAGGGATATTACTGGTCAACCATGGAAACTGAGTGTGTCAAGTACGTGAGACAGTGTCACAAATGCCAAATTCACGCCAACCTCATGCATGTACCACCGTCAGAATTGCACTCCATGACTTCGCCTTGGCCTTTCTCTACTTGGGGCATTGATGTCATCGGCAGAATTACACCAGCTGCCTCTAATGGGCACAAGTTCATCTTGGTAGCAATCGATTATTTCACCAAATGGGTCGAAGCCGCTTCGTACACAACTTTAACAGCAGTTCAAGTTTCCCACTTCATCAAGCAAAACATCGTCTATCGATATGGTGTCCCTCAGGCTGTTGTGTCAGACAACGGGGTGCATTTCAAGGGTAGAGCCACAGAAACTCTCGAAGATTTCGGAATCCAGGTTCAAAAGTCAACTGTTTATCGGCCACAAACCAACGGAGCCGTGGAAGCAGCAAACAAGACCCTCAAGACAATACTGGAGAAGACTACTCAGTCCGCGAGGAATTGGCACGAACAACTGCCATTGGCATTGTGGGGATATCGGACATCTGTTCGTACTCCCACAGGGGCAACGCCTTATTCTTTGGTGTATGGCATGGAGGCTGTCCTCCCGATCGAGCTTGAGGTACCATCTCTAAGGGTCATGATCGAATCAGAAATCAGCGAAGCAGAATGGCAAAGCTCGAGATTCGAGGAGCTTATGTTGTTTGACGAAAGGCGGCTCAAGGCTCTGTATCATGTTCAGGGTTATCAGCGTAGAATTGCACGGGCATTTAACAAGAAAGTGAAATCCAGAGGCTTGCAAGAAGGTGATATGGTTTTGAAGGAGATTCGAGCTCCAGTCTTCGATCCTCGCGGGAAATTTCGACCAAAATGGGCAGGCCCGTACATCATCAGGAAAATCTTGTCCGGAGGAGCAACACAACTTATTGATCTCGACGGCAACGAATTCTCCACTTTGGTCAACATGGATCAGCTCAAGAGATACTACCCCTGAGAGAAGCTCGCTGGACTGAAAACCGCAAGGGCGGGCAGTGCCAGGCAAAATTTAGAGCAAGCCTGCTAAGTCGAAAACCCACATCGGGCGATTTAGACAAAAGTTAAGGCAAATCAATCAAACAAGCTCGCTAGACCGAAAACTCGAAAGGGCGGTACTAGGCAAAATTTAGAGCGCAAAAGGAGAGTGTCAATACTCGAGTGAACCCTAGCCAAATTTGTACTTTCGAACTACGTCATGACCTGATTCCTGTAAAAAGGATACGTAGGCATCCTCACCTTGAGGACCGGTCGCCACTTTTCAAAAATATCTCTTTGAGTTGGTTTATGACTATTGTGCGCAGATTAAAATGCAACTCTCATAATTCATCTTATTGAAATAAACTTCTTGGATTACATGGCTGAGCATGAAACTTTCAAAACACAAAACAAACAGCAAAGCATGACCTCACACGAAACATCTCGTGGGTCTAAGCAATTTATTTCGGGCACATTAAGATCGAGTTCTAAAGTCAACTTTGACTTCCATGTTCTCTTGCTTCCATGTCTCTTATCAACCATCTCACGTAACGCTCTGAAAGATTGACACTCGGATACTGATCTCTTGGGATAGTCACACGCTCCCTCCAAGTATTCTGATAAGCCCTGAAGGTGGCAAAATTGTGGTTCGGCATGACAAAGTTCTCTGGTGGTGGTATTATCTGACGAACGCCAAGCTGACGGAGAATGCGATTTGGAAGGTAGAAAGTCCAACGAGATAGACCAGCCAAAATCACCCGCTGACGCCCCATGTTGCTCACAGTCATGGCAGGACTGTCAAGCCAAGCCAAGCGCCAAGCAATCACTTCTTCTGTAAGCCGAGAAAACACTCTGAACCAGCCATGCACATCATCAAAGACTTCTAAAAAGTCCCTTTGAACGAATCCCTGTGTTTCATGAATCCGCCTATGGGGTACGGGTTCCAGCAAATTGGCCTTGTCACACAGCCATATCTGTATCAGAGAGAAAACAAGTAAGGAACCATAGACAAACCCGAGCGTTGAGGTAAAACGAGAATGTGGGAAAAACTAGAAAAAGGAGAGCTGAGTGAGAAACCTACCTGTAAGAGTAAAGCACTGCCTTCAAAAACACTGGTGTCCCCGGCATGAACCCTGTCCAGACCCATCAAAGTTTCTGCCAAAACCACCGGAGCCACATCTTTGCGCTCCTCGATTTGCATGGCAACCCCAACTAGTGATGAACTCGCCTGCCCGTTAGACCGGACAAACAAGAAAGCAGCAAGCAAGCAAAGGCACAGTGCAAAACCTTCTGGGCGTAATTGAGCTATGATTCGAGGGACGTTGATAACCCCCCCTTGAAGCATGGATTTCGCTGCTTTATTACTTACCCCGAGCTTGGCAGATAGCACACCAGCAAAGTTTACCCCGTGCAGAGGGATAACCGGCGTTTCCAAATTAAATCCGCCGAGGTATGCATGAAACTCCTCCACGGTGGGGCATAACTCATGAAAGCCGAAACGAAACACGTGTACCCTTGGGTCCCAGAATCGAACCGCAGCATGCAAAAGCTCTGGACGGATTGTTACGTCTCGGATACGGCGCAGCGAAGTCATCCGATGACCCTGAAAGTTGAGCCACCCAATGCCGTCTAATTCATCAAGCCAAGGGCGAACCAAACCCGGGAAACTCATGGTCAGATGGCGAATATAGAAAGAACAAGAAAATTTTGGGTTTTCAGAGCACAAAGGGGCTGTGAGAGAAGTCCATTTAATGTACGCATGGGTATGAGAATTTTTGAATTAACTGTCTCGTAAAACGTGCCAACATTGAAGAGCGTGGAAAATCTTCTCAAGACCTTGAAAGAACCTCGAGGAAAGCAAGGCCGGGTAATTTTTGAAACTAAAGAACCCCCAGATGACAACGGGAAGGCATGCAGAAGCCCAGAGGTCTGCAACGAAACTCAAAGTCTTGGCATTTTTAGAAGTGAACCGTACGGTTCACTTAGTTGGGCCGTAAGGTCCATGTTAGTTAGCCGTGCGGCTAACTTTGTGGCATTCATGATCAAAATTTTGGCTCGAGCCCCCAGAAATTGTTTTGGGTATATTTGGAGCACTTTTGATGTTCACACATGTTGTAAAGGGTATCTTAGAACTACGGGATATTGAAAAGATGAAACATTCGAGGTCCTAAAATGCAAGCCTGAAATTGCCCGATGTTGCCCAGACAAGGGGGCGCCGACGGGTCAAAATGTGTCTGAGTGTTGATTTCTTCGTTTCATTCATTTCAGCAAGATAAGACATTCATCTGTGACTTGTTGGAAATATTATTTGGCAAGCATCATGTAAATTCATAATTTCCGGCACAACGGGCCGCATTGTGCTTGCAATACTCAAGTTTTCTTGTAAAGTTTCAAGTTTATTGAGTCAGTTTGTATATACACGTGTTATCATTCCCATTTCAATCCAAAGCTACATATTGTCATTTCCCAGGGGCATATATTGTAAATTATCGATACTCAGTCATTCACAAAACAATCATGTGCAAAACTTGGCTTTTCCTTCAAAGAGTGCCAGTGTGAGTCATTCAAAGCATAACAAATATGTGCAATCTATATAAAATCTAACAGGCATCCATGTCATGAGCATAAATATACATCTATCTAGGGCCAACTGGCCCAACATCAAAAGCTAGCACGGCTCGCAGGCCGTATCCATGAAAGAAGAGAAAAATGGGGCAAACAGGCGACCGAATCAAAACTAAGCACGCAGGCTCATCCTAAAAACCACTACGTCGCCTCTTCATGCTCTGGCGATAGCCCAGTGTCAGGAGTGGATCCTCCTCAGGTGTGTCCTCACTGCTGCTGCCACCACTGCTCTCTACATCTCCCTCGCGAGGAAGCCACTGCTCTCCCCGCGCTGAACTCTCAGGGACACCCTCTCTCTCAGCTGAAGACCGCAGCACTTTGTCAGACGCTGGGATCACCAGTGGAACTGTGGACGGACCTCCACCGATGTTCTTCATCAAAGGCCTCCTGCGAGGCTGCACGGGAGGAAGTATATCCTGCACAGAGAAAGGGAATCCATTAATTAAACATTCGAGGCATTCAATCTCAAAGAGCAAAGCACAATGGATACCTGATCCGTCTCACTAACAGGAGAAAACCTACGGGCACGCCGGGGTCGACGGCGCCCACCTACCTCACTACCTCCAGTCCCGCAATCACTGCTAGAACCACGGCCACTACCAGCCCTACCGCTGCCTCCAGTACTCCTACCTCCACGGCGACCTCCTGTCTGTCTCTCGCCCCACTGCCTCTGCGGCCACCTCCTGCATCGCGGCTACCTCCAGCGCCTCGGCCGCCTCCACGGCCAGCTCTGCCGCCACGTCCACCATCGGCCCCGTCATCCCCGTCACCGTCATCTCCACCAGCAGGGGGCACGATGCCCGGCTCTACTCCCGGGTGCACCTCCGGAGGCCCGCCAATCGTGAGACTGCTAACCAAAGCCTCCAGGTCTCGCACCAGCTGAACAGCAGATGCAGCCCAATCCGCCGGGATCTGCAAAACAAAATTAAAAGGCATCAGCAGGTAACATGAATAAATGCTTGAATAAAACATGAAGTTTAAATCATTTCTTGTTTTCAAATTTCAGGAGTACCTCTGTCGCTGTAAGAGTAACCGGTGGAGTAACCTCAGGAACCACCACATACCCCATACTCCCATTCGGCAACATCACATCAATCTCTCTCCTCAGAACAGGCAGTACTGGACCCCCCACAGGTGCAGGGGTAGCCAGACGGGTCTCCATATCCAGATTGTAAGCCAAGCTACTCACCACATAACCATCGTAATCCTCTGAAGGGCTAAAAACCAACTCTGTGTCCAGCACTGTGTGTGCCTCCACCTCAGCTAAAGTATACTCCTGCGTTCTCTGAACAAACGGTGGAAGAAGACCCGGCACTCTAAAGTGGTCTAAACCCAGGGACTGGCGTGTCACCCTCTCGCCCAAGTACCACTGCCACCCGTATGGAGACTCCAACAGCACATGCCCTCGCGTCACCGCCCTGCTCCGAGTCAGGTAAGGAGCACTCAACCTACCCCACACATCCCAGTTCACCTGCAAGAAAATCAAGGATTGCATTCAAAGAACCAACACTGAAATTAAAATGCCCGGAAAAGAATTCAGAAAACTCGGTATCATACCGTCTCGCCCCTGGACTGGTCCAAGAAAACACGGAAGAACCTCAACTGCCCTTTCTTCCCGCCTTTCCCGACATGCTCCTTGGCCCATTTCACCGCTCGCGGAAGCACCCGTTTGTCTGCATGAGAGTTCTCTGGGGCCGGCACCCCGAACACCTCATAAGCCCACACCTGCATTTTTAAGGAATTTATCAGTAACAAGAATGAAAGCAACAATGCATGGAGAATTCAAAGCAAAAGAAATGAACATGTCATACCTCCAGAATCGTCCAGTAACCCCCGAGAGTGGTCGCCGCTCCGCGAACCACTGAGCCAAGGAAACAGTAAAGAGCGCCCAAAGCAGCTCCACCCCAGTCAAACCAGCCAGCCGTCCTCAAGTCTGCCAAAGCAGGTAACCAACTCAGGTGCACCGAATTCTGCCTATTCGGAAATAAGGCAGTACCAAACAAGAACAGCAAATAGGCTCTCGCCATCTGTGCAGCCTCAATTGGAGACCCTGGCTCATGGTCCCATATCGCCGGTAAGTGGTCGCACCTCACCATCGCCTCGTCTCCAACCTCTCTCCCCAGGAAGTGGCGCACCGCCGCTCTGTCCAGATATAAACCTGAGTCGAAGGGAATCGGCTCGCCACCGACTCTCAACCCAGTACTCGCCGCAAAATCCAGAGGGGTAATCGTCATCTCCCCGAACCGAAAGTGAAAGCTATTGGTGGTGTCCCACCAATGCTCCATCAAAGCCCTCAGCAACTTCCGGTCCGTCCGGGTAGGCAATAGTGTATTGATAAAAACAGCAAAACCAGCTGCATCCACCAACTCCCTCACACTCGGAGGCAGCCTCCTGTACTGAGCCAAGCAATCAGACGGCCCGCCATATCCAAGAAGAGAACGATCCACCTGTTTCAAGAACATAGCACAGGTTCAGTCAGTAAAGCGGCAAAGGAAATGCAATAAAGACAGCAATCCAAAAAAGACAGATACAAATAAATGGCACGTACCAGAGGTCTGTTTGAAATGTGTGTCGATGGATCGCGCAAGATCAGAGACTCAGAGTAAAGCGGCAACAGCGGCTCGTATACCTCACACCCCATCGGTACAAAGAAGTGAACTGGAGGATCGTAAGTCTCAGGGACAAAGGGCTGTCTGCTCCTCAGAGCCAGCTGAACCTCCTCAACTATGGTCATGCGGACCAACTCCTCTGTCTGCACCTCTGCCCGCTCAGGCTCACCCACAGGTGGCATCTCTCCTACCAAGACATCGCCCAACTGAGGGAACTGCTGCAAGTTCCTGGCTAAAGTCTCGTCAGTAACCCCCTCCAGGGTGTCTCCTAAGGTGGCTCCAGGAGCCCGTGAAGAACCAACCCGTGAGGGAAACAAAACCGGGTCAGAAGGCTCGTCAGTGTCAGCACTCTCCTCTGTAGCCCTACTCGTGCCAAGCACCCGAGTCAGACCCCTGAAAACGCGAGCAACAAGTATAACAGGGGCCGCCCCCTCAAACTGTGCTCTCTCAGTCTCCACTCTCTCCGTCCCTGCTCCCGTAGCCTGCTCTCTCTCAATTTGTCCCCCCTCACCGCTAACGGCTCCACTATACAACATCCCATCACCCACCTCATCATCACTACTACCCCCGTCTCCTCGAGATCCTCCATAACCACATCCCCCGGCTGTCTAATAGTAACTGGAATCCTAACGGAAGCGTCATCACCACTAACCTGAAACTCCCTCACTAAAACAGCAGTCGCAACGTCAGGAAAAACTACATCACCACCAACTACACCCTCCTCCGCAACTCGTGGGTCAATGAGAACATCCAGACCACCAACATTCATCTCAATCTCAGGAAAAGGAACATTTATATCAAGATCAATATGCATGGAACTACTAGAAGCGGTAACAGTACTTACCGGGATATCAGCACTCTCCATGGTCGCCCAGACATCATCCATTGCACTATATTGTTCCGCTATTGCCCTGAGAACATCACCACCCTCCATGGGATCAAACGGCTCTGACCCACCATGCTCCAGTATAGGAGTAGCCCCACCATCAGCCGTGCGGTCACCCACATGAGCCGCACGGGGCCCCTCAGTCTCAGACCTAGCCACACGGGCCCCCTCGCTACCCACATCAACCATGCTGGATGCCTCGAGACAGGACTCAACCGCACGGTACCGCTCGGCCACAAACGGGTCACCTTCTCTCAACTCTGACGCCGGCGAACCATCACCAATCGGCACCAAGCCACCATCACCAACCGCACGGTCATCTGCATGGACCGCATAGGATACTCCAGATCCGGATCCGATCGCACGGTCCTCTCTATCACCCGTTTCGGTTTCCCTTGAGCCGACTTCCCTTGACTCCTGCGAAACTGAACCAGCCACGACAACTTGGGCTGGCGCCTCTTCCTCCGAGGCAGATGTCGACGGCCGGCCAACATCAAAAACAGAAGATGGGTTTTGACTATCACCGGAATCAGCCATGACCGACGGTACTTATGGGATTCTCCGCCGAAATCCCAACAAGATTTGAGAAGGAGAGACAATCGGACAAGGAAGGAAATGGGTATCGCCCTTCGAAAACTCTCTGTAACCGCCCTTAAGAATTTCAAACACAAACACGAAAAGACACGGCCCGTAGGCTTCGTACAGCAAAAACCGCTCAGAACAGCCGTGCGGTTCACCGTTTTCAACCATGCGGCTCAACAGAAAATGCCGTACGGTTCCCCTATCTCTGATTAAACCGCCGTGCGACACCTCCCAGGTATAGTTTCATACACCGTACGGTTAACCCTTCTGAAATTCCAGATTTTAAATCACACCCCACGACCCAGTGTTTCGTGATCTTCAGACAGGCCCTTAAATTTTGCTTTCAACCAAAATTTCTCTTAAGTCCTCAACGGCACTAAATTTCCAAAATTTCTCTTAAGTCCTCAACGGCACTAAAAATTCCAAAATTACTCTTAAGTCCTCAACGGCACTAAATTTCCAAAATTTCTCTTAAGTCCTCAACGGCACTAAAAATTCCAAAATTACTCTTAAGTCCTCAAACGGCACTAAATTTCCAAAATTTCTCTTAAGTCCTCAACGGCACTAAATTTCCGAAATTTCTCTTAAGTCCTCAATGGCACTAAATTTCCGAAATTTCTCTTAAGTCCTCAACGGCACTAAATTTCCAAAATTTCTCTTAAGTCCTCAACGGCACTAAAAATTCCAAAATTACTCTTAAGTCCTCAACGGCACTAAATTTCCAAAATTTCTCTTAAGTCCTCAACGGCACCAAAAATTCCAAAATTACTCTTAGGTCCTCAAACGGCACTAAATTTCCAAAATTTCTCTGAAGTCCTCAACGGCACTAAATTTCCAAAATTTCTCTTAAGTCCTCAACGGCACTAAAAATTTCCAAAATTTCTCTTAAGTCCTCAACGGCACTAAATTTCCAAAATTTCTCTTAAGTCCTCAACGGCACTAAAAATTCCAAAATTACTCTTAAGTCCTCAAACGGCACTAAATTTTAAAAATTTCTCTTAAGTCCTCAACGGCACTAAAATTTCCGAAATTTCTCTTAAGTCCTCAACGGCACTAAATTTCCAAAATTTCTCTTAAGTCCTCAACGGCACTAAAATTTCCGAAATTTCTCTTAAGTCCTCAACGGCACTAAATTTCCAAAATTTCTCTTAAGTCCTCAACGACACTAAAATTCCAAAATTTCTCTTAAGTCCTCAAACAGCACTAAAATTCCAAAATTTCTCTTAAGCCCTCAACGGCACCGATTTTCCAAAAATTACTCTTAAGTCCTCAAACAGCATTTTCAAAAAAATACTCTCAAGTCCTCAACGGCACTGATTTTCCAAAAAATTACATCTTTAGTCCTTTACGACATTCAGCATTGAAACATCTTTGAAGCCCCGAACTACGATTGGTTTGATCCCTACAAGCAGGGTACGTAGGAAGCTTCGTGCTCAACCATATTTTGTTTTCTCACTCTGAGGAGAGCAAAATTGAGATGTCTATATCTTTGACGCAACTTACATCACAGAATGATAATTAAGTCTCGTCAAAGAGGGGCAACAGTAGACACCCCATAATCCCTATGCATCCCCAATGATGAAAGAAATATTCAGCGGTACCTTGAACAAACTATTGTGGACTTCAGATTTTTTTGGATGAAAATAGCCCTAGCCGTACGGTTCACTCTACAAACCGTACGGTTCGTCTACCCTAAACTCAACCGTACGGCATTCTTAGTTTAGCCGCACGGTCTACATTATTAACCGCACGGTTGTGTGTCAGAAAATATTCGCCAGCCTGTCAACGAAGCATCTCATCATTTGGAACGATTTCGTACGCGATTTTATTCCTTTTTTTCCCTATAAATAGCTTCCTTCTCTTTCATTTACAGAGGAGAGACAACAATTCTGATACCACCTCGATACGCCGCCAAATTTCTCGGGTCATTTTTCCGTCCAAAATCCCGTACGAAAATCTCGTCCCGAACTTTCGTCTAAACCGCCAACCACCCTCTTATCTTCTACTTTCACCTCCAGCAACCTACAATCTGCCTAAGAAAGCCTTCGTCCGAAGCTTGGGTCCAAAAACCTCTGAAGTTTCCAAAAGTTGTTCAAAGTCTTTTGAAGGTACAACTGTATTTCGTAAAGCCGGGTTTCAAACCTAGGCTTTTGAGGGGATCCTCCCAAGTGGAGAGTGACTTTAATAGTCATCTCTAAGCTTGGGTGGTTGGACTTTTCACAAAAATCAGATTTTTCAAGCAAAAACAAGTCGCTGTTCGAAAACCAAAATTTTGAAAATTTTCTCAAAACGAGAACCGTACGGTTCATTGAGGTGCACCGTGCGGCCTACTTTGGTAAGCCGTACGGCTAACCCTTGTAGCATGAAAAAAAATTCCTCTGTTTTCCTTATTCATGCTCTGTTTTCGGATTTCCGACAATTTGTCTATTGCACTTTCACCCCTGCACTATTTCATTATCGCAATTAAGTTTTTTTTTTATTTTATTAACTTTATTCCTGTTATGTTTTTATTTAATTTAATTACTTACTTGTTTATTTGATCAAAGTTTTCAATAAAACGTTTTCCGAAATCCCACAAAAATTTAGTAGAGACCGGGAATTTCCCGGGCGAGTGGGGTGCTTTTCAACAAAACCTTCCCCGTTCGTAACCTGGCTTCCGAATCCAAGAATCTTTTCGCAGATCAAACCCTTTTTCGAAGTGGCACAAGAGTCATCAATATTTTTCAACGGTTTCTCGGGTACCAAAAAAAAAAAACTTTTCATATAAATCCCGGGTGGCGACTCACATATTTTTCCGTTTTCCTCGAGCCGCGCGTGGATCCGACCGTCCACAGCAGCTTTTCTTTCTGGAAGCTGAGGTTGTCCAGCCACAATCTTCCCTCCAGCCTACAGGATGTCATCCTTAACCCGTGCGTGCTCCTGAACCTCCTAGTAGCGGGCTTCTTCTGTGGTGCTTTAAGAACTGCAGGAATTTTGTCCACTTTTGCACTCTTTCTCGTAGTGTACACAAGGGTGGTTCCGCCATCGTCTTCCACATCCTCTCTACATGGAGTGCACAAAACGGGTTCCTAAATCACCATTGTTGATCTCAGTCAAAGGGGAGAGAACTTTTTGTAAGCGTTTCCCACAGACGGCACCAATTGTATGGGGATAAAATCCACGTAGGTCTGGATCACGTGCTTCCTTGATTCAACCCCAAATCTGCAAGACAAAAAAGATTAGAGCACATTTGCCTCTCGTCGGCAAAGGCCCTCCGATGCCTAAGTTAGTATCTCGTACTTTAAATAGCAAATCACTCTATGCGTATGAAAGGATTTCACAACGTACCTTTCTTCATGGTCATTGCCTTGTATTTATAGGTGTTGATGCTTTATGAGTTTAGGCTTCTCATGCCTCCTGTTTCCTACTAGGTTTAGGAATCCCTCTCCCAATAGGACTTTCCTATTAGGCACGTGCTTCCAAATACTGCAAGATCTCGTCTTGCAGTAATCCTTCCTTCGATATAGGATTCTTTCCTTTATAAAGTTCATTCCTAATCACATTAGGACTTCCCATATCAATCCCTTATTTCACGGGATTGCTCCCTATCTCATAACGAACCGTTCATAGAGTATTCTGGGATGTCTCACAGCCTTATTCGTGGCAGTGCTGTGCTTCCACATAGCTCAGCATGACACGTACATATCTCAACTACTCACGTCGAGCTAAGTTTATGTATTCCAGAATGTCGTTCAAGTTGTATTCGTAGTCTCCCCAGCTCGGCCATGTCGGGGCATCCCCTGGCATTTTCCGAATTCCGACAAACCATTGGAGTATGTACTTTTATCTTTTTCCAATTGGGTTTGGGAGGTAGCTTAATTGATTGAGTCTAGATGCTCCACCCGATGGTTGAAAGATTGGAGAAATGGAGTTGCGCGTTCCTTGGCTCGTATTCGATTCATGAAAGGTATAAAGTTGCATTATTATGTTCTTCACTTAGATTAGGGATTTAATCCTTTTATGTTGCATGATTTTGCATTTTAGCCTTATAATGTGAGCATCGAGTATTTTTCTAAGGCATTTACCTATTTTAGTAGAGATTCTGAGCGCAGCGCTCATTTAGCGCTATTGGCGCTTATCTAGCGCTTCAGTTTGCTTCATTAAAAACAGATTCTGCAAGATGCGCTCGATGAGCGCTCATCGTAACACCCGTAGTGCTTATTGGCGCCACGCGTTTTGAGGTCATGCATGATGTCACCCTTTTTTCTGCAACGCTCGTATAGCGCTCGTTAGCTATTCGGCCGGCGCTTACTAGCGCAACGCCTGTTTTCTTGAGTATGTGACGTTTTCTAACTGGCCCTCTTTAGGGCTCCGACCTTGGCACTATATAAGCTAATTTTTCACACTTCTAGGTTAGATTTTGAGAGCATTGGTCCATCTTAGAGAGAGAAACACATCTCCTTCATTTGCTCATGGGGTTCTATGCTTTTGAGGTGATTTCTAGTTTGATTTGATCATCTTTTATTCATTCTAGTGCTATATTCTTATATCTATGTATATGCTCTAGTTTCATTCTTCTCAAAATCTTCATTGCATCATCAAGAAACAATCTTTTCTTATATTCATGTGTTTAGATGCTTTAGGTATGATTTAAACTTAGTGTTTGATCATCTTTTATGTCAATCTAGTGCAATGCTTTTGTTCACTATGTATTTGCTCTAGATTGATTTTCTTCATTTAAAACCCTTCATTAAAAATCAAGTTTTTTTTTTTTTTAATCTTTTATGGGTTTTTGATGCACTATATGATTTAAACATTGTGTTTGATCTTTTATTTTGTCAATCTAGATTAACCTTCTAATACTCCATGGATTACATCTAGTTTGATTATTTTTCACAAAAATCTTCATTTATCATCATGTCATTCATCTCATGGTTGATTGCCTTGGTTCCTACGTGAGCCGGTTGGACCGGTGCCGAGTTGACTCGGAGATCAAGACGGGTGTGCTTGTGGAGTCCATGGAATTAAAGAGGGGTACGGGGAACTATCAAGAATTGGAGCTAGGTGTCACAAGGGGCTTCTTGGGTAATTCCTAGTCTTGTTAATTCTTGTAAACGTTTTGATTTATGGAATGCATAAGTAGGACTAAGCCGTAGTTTTATGCTTAGGGTGTTTAGACCCTAAGTAATTTCCACGTATATCTTTTGTCTTGTCTCTTCACTTTAATTGCTTTATATCTTGCATATTAAATTGTGATAATTTGAATGGAGCATGGATGATTGAATATCTCTTAATTAGACTTAATTTTTAAATTGTCGTCCTATTCACCCCCCTCTAGGACTCGTTAGTGCATTATATTTGCTTTCAATTTCTTGAGGAGCTCTTGTATGCTACATGTACAAAAATGAAAGGTTTAATTTGAATCAAATTTTAGAGTCTGGGACAAGATTAGTACGGAAGGCACCACTGGGCCCTTGAGTCCACTCAAATCCTAGGAATCTGATTTACTGCTGAATCTGAAAACGTGATCGCAAAGATTCATTTTGAAAATAAACGTGAAAAATATCACTACATATCAAAAGTTGATTGGATGTTAACAATTTCATTATCAAAGCAAATCTTTCGTAGTACGGAGTATGATTTCTCCACTAGATTATCAATATCTGAAAATAAGTTTTGTTTAGAAATTCTTAGCGTTGACATTTACAAAGAAAGTCAGGACGAGCATCATTTTGAGCCTTGAAGGGCGCGACCCCCCTCTCAATGGTGGAGATGGATTTTGCGGTAATAAAGAATAAGAACCAAAGAATTTTTAGTTATTACCCCCAATTTTTTTATTTTTAGTTGACGTTTTTATTGGGCAAGAAATTTATTAATCTAATGTCGAGATAACCAAATAGTTGGCCGAAGTAGACGGTGAATATCCATAACAGACAGTTTCACAGCAACAATACAGGCCTGATCTTGTTTACCTGTTGAAGTTGGTAAACCATGTGGGTTCTTTAAAAAATGTTCACATTTGGCTTGTAAAAACTGCATGCTTAAGAGTGTGTATCTAGTGGGACCAAAATTCAATCTTCGTGATCCATTTTGAGGAGCAAATTTCTAGTTTATCTTTGGATTAGATTTTTCCGTAAACAGTATTTGTAGGGTAGGGTCTAGTACTAAGTGTGTGAACTCCGCGACATTGTGTAGTGTATAAGGACATTAAGGCACTACATAGTAATGCTTCAAGACCACTGAACAATAATTAGTCGATTAGTAGTAGCTTAAAAAGGTTGACCACATCATATTATGTTGCAAAGTGCCTTTAGGAGATCTGTTGATTGTCTATGCTGATGCCACTTGAACAAGCAAAATTAAGGCTTTTATTTCGCTCTTTTTTTACTTGGTTGTAGGTAATGTCATGCATAGACGTGAAAGAAAGAAAACACAGAAAAAACAAGTATGGCCGATTTTTGGCACCTTCTAGTAATTGCTCAATTCTATTTTTCTGTATTTTGTTGTTCAATAACTTTAAGCATAAGCTTTCTGAGTATAGACTGCAGATCATCTGATAAGTGCTGAAAAGCACCCATTTAACCTCTCTAATTTGCACTTTGTTAGACAAATTAGGTTGTTATTTGATTAGCGTTTGTTGGTTATAAATGGTGTTACAGGCTCCGAGTGCTCAAAGACTTGGAAAACATGCTTTGAAGCGGTTTAGAAGCGTCAAGGATGCGGAGAGGAGCAAAAGAGGACCAAGAGACCATTTTCTAACTTGGTAGTCTGGACCATGGTATCCCTGTCCGGACACCTATCCAGACCAGAGGCTCTACAAAGCTTCAGTGAGCAAATTGCACCCGTAGTCCGGACCATGATATGCTCGTCCGGACCATGGTGATGGGAATTAGCGTTTTTACTGGTTTTTATGTAATTTTTAGGGCCCTAAGTATAAATATGACTTCCTAACATTGTTTTAGGGTCCCCAACTATTTTGAGAGGCTACTTAGAGAGAGAAACTCATCGTTCTACATATTCTTCACGCGTTCTTCAAATCAAAGCATGTTAATCATCACCATGTCCGGTTAAACCCCTTTTCTAGGGGGAGGATGAAGCTCTACACCAAGTAACATCGTTTTTCTGCATAGATTGTGGTTCATATTTGGATCGGAGTATATGTTAAGAACTCGATTTCATATGATCAATGGAATCATGGTTTTATTCTTCCGATCAATTGAGTATTTGTATTCATGTGTTCAAATACTGTAAACATATAATTGTTTTCACTAGTGCGATTGGAGTTCTGAGATGGATTATGCTCGTAAGACGGATTGTGCCGCGATAGTGAGACGGTCCGTGCTATGGGATAGTCCATGCCTTTTAACAATCTCTATATTTTTTTGACGATTATCGTTAGGGTTTGCAAGCCCTAGTGATAATCCTTTGCATTCGAATATCAATCATGTCTATGCGGTGCTTGGTTATGCGGTAGGAGTGGATTCTAAACCCTAGATCTTTTTCCCAAATAGTTTCACCTTTTTAATTATTGCGCTCTTTAATTTAATTATTTCACAAACAATCTCTCTTTACTGAATTAAATTAGAAGTTAATTGGAATTAGCGCAACTCAACCAATTTGTCTCCGAGGATCGACACTCGGACTTAACCGCTATTCTCCGGAATTAAAATTAATTCCCAGTTATCAAACACTTATTTTTGACTCGGCACGACATGATCACCATCTAAGGACAAATATGGCCTATTCTTTTGTTAACTTGGCATATGTTTTGCAATTTTTTTTTTTTTTGGTTAGTCCTCTCGAATCTATGTAATAAAATACAATGGAAAATGTCTACACATCAAACATAGTAAAAAAAAAAAGAAGAAAAAAAGAGAGGAGAAAGAGGGAGAAGGAAGGAGGAACGAGGAAGTATGCACGAAGAACTGAGAGCGTTCAACTAGAAGGATGAGCGATACTCATTAACACAATCGATTATGCAAATGGAGTTGGAATGGAAAAGAACATGAAATCGATTTGTCTATCAAATTGGTAATCGTATATAATCAATTTGTTTTGATAACTCATCTAATCGATTTTGGAATCAGTTAGAAACAACATTGTAATTAGTTTCGAAATCAATTATACATGATACTCATATTCTTGATGGCATGATAGATTATGTGTCACTAGGTTTCGATTCCTTACACATGTAATCGATTCTCTTATTGACTCGGAATCAACTATTTGTAATTGGGCTGCGAGTACTAATATATAAGATTATAATTGCTCGCAGTAGAGGTTACCGTCATGCATTCAACCAAAAACTCATTGAAAAAAGTACCTCGTGACCGTCGCTCTTGCCTACCCATTAGTTTTCCTTGTTTAATTCGATTGACCTAGTCCGCTATCAAACTTTTGACCTAAATAAATTAGTTGTTCAAGGAGAACTAATTATGTGATGATAATTAAACTACTATGTTATCGTTTACTTAGTAACTAGTAAACGGGAAATGAGAGAGAGGGGGGTTTCGGTTAATGTGCTTGTCAACGCTACCATAGTACCATGCTGCATTTTATACTGGCAAAAGAAAAGTAAAAATGCTATGGAAATCCAACTACCCACCCCCGGCCTCATGTGTTGGTTAGGCCATCTCTAGTGCACTACCTAAAAAATGCTCCCTAAAATGTACACCTAAGCACATGTGGGACCCAATTTTGTTTGCTAAGAACTTAGTTAACTAGCTAAGAAGAAATTCACTTTAATGGGGCTCCCTAAAAATACTCCCTAAAGTGTATGTGGGACCAATTTAAGTGGTAACCTATGTGGAAATTCACTTTAATGGGGCTCCCTAAAAATACTCCCTAAACTTTCTCTCTCCTCTTTCTCTCTCCTTAAGTCCCTCCCCAAATTTAGGTAGTCACTTAGGGCACTTTAGGTAACGAGGGGTGCCACCTAGGATTTTAGGGTGCCAAGTTTTGTGCACTAGAGACCATTTTTTGAGGTTTTTCTTAGCTAACTAGTTAGGGCACTTTAGGTAGTGATTTTAGGTAGTGCACTAGAGATGCCTTTAGTGGTGTACAGTTGGGAACGCCTTCATTGCACCACCAAAATGGCTTCAACAGAGCTTCCCACAAAACAGGGGCCACGTGTACATCTACAACACCACCACGTGGTGGCTAGTTCGTGGTTGTTGAGATTACAAGTCACGTTAACTTGTCACCAATTACCAAATCAGATGTGGCTCATAGCCCATCTGATTGAACTCCTTACCTGTCGAGAAGAAAGTCTAAGGTTCGAGTTTAGAGAGACATTGAATTTGTTTTGGTTGTTTAATTCATTAACTAACTTCCTCACTAACTCCAGTAGTGTAGCTAGAAAATTGTACTAGTAAAGGCACAAATATGTCGGTACTTTTGTTTGTGTAAAAAAAAAAAAAACTCTCTTCTTTAAAAATCTAACATGCCTTGATTTTCATTTGAACTTTTACTCAAAGTACTATATTCCTACTTGA
The DNA here is from genome assembly GCA_020921065.1 of Vaccinium darrowii. Lineage (NCBI taxonomy): Eukaryota > Viridiplantae > Streptophyta > Magnoliopsida > Ericales > Ericaceae > Vaccinium > Vaccinium darrowii. The sequence goes on from CM037159.1 coordinate 32,245,060, forward strand.
ATAATGTTTAGCTATATCATATTATCTTCAACACAAAGGAGATAGAAGTTATTGATAGATTTAAGAAGAGAAAGAGAAATAAGAGAGCATGTAAAAGAAGTTTCACTTGACTTAACATTTAACGATAATATAATAATTGTGAGTAATTAATTATCCAATGGTCTACATTGCATGGAGTTATAAGCTTAAAATATAAAAATTATACATAAACGCTTATAGCTGTCATTTGCAGTTGATTTTGATGGAGAATTCTTGATTAAAAGGTCTCTTTTGCTAAACATTGATGGCGCCTAGCTCTTTGTCATTCGCACACCTCCAATAATATGTACGACCAACAATATACTGTTAATTAATGACCACTACAGATGTACATGGGAAACGGGCCTTGGTACTGGTGCAAATGTAGTTTTTTTATTGATGAAGACTGACATATTCTCAACAAACTATGTATAATTATAATGACCACTACAGATGGAAACGGGCCTTGGCACTGGTGCAAAAGTAGTTTTTTTATTGAGGAAGACTTTGACATATTCTCAACAAACTATGTATAGCGAGAGTAGAGCATTGGCTCATTAGAGCATCTCCATCAGCCTTGACAATATTTTTAACAAATTGACTAGAAAAAATGTCATATATTGATATAGATAGTTAAAAAAAATACAACTACCCAATAGCCTAGCCAAAGGGCTCAACAAAAAACAAAAAGATTCACCTCAGATCCATATTCTACATTTGCGGCGCATGATGAAGACATGTGAGAGTAGATCTGACTAGGACGCGCCGGTCAACGCGCATGATGAAGATGCGTGAGAGTAGATCTGACTTGCATGCGCGTCCGTTGACCAGTGCGTGCGAGCTCTAGCAGACTTCGCTGCCAAGGAATCTTACACCATTGAAATCGCCTCGACGATACCTACAACCCTCTGGTCTCAAATAGATTTTAGGATTAATATTCCAGTGTCTCGTTTTTTCCGGCGTGGGAGGAGAAAGAGAAAAGTGGCGTGTAGCGAGCTCGCCACACCTTGCTGCCTGTGGCGAGGTACTATAGCTACGAAGAAAATGGCGAAGGCCTTGGCGAGACTGTTGGGACTGGTTTTCAGGGGTTTCTGTCACCAAAATGGCCTCGCCGGAGAGATACCGAGACAATTGGAAATGGTCTTAGTACTCCCTCCATTCCAAATTACTTGTCCCTTATACTACTATTTTGGAGTATTTCAAATTGTTAGTCATCTTTAAAAAGTCAAAACAAAATTTATTCAATTCTCCAAAATAACCCCTTTGCAAACAACCATCATTTCATTTAAAAGTTGAAAATATAAGGGCATCGTTGAAAATTAATGAGACTATTTAATATGAATGCATTTATTGAGTGCAGTTATTACATGACTGCTTAAAAAAGTTAAAATTTCCAAAAGTGACCAGCAATTTGGAGCGAAGATAGTATTATTCGTGAAAAAATTAGTCATAAATACATTATGTTTTGCCTTTTTGGAAGGAAGGACAATGAACTTCTACAATCAAACATAAAGATATTGTTTTAAAATATTGATTTAGCAAAAGGACAAAATACACTCATGATCTCATTATTTTGGGTATAAATACCCAAGCCTCTCACCTACATCTCAAAACAGTGGGGAAAGTTAAACCCATCCTGACACACTCTCTCTCTTCGCCACCTCTCTTCCAACCCCATTAACTATATGAGGTTCAAAGGGGGTTGGCAGTGACAAATTGCAAAGACTATTTTGAGAAGGTGACAACGGGAAAGAAATTAGGAGAAATTCTTGAACTAATTGAAGGTTAGACTAGCTAATAACTAAGCTAAATTTATATAAATGCATGGACATATATGGCCTTGATTTACAGTTAGTTTTCGTGTAGATTTCCTTGATTAAATGTTCTTATCTGCTAAACATTATGGGCCAATTCTTCGTCGTTATTTTTTCTCGGCAAAAGGAAATTTATTAATCATTAAAACAAATTACAAGGATTGAAAGGACCCGAGGCAAAGAGGCATCACAACAAATGCCAACCATGGGCCCAAAGGGAAATAACCAAAACAAAGGCAAAAGGCAATTGGCAGGATTCTAACTACGACAAACAGAAAACAAACATGTGGTGTCCTCAAAATTCCAGAAGAACCTCTTAGAACGATTCTTGGCCCGAGTGAGTAGTGAGCGGGAGGTGAGTGAGTCCCTAGGTATACCTGCACATGTAGCACACGCCGTTAGCACCTAACCTAGCCAGAGTGTGGCCAGGGAAGGCACTCCGACAGTCTAGTAAGTGATCGGAGAAGGAAATACCAGAGGAAGAATGTAAGTCGAGAGAGAGTATTGTCTACCTCTTTAGGGCTCCTTCTCTTTGTATTTATAGGCTCCCCAAGTACAGGGGCAAATCAGTCATTCTGGCTCAGATGATGTCACCAAGCGTCACGAGCCAGATCTGTAATCATCGCATGCACGCGTCATTCAATCAGTATTGGGCACGTAGCGTAACCGTTTCGGGTACCGTCATGCTGACGTAGGGACACCTGTCTCATGCACATGTGCCTTCCCAAGTTTGTTATGAGCGTTAACCACCTCGGGTGACATCACAAAGGACGTCACCGACGTCTCGGATCATCCTTCCGAGCCATCTATGATACGATCCATCTCGGATGACTCGTCCGATTCATAATTCATTCCGGCCGAGACACCAGTTTGTCTCGGATAGGCCCGTCTCGGACAGCCCATCATGTATGTCTCTATTGCCGGGCTCAGGTACCGCATTTGGGCCTTGGACCTTTTGGGCTCGTCCACCGAGCCCTATTTAAATGGTTATTTTCGGCTCACTACTGATTCCGAGATGCATAGTTCCGAGAAAGGAGTTGACCGTTACTGATTGGGCCGTTTCAACAACCCTAGCTTTCAGAAGGACTTTGTAGGGAGGGTGAAGCGCTTTCCGTAGTGTTTCTTTTATCCGAGCCCCAGCCTTGTCTACTTCGTGGATGCCTTCAGATTTCTCCACGTGGTGGGTGCCAGTTGGACGAGAGGGGAGCACACAGATTAGGGTAAGGCATGAAAGGACGCGTCCATGTGAAGAGTCAGAAGTTAAGCCGGGGACGTTCCATCATGGACAACTGTCAACACATTAACCACGCCGCCGAAAAATGACTCGTTTCCTGCACAAGCATTCAAACTCACCCCACTCCTTATATATATCCCTCTTTTAGAGAGAGAAACACTTTGCTGTCTCTCTCTCCTTTCTTGCACCAGAGAACTTGTTTCCCCCATTTTTTTCGGCAAGATTTTGTCAAAAAGCATCCGCTCTCACTTTGTGCCACCGTTCTGCGCCGCAGGACTCTCCACTTTCATCATCGTGAACTGCCTTTTCCAGCGCTCAAACGCCAGAAACCACCATTAACGCCATCGTCCTTTTTCGGTGTACTTGAGGTAAGAATTTTCATGTTAAACCTGTCGATTCTTCTCATTTGATCATCGATCTCATCATTGTTTTGTCGTTTTGAGAAGATCTCTTAAGTTTTTGTTTAGTTAAAGACGTTTTTTGGTGATTTGTCAAAAGTCCTCAGAAGTTGCAATGAATAGTGAACAAATGTGTTCAATTGTTCATAGTGTTCTTCATTAGAACCTCGATTGTGACCTTTCAAGTTGCTTTTTGATCCTTTAATCCTTAGGATTTTTAACGAAACATTGTTTATAATCCGAGACAAAGGATCCAGACCTTGGCCAAGACGGAACTCGTACCATCAGTAGCCCTTCCTTTACCTAGGATTTCCGAGACATGTTTTCCGTATCAAGGTCAAGTAGGATTTCGGCTTGGAAATTATCCGAGCTGATCGTGCCTCTTAGTAACCCGTGTCAGATGTTTTTAGATCACTATCAGTTATGAGGCTAACTGTATTTTCACCCGTGCACCTTGTCAGGTTCAGGATTCCTGGATCCAATCGAGATCTCGTCCGGGAGTTCCGAGCATTTCAACTCGGCTCAGATCGTTGGCCACAGTGACAGCTATCTGCGGTACCAATTTTGGAGAGCCGGTCGCGCTCCGAACATAGACATGGCTTCCGTAGAAATGGACTTCGATCCACTAGCCTCGGGTCCATTTGCTGATGAAGTCCCAAGTAGGGATGAAGGCTCGGCTGAAAGGTCCGTGAATCAGAATTCCATTGGGGATAGAGCCGTAGTGGTCGATGACAGGGATGGAAATGGCCTCGTAGAACAAAGGGGCGAGGTCTTGAACCAGGAGTCTGATAGTGACACCGACGTTGATGTCCCTGAGGATAAACCGAACCCTTACCTTCGCTACTTCAGCGGTAGGCCTACATACTACAATAGGTTCCGTAAGAAATACAGAATCCCCGAGGCCGTTGAGGTTTCCCTAGTCCATCAAGAGAACATCTACTTCATTCCGGAACACATCACCGTACCCCTATTGGCCATCACGGAGGGAGGATTATGGTTCCCTATTAACCAACTCATGATGCAGTTCCTCTTTGAGTACCAAATTAACCCTCGGTTTCTTGCCTTAAACTCCTTCCGTATCATAAACGGCACTCACGCAATGAGGGAGAAGTACCAATTGATCTTCAACATCTTTGATTTAATCGGGGTGTACAATGTCTCCCGTAACAAACCATCTGATAGGAGATTCTTGTCGCTCCGAAGCACCTCGAAAAACCCTAGGCCGTACCTCATCACGGATCTTCCTGACTCAGACCGCTGGGCCAACGATTTGGTGGAAGTGGGCGGACCCTTTGAATTCTCCCCCGAGGACGACGGGACGTACCTAGTTCCCCGAGAAAACAGCTTCATAGGTTTTTGTTTTTTAACCTATTCCATCATTATTTTATCTATTTTCGGAGTGATCTCTCACCCTTTTCTTGTTATTGTTGTTTGTTGCAGAGTTGTCTCCCATGAGTGCTCGGTTGCTTAGGGGCAAGAGCGATGAGCATATTGAAGCAGATTATCAAGTCCCTGTTGGAGAACGCTCTGCCCATGTCCTGCTCGGATATAAACCCTCATACACTTCTTATAAAAAAAAGAGGAAGAAGCAACCAAAGAAGAAGGAGAACGTCGCCGAAGAAGTCGGACCGAGTTGAAAGAGAAAACGGGCCTCAAACAAAGGTAAGGAAGTCATGCCCATTCAAGTCCCCTCTGACAGTTCTAGCACCAAGTCCAAGACTGATCTTTTCTGAGGCCTTAAAAACCTTCTCAGTAGGATCCGTGAGCCGAGAGAAATTGATTTTCCCGACGAAGAGAGAGGTTTATCCCTGCGAAGAAGAAGCCTAAGATGGCAAAGAAAAATGGGAACCCAGTGACTACTCTTGTTGCAACCTCCAAAAGAGCCATCGAGACCGAAGGTGCCACTGCCTCCTCCAAACTGAAAAAATAAAAAATGTTGACACTCGGATCCGGGTCAAAAGATGTTGCTCAGAAGGGGACAGAATCACCCGTAAGGATTGACGTTCCCGAAAAAGAGACTGAGAAGGATGTCATTGAGGTCATGTCATCTCCTTTCCAGTTTACTCTGACTCTACGGTTCGGGAAGCCTGTTCTTGTCTCAGATAGTGTGAGGGACCATCTGACGCTAGCTTTACCAGTAATCAAGGGGGTCTGTCTCTCGGAGGATATGAAGAAAATCCCAAAGGATCTTGACTCCAACATTAAGGACATGTTTTCTCATATGACTCTAGTATGTCTTTAGCTTTTTGTAGTTTTTACCTGTTTACCCGAGAATCTTACTGACTGTTTGTTTTGCTTTAGGCCTGCTAGTCTGCTGTTGCCATGCACGATAAGCTCCTCTCGGTGACCGGAGGCATTGTTGCGGCCAAGAATCATTTAAAAGATGAGACCAAGCTCCGCACCAAGGCCGAGAAGCAGGTGAAAGGGTTGTCTACCGAGCTGGAGGCCGCTCGGTCGCAGCTCTCCGAGTTGGAGCTTGACAAAAATCAACTTTCTGAGATGGAAGATCTGAAGAGACAACTCACCGAGGTGAAGTCAAACCGTGAGCAGGAACTCCGAGATGCACATAAGGCAGGGTTTGAGAAGGCCAAGCAAAAGGTGTATGAATACTACAAGGGCCAGGTAGCCGAGATAAAAGATAACAATTTCTGGAGAGGGGCAAAGATCTATTATTTCAAAGGGGTAAGTAAGGGATACTGTCTCAGATTGGAAGCTGGCAGCGTTCCTGCTGAATCTGCTCTCCGAGCCGTTCCTGATGTCGAAGCCCCTGAGATCGAAATTCCCTCGGAGGAGGAGGAACATGAAGAAAGAGAAGAGGAGGAAGTGGTCGAGGAAAACGCCGACATTGCAGAGAATACCGAGGTTGACAATAATGCCGAAATTGGCGACGATGCACAACCAAAAGACAATTGAAGAAATGTTGTCGTTTGAATGTTTTGAAACAATCTCTCTTCTCCTCCGAACTATTTCTTGGTCTTGTTTTTTTGGAACGGCTAGTGAAATTTTATGCCAGACCATTTGTGGTAGTTGAAACAGTCTCTGTTTCTCCCCCCCGACCTATTTCTTCTAACAATCCAGGATGTGGCTCGGTGGAATTTTATGCCGGACCATTTATGGGAATTTTAATGTTTGAATTCTGAGTGAATGAATGATTGAATGGTTTTGTCTCTTGTCTCTATCTCATCATGCTTGAATAATTGTATAGTAATACCCCCAATCATCTCGGCTTAGGGCAATGAAATGCCCTTGGCTTAAGTTGAGATGAATGTTCAAAAGAAAATTTTCTTGAGGCATGAAAGTCAATCCGAAGCAATTAATAGATCTTCTCGGATATATTGCCGAGTCAATTTAAAAATAGGTTAATGCTCATCATAAGACTTGTAAAAATTTAAGAAAATTTGCACAAGTGTGGGAATCCGAGAGTGATATCAGTGGTTTGGGGTAAATGTGAAAACACATCTCGGAGAGATGTTAGAGTAATTTCAATTCCCCCTGAGAGAGGTTCATTCGCTCGAAAAAACCGAGTCAATCATAGATTAATATTGAAACAATACCCCTAATAGAGGTGCTCTTTGTCTTGCTCGGTGTTCGGGACCGAGTCCATTTGGAAAACTTACAAAAAATGAGTTGTGCATCTGATCAGTACCCCTAGAGAGACGTTAACCTGCTCGGAAGCATATATCAAGATTTTTCTGTAAGTTATCATTAGGTCAATACACTCATGAAAGGGTGTTTGTTTTTTGCTCGGTTTATGGAACTGAGTCCTTTGTTTGATCGATTTAACCAGCACGGTCGTGTAACCGAGTCATTATCATTAGTACCACTATATAGGTGTTTTGAATGGTTAAATTGCCAAAAAGATCGCTAGATTGGCTCGGTAAAACTGATCTTGTGGGATGAAACCCATGTGTTACGTGTGCCTTGGCCGAAGCCGTTTGGTATAAATACCGAGACATGGTTAAATAAATTAAGGACAACAATTGAGATCAAAGGGCCTTTAATTCATGAACTCTAAGATTGTTGTACATCAAAATCCTTTCAAAAATTTTCTAAGTATGAAACTCAACATCTGAGAACAACATCTTTAAGCATAATACTTTCTCAAATTGAAAGCATTCCATGGCTTGTCCACAAGCTTCCCGTCCATATCTTCAAGCTAGTAGGCTCCTTTCCCGACCTTCTTAACAACTCGGTAGGGGCAGTCCCAATTTGGCATCAGCTTCTTCTTCTTGTTCTTGTCAGTCACCTTTTTTAGTACCAAGTCATCTGGGCAGAATGTCCTCAACCGAACCGACTTGTTGTAGCCCTTAGTAACCTCTTGCTGATAGGCTGCCAACTTCACCCAAGCTGCATCTCACTTCTCCTTGGCCAGATCCAAATTGTTACTTAAGGCCGTGTCATTAGTGGTTTCATCAAAGTACTCGGTTCGGATGGTAGGGAGCCCCTTCTGGATAGGCATGACAGCTTCAATACCATAGGCAAGGGAGTAGGGGGTTTGTCCAGTTGAGCGCCTCAGAGTGGTTCTGAAAGCCCAAAAAACGTGAGGAAGCTCTTCTGCCCATTTTCCTCACTTTGCAGTTAGCCTTCGTTTGAGTCCAGTCGCGACCGTCTTGTTAGACGCCTCGGCTTGGCTGTTACCTTGAGGGTAAATAGGGGTGGAGTTGAGAAGCGAACTCTGAGCTTGTCGTATACTTCTTTCATCTATTTACCCGTGAACTGCTTCCTGTTGTCTGAGACAATAGCGTATGGTACCCTATACCGAGAGATGATATTCTGCCATAGAAAACTCTTCACATTCGCTTCGGTGATGAAGACCAGAGGCTCGGCTTCCACCCATTTAGAGAAGTAGTCGATAGCAGTGATTAAGTAGCGAAATCCTCCTAGAGTAAGTAGAAGTTCTCCTATGATGTCCAAGCCCCATTGAGCAAAAGGCCACGGACTGGTAATAGGTTGAAGGTCTTCGGCTGACTGGTGAATCATTGGCTTGAACAGTTGACATCTGTGGCATTTCCGAACAAACTCTTCAGCATTTTCCTTCATCTTTGGCCACTAATACCCCTAAATGATGGCTCAGTGGGCAATGGAACGTCCCCCCGAGTGGCAGCCTCCGCTGCCAGCATGGAGCTCCTGGAGTATTGAGTGGACCTGGTTCTGATGGATCACCATAAGGTATGGGCCAGTCCGAGAGCGTCGATATAAAGAGCCAATTGGGGAAAGCCAGTAATTTGTAGCCTTGCATCTGATCTGGTGAGCTTTTCGTCGGTCTTCAGGTAACTTGTAGTCTCGGAGATAAAATACCAGTTCGTCCGTCCAGCTTGGTCCGAGCTCGATGTTCAATACTTGCATCCGAGGTGGTTCGAAGCATGGAGCTGATATTGTTCCGAAGGAGATAGTTCATTGCTCGGAAGCTCTACATGCTGAGGCTAATCCTACAAGTGCATCAGCGTGGACCTTGTGCTCTCGGCCCACCTGGTGTACCTCAATCTCTTCAAACTTCTCGGTTAAACTCTTGGTTATGCTCTGATACTTAGCCATTCTTTCATCTTCTGCGTCATATTCGCCGTTAAACTAGTTCACAACGAGTTGAGAGTCGCTGTAAACCATTAAGGTCTTCACGTCCATTGCCTCGGCTAGCCGAAGGCCAGCGATCAGGGCTTCGTATTTGGCCTCGTTGTTGGAGGTCGGAAAATCAATTGTGATAGCGTTCTCGTGAATAACCCCCTCGGGGGAAATTAGGACGACACCTGCTCCTGCTCCTTGCTGGTTTGAAGCTCCGTCTACATGTAGCTTCCAAGCATTGCCGTGGAACATATGCCAAGTGGAGAATGGCACGGTTGCTTGGTCTTCATCTTCAGGCTGACTTGGTTCGCCTTCCGAGACAGGTGGAGGTGTTGGTTCGGCTTTGTCTGCTTCTTTAGTTATAAGGAGAGGGGTTGTGTTTTCATCTGAGACCTGGTCAGTCACATCTTCAATTGCTATGGGAGCATCAGGATCTTCAATAGGTGTCTCAGGTGGGAGTGGGTTGGGTTTGTCTTCCTTGGGCTTTTCTGCACCTGGGGTCAGCTAACACCTGTGCCTTGATGGCTGTTCTCGGCCAATATTGGATGTCGAAGTTGGCCATTTCGAATGACCACTTTGATACTCGGGTTGAGAGATCAGCCCTGCGGAAGAGAGCCTTTAGAGGATACTCGGTTAGAACAATGATTGTGTAAGCCTGGAAGTATGGGAGCAGCTTTCGAGATGCAGTGATGAGAGCGAAAGCCACCTTTTCAAGAGGGAGGTACCTTGTCTCGGCACCAGTCAGAGTCTTGCTTGGGTAGTACACTGGTCGATGCTTAGTGCCCTCTGCTCGTACGAGCACCGAGTTGACCGCGTGTGGAGAGATAGAAAGGTAGATGAACAAATCTTTGTTTTCCTGAGGCGTCTCCAGCAATGGCGGCTCGGAAAGGTACGTCTTCAAGTGCTGCAATGCCTTTTCACATTCTTCTGTCCATTGGAATTTCCTTTTACTCGTCTTAATTGATTGAAAAAGGGGACGACATACATCCGCCGAACGGCTTATGAAGCGATTCAGGGCTGCTGCCATTCTCGTGAGTCGTTGAACTTCTTTAATGGTGCTTGGAGAAACGAGCTGTTGTACAATGACTTGGTTCGGATCCGCTTCTATCCCTCTTCTTGTGACCAAGTGTCCAAGAAATTTTCTTGACCCCACGCCAAAAGTGCACTTTTCAGCATTGAGTTTTAGTCCATGCTTTTTTAGTACGGTGAACATCTTAGTAAGGTCTGCAATTTACTCTTCCTCCTGTACGCTTTTCACCACTATGTCATCGATGTATGCCTCCATAGTGTCCTCGAGCTGATCTTTGAACATCCAAGACACCATCTGTTGGAAGGTGGCCTCGGCGTTCTTCAGCTCGAAGGGCATGACTCGGTAGCAGTATAGTCCTCTTGGCGTGATAAAAGCTGTCTTCTCCATGTCTTTCATATCCATAAAGACTTAGTGGTAGCCCCTATATGCATCTATAAAGCTCAACCGAGCCTGTCCCGCCGTGGCATCCACTAGTTGGTCCATCTAAGGGACTGGAAAACAGTCCTTCGGACAGGCGTCATTGAGATTCGTGTAGTCCACGCAGACCCTTAGCTTTCCATTCTTCTTTGGGACTACTACCATATTCGCCAGCCAAGTAGAGTACTGGACCTCCTGAATTGCTTGGGCTTCCAATAATTTGTCAACTTCAGACTCAACTGCCTTGGCATGAACAGCGGAAAACCTTCTCGATTTTTGAATAACCGGGCGTCTCAATGGGTCAACGTTAAGCTGATGTTTGATGAAGCTCGGATCAACCCCAGGCATTTCGTACGGGGTCTAGGCAAATACCTCGATGTTTGTCTTGAGAAAAGTTACCATCTCCTCCCTTTCGCTCTCAGTTAGAGAGGATCTGATTAGGAAGAAACGGCTTCCGTCCTCATTGATTGGGACCGTAACGAGTTCCTCTACGGATTTTGCCTCAGCGGGTCTACCGACCTCCTTCAAAACCAGTGCATCAGGTACCTCCACCCATTGCACCTGCTTTAGTTTCTTCTTTTCCTTTTTTTCCACGGTTGAAATGTAGCACTTATTTGCCGCAATCTAGTCTCCTCGAGCAACCTCCTGCTTCCCTTTTGCCCCAGTAAACCGTAGTATTGATGGTACGCAGATGCCACGACTTTCATTGCATGAAGCCAGTTTCGTCCCAGTATGATGTTGTAGGGACTCAGGGAGTTGACGACAATGAATTCTACTTGCTGCATTACCGAGCCGGCAATGACGGGAAGAGTGATTGTGCCGAGTGGATACACAAGAGTACCACTGAAGCTGACGAGAGGGACCTCGGAAGGCTTTAGGTCCTTGCTGAAGAATCTGAATCGTTTAAAAAGGGAATAGTACATTACCTCGGTAGCGCTTCCTTGATCCACCAAGATCCGTTCCACCTTGGCTTTCCCGACCTTTAGTGTGATGACAAAAGCGTCATTGTGAGGGAACTGTACCCCTTCCAAATCCTTCTAGGTGAACGTGATAGTCCACTGAGGCTCCTTGGTCGAGAACTTCCGTTTTCAGCTGTTGCTTAACCGAAAGTACTGCTAACGCTTCGGTAGCTTGCTCGATCTCCTTGTGCACCCGAGCTTCCAACATTCTTATAACCGGACTGTGAATCATATGCATTACCACCATATCCTCCTGGGCACCCCCTGCTGCAGTTGCTCCCTGGCCCTACGCCCGAGCCAAGGTCTTGTCCTAGTCAATGTAAGCGTCCAGGTTTCCAACCAAGACAAGGGTTTCCAAATACACCTTGAACGATTTGCAAGAGGTCGTGTAATGACCTTGTTCTCGGTGGTAAGTGCAGTAGACCTTTCTATCCTTGGTTTTATCTTGAGTTCCCATCTTATGGTTCGGCCAATGAAAGAACCCTTCATTCTCGATCTTCCAGAGGAGCATGTAGATTGGCTCGGTGAAGACTATACGCTCGGCTACAAAGTCGCTCGTCTTCGGAGGTTTCTTTGCTGCTCCTGCTTTGATAGTGTTTACTACTTTCTTCTGATTACTCGAGATATGGATGACTTTCGGAACGGAGGAGGAGGTTGGAGCATCACTCTCGATCAGGAGTTCCTCAAGCTCGATATATTTGTTTATCTGTTCCATCACCTCATCCATATTTTTTCGGCGGGTGTAGCATCAGATCAGTGAAGACAGCACTCTTGCTCTCCAAGCCGTGCTTGAAGTGGGTTACGACAAGTGTTTGATCGCAACCTTGGACCTGGTGAAACATCTCTCAGTACCTTTTGGCATACTGCCGAAGAGTCTCATCCAGGCGCTTCTTTAATCCGAGGAGGGAATCCACCTCTTTCTTTTGCACATTGCTCGTGACAAACCAAGACAAAAAGGCACGCTCCAAGGCTTCGTAGCTTCCAATGGAACCTTCCTCCAATTTATTGAACCAGAGGGACCCGAGAGTCCCGAGGATTGTGGGAAATACTTTGCACATGACAGCCTGGTCTGAGGTGTAGAGATTAATGATCTGTCTATAGTAAATAAGGCGGTGATATGCGTCGGTGAGGGCATCGTAACAGTTGAATTTTGGTAGAGCGAACCCAGCTAGCAACATCGCCGAGGCGATCTCCTTTGTGAAAGGAGATTTTGCCAATTGTTTCAATCTTTCGTCCATGCTCGGCGGAGGAGGGAGAGACGAGAGAGGAGGAAGGGGCGGTATAGTAAACCTGTCATTGGTACGAGAACGCTTCTCGGTATAAGCGTGGTGATGCTCATCATGGCAACGCTTGTGGTGCCATGCCGTTTTGTCATCTCGGTGATGAGATCGTTCTTGGTGCTTTTTCTCCTTCCTTTTGCCCCCGAGCGCCGTGATGGTGGGCTTTATCTTCTGTAGGGTAGGTGTGACTCTTTCCCGTACCTCTGTCTTGAATGACTGTTAAATTTGGCTATTGGGGAGAGATTTTCTTCAGGTGCTCCACTCGAGCTCGGAGATCAGCGGAGTTTGTTGGCTGAGGGGGCATCTTATGGCGCCATCGACCAAAAGAGCGTTCGGTGAGGGTGGCCTCCTTTGGGTCCTTTCAGAGATAGATTGGTTTGTATTGGCTATCTTCGAAGTAATAAACCGTCTCGTGAGACACCGACGGCTGTGAGTACGGTGAGCGAGCGATCGATTCAGAGATTGCGAAGAGTGGTGTCGAGAGAAGTCACCATGGTTCCCCATTGAGAGGTGCTCGGTCGACAGGTTCCCGTGCCGAAGCACGAGAGCCTTGCTATGAGCCCTCTCATTATTAGGGTCACCAATGCGATCCTTTGCCAAGCGTCGCTGACTGGAAGCTCCACCATAGGACGTTGCAGTCGCCTCGGTTAATTTAGCAATCTGAGCCTTCATCGCCGCCATCTTGGCATCTCGCTCCTCGAGATGGTGAGTGAGGTGTTGGATGGTGAGTTACTGTGAGTCTGGGCTCGGACTGAGTCCAACATGATCCGGAAGGAGAGAAACGGAGATGTGAGGAGTTGATTTGGGATCTTTAGAGAAGGATGGATGGAGTGGGTCGTTGGGATTTGGTTGAATCAGATGAGTTGGCTCGCCACCCATTGTGAGTCAAAAGAATCGAAAGAGAAAAGAGAGACAAGAGGTGGATCTAGGGAGGAGCACCGGAGGTTTTGGGTGGTTCCCCAGCGGAGTCGCCAATTGTGGTGTCCTCAAAATTCCAGAAGAACCTCTTAGAACGATTCTTGGCCCGAGTGAGTAGCGAGCGGGAGGTGAGTGAGTCCCTAGGTATACTTGCACATGTAGCACACGCCGTTAGCACCTAACCTGGCCGGAGTGTGGCCAGGGAAGGCACTCCGACGGTCTAGTAAGTGATCGAAGAAGGAAATACCAGAGGAAGAATGTAAGTAGAGAGAGAGTATTGTCTACCTCTTTAGGGCTCCTTCTCTTCGTATTTATAGGCTCCCCAAGTACAGGGGCAAATTAGTAATTCTTGCTCGGATGACATCGCCGAGCGTTATGAGGCAGATCTGTAATCATCGCATGCATGCGTCCTTCAATCAGAATTGGGCACGTAGCGTAACCGTTTTGGGTATCGTCATGTTGACGTAGGGACAGCTGTCTCATGCGCATGTGCCTTCCCAAGTCTGTCCGGTTCATAGTTCATTCCGGCTGAGACACTGGTTTGTCTCAGATGGGCCCATCTCAGACGGCCCATCATGTATGCCTCTATTGCCGGGCTCAGGTACCGCACTTGGGCCTTGGACCTTCTGGGCTCGTCCACCGAGCCCCATTTAAATGGTTATTTTCTGCCCACTATAAAATGCATGAGCACTGCCCAAAACCAAACTCAAACAAATTGATCAAGAAAGCTTCTGCTAAGACACAAGCATGACTCCAACAGATCTTGCAAAAACCATGATGAACTCAAATCAACAGCCACACGTCTTGAATTCTTCAGAGGGAAAACCAACGAAACAAAACATGAAGCTAGGACTATCATACCCATAGAATCACCCTGAAAGACTCCTACGATGTGAACTATTTCAGATGCATGCACTGAATGGATTCCAATCCTCCAATTGAACTAATATCCACAGCTACTATTGAGAAAGAACTTGGAATAATCTTGAAGATTAGATCATTTTCTAGATTGCTGGGCCATAATTCCAATTGTTAAATCCTGATGAATTATAATGCCCAGACCTCCCAAAAACTTACTCAAAGACACCGTGACCCTTTTCACCAGATGGAGCTTTCTTAACTCTGATGAAAACCCCCCACAAAATCCATCTCATATAGCAAATTCAGAAAATCCACACTCCCCTATCCAATCTTGAACATCCAATCCTTTATCCTATACACCTAAACTCATTAAAGACACCTCCAATACACCTAGGAAAATTTGATCTCGCTTTGATTCCCAACAGATCACTCCACAAAGACCATCTCCCAAACCATTGTAAATATCCCGCCTAGGTTCTCATGCTCGGGGGCGTCGCCACACAGTTTCGGCTCAATCGATAGCATAGCACTTGTCAAAACTCTTAATAGTGTTGAGGTACCCGTTGCAGCACACCTTGTTCAATTTAGAGTCACCACTTGTTCAAAACCAAGAAAACTTGTAAAGTTTCTATATTAGGGAAATACGGGTATGGTGGTGGGAAGGTGTTAGCCGTTAGGAGCCCCTCTCCACCTAGCCAAAAAGGCTAGCCTTTACTTGTTTGACGTAAAGCTGCTTTAGTACATCAAAAGATCTCACAAATAACTAATTATTAAGCCGTTTAAACAGATATGGGTGATTTGTACTATAAAGTAAACCACATGGGGGTAAAGGACAAGAAGCACATAATAAAATAGAAACTACAACAAAATAGCAATTGTACCAGCTTTCTGATCTGTCGGCCAGCTAATGGATTTGGCGGCTGGCAGATCACACTGTTCAATATACCGATTGGCACATTAGTGCGTCAGCCGGTGTTCTTCCTAACGCTAGAAATCACAGAAAACAGAGAACTAAACACGCAAAATTAAGCTACGAATTAAATAAAGATACGAGATTAAACCAATCAGAAGGTGTTGCAACCTTCGTAACTTACTCCCTTAGAGGTAATTTGCTCAGATTTGCTTGCTTTGATGTTGAACTTGTGGAGCCCTAATTACCCTAAGTTCAGACTTGGGGGTTTTACACTTGGGTGTTTTCTCTCACCAGGATGTTGAGGCTTTTGAAGCTCGGGATATAGGGAGTGTTTGCATATAATTTTGGAGTGTGGGAGTATCAAATTGTGTGTTGATCTGGGTATGGAAAGGGTCTTTTATATCGGCTGGCTAGGGGGAGTGTCCCGATTCGATTAAAACACAAATCGACAAACGTTTGATCACCGGAAAACTCTATCCTTAGAGTCTGGATCTTGCACACTACCCATATTGGAGTAATCCGATCACCAGGGAAGAGTTTGAGTCCCGATCAGGCTCTGGTTGCAAAGCTTCTGGAAGAAGTTGATTTGCGGGCCGGTCAAAGAAATACCGGCTGGTTGATGCATTTGTCTGGAGGGTTTTTGGCTTTTGATAGGCGATTGGTTTCTAGCGGTGGGTGTCATTTTCATCATGGCGAGCCCGCTTGCAGCGAAACTTAAAGTACCCACCAAGCCAATTTAGGGTGTCTACAACCGTTTCAATCCGTATAATATTTCTGTAAATATATTTTTCATATTATATGTGGAATTTATTTAGATACGCATAATGAAATTTGTTTCCCCTAGTCAATTAGTACTAATTTCCTAATCTAAACTTCCATTCAACCACCTTATTCATTCACTTCCAAGATTAAACCCCTAAATTTTTATACTATATGGTAACTTATTCCTACAATTTTCATGCACTAAACATGCACATACGGCTTGGACTTGGTCTCATCCTTTTGCTCGTTAACTATTTCCGAATCTAGTACTCTATAACATGGCCGTATTTCTTCACTGGTTACTAATCTTCTACTCTTTTTTAGTTGGTTGATGTCAGTGAGTTTTGGTGATTTTAATAGAACTCATTTTAATACGGTTATGATTAACTTATCTATATAATTTTTAATTAAGTACTTTAAATTGTTTATGGAGATATATCTCAATTTTAAGAGAACCATGGTTCAAAACCGAAACCGAACATTATTTTAATGGTTTGGATTAGTTTGGCTCTATGAATTCATTGGATTAGTTTGGTTCTCTAAGTTCATAATCCATGGACAGTAGTTTGGTTCTTGATTTATTATAAAATCGAAACAATCTGATCCATGCACCCCTAATCTGAACGTTATTGTGCTGTGCTGGATGGGGTCACGTTTTGACCCTTTTGGTAAGTTCCAGCTACATAATTGGTATGCTAAAAAAAGGAGTGTTAATTGGAGTTCAGGTTAGGTGGGCTGCGAGATCCATCTGACGCATAAGTTTCAGAACCATATGAAGACCCACCCTTGACAAATATCGATCATTCCGTGATGGACTGATGTACTAATTAGTACGTACATAAAGGCTGTCAATGCAATAAGCTCCTGCCCTCACCCTGGAAGCCGGTATTCCATATGGAGTACAAAATTCCAGCAGGTTTGACAGCAAAGGGCTTCCTAGCCCTGGTTCTACTATTGTGCTTAATTGAAGTCCCAAACTCCCAAAGGCTCCTGACTGGCCTTCCTTTTTTTTTTTTGAAACGGACTGGCCTTCTTTTGGTTCTGTTGGAATGGAGGTGTTTTGTCCTAGTGCTCCCCAATGCCAAATGATCCTCACTGTTTTTTTCCTTTCAGCATTTCGCTGATTTTTTATTCTCTCCCTGCCTATACTCTGCTCCATGCTTTGGATTTGGCTTTTCCTCGATGTACCCTTTGTCGAGTTCTAATAAAATTTTATTGCCGATCAAAAAAACCAAAAAAAAGGGCTTCCTAGCCCACAGCTCGCAAGTGTCATTAAAAAAGGCCTTGCGTTGTGCATATAACCCAAAAACGAGAAGGGAAACCAAAAGGAAAGTCTATCATATCAGCCTCCCTCAAGTTGTTCCAGCCTGATCTCTAGGCCTTCAATTGCGCTGCCATCACCCCAAAACGAGAAGGAAAACTATTAAGAAAAGAAAGCGGCCATCATCCTTCACAAGCACATCATGTGGCTTCATAGGCGGCACTAGCAAGGGTACGCAAGTGAACACCCTGAACCAAAAAATTTGTACACCCTATCCAATTAATTTTGAATGCCCTATTTTGATCGCAACTGTTCATTTTATTCAAATCAATTTATTAGGAGACTATGCAAAAATTAAGCTCAATCGGACATTGAAAAATGCTTGATAACTCTGTTTTGTTGGGTCAAGTAGAGACCCAATAATCAAATTATTTGATCAAGAACTTATCTACAATTTACCACAACAACAATAATAACATAACCCATTAAGTCTCCAATAATTGGGGGTATGGGCGGGGGATGGATAAGAGACAGACCTAACCTGTGGCAATAAATACACAAAGTGGCTGCTCTCAGAATACCACTGAAACAGATGGATTGGAGACAGACCTAACCTTTGGCAATGAATGCACAAAATACAACTGAAACAGTGGTCCCCCTATACCGTCGCGTTTGCTGCGGAATCATGCCCTCAAATCAAAGCCAAAAGGCATCAGAGAAGGCTAACCCAAGAATCATTTTAATTTATGTGCACATTACCATGCTTCTTTCATTCAGCATCCAGAGCATTGGCGTTGATCATAACCATTCATTCTATTTAAATTGATTTGTTAGGGGGCAATGCAAAAATTTAACTCACTTAAACTTATCTACAATTTAACTGAGTTAAATTTTTGCATTGTCCCCTAACAAATCAATTTAAATAGAATGAATGGTTATGATCATCAAATTAGGACCCACAAAAATTTTCATTTAGTGTGGGTAAACTTACCCTCACTTAAGCTTTGCTTCAAAAACACTCACTCTCCCAAACCCATAGCATCTTCATTTAGTTTCTCATTTTGTGTACTAATAAAATTGTTTTGGAATGGAGGGTATGCTTTTTTACCGCAATATTTATACTTACATATGATTTTTTTTTTGTAATGATGATGTCTCCTAAATAGGTTGAAATTACAAAGCTATATACTCAAAAAGGGAAGGAGGGAGTACATAGAATATCAAAAACAGGAGATTTTCTCATTAGTGAATTCAAATTTTGGTGGGTTATTACTAATATTGTACAAGGCCCAGGGAGAGTACCAGAATTTCATGTACCTGGTGGCCACAGTAGCAACAAAAAAGGTTTTAGAATTTTAAGGTTGAGTATGAGTGTAAAAAGTATAGTTGTAAGTTCCAATTTCTTTGACAAAAATGCTTTTACATGGCAACATTTTGGGGATCCGGACTAGACATGGTAAGTAAGAGAATACTTAAAAAAATGTTATAGATAATTTTCGGTTTTTCCAAATTGCTAATGGCCCAATACCCCGATAGCTAACTTTTAGTTTTGTCCCTGTGAGAACCTCCATGCTAGGGGGCATTTGGAAGTCTCTCTTTCTGGCTTTTTACATTTTACAATTTTCAGTTTTGGCTTTTTTATTATGGTCAAAATGTATTATTGAATTTGTAAAGTGTTTGAGAGATATACGCATAATGCATTTTTTAACTAGATTAATGTTTGAGAAATATATGCAGAATAAATTCTGTCGGTTGTTTTTATCAACTAAAATGAGAAAAAAAAAAAAAAAAGAGAGAAATCAAAAAGCTCTTCCCCCCTACCAAAATGAGAGATATGTTCATAACACATTATGTAGAATTTGCAGTTGGTTTGTATAGTTTTCTTTATTTAAGGTTCTCTTCTGCTAACCATCAATGGAGCCCAATCCTTCATCATCTTTCCTCTCTACTAGTATTCTTCGTTATAATAGCTAAATACCATAGTATTTGTTACAGTAGTAGCGACTACCGGACTTTCATCTTGTGGATTGGTATTATTTTTTCCACATGCATGTAAATTAAATCAAACAATTTTTCTCAATAAAATCACATCTAAAATCATACTTTAAATTAATTCATTTTTCGTGATTTCAATGATCCTAAAATCCTCATTTCTCTCTTTTTTGTTGAGTACGGCTAACCGTCTTACTAGAATCGTTTTGTATGGGAATGATATTACCATATACTACAATAGGTTTTGTATGTTATCTCTCCATCTTATTTGTCACGAGTGATAACATTAGTGTAGTCTCAAATAACAATAACAACAGCAATAATATAATCCATTAAGTCTCCAATAACTGAGGGTACGGGCGGGGGCTGGATAGGAGACAGACCTAATATCAAATTATGAGAACGTACTAAACGGAACCTGGGGGGGTGCTGTGCATCCCCATGCACAGCACCGTGCTGTGCAGCCCCTTTTCGCTGCCGCGCCGGCATTTTTTTGACGATCGGAGACGTTCACCGTGTAGACTTCGTCGAATACTACAAGTGTGCCAAAAATCAACTTGATCGGATATCTTTTAGTGCCTCATCGGAACACAAATAACATGAAAAAGTGGTTTTTATCCAGTGTTTGTGTCCATTTGTGTTCCATTTGTTTTCAAAGTATTTGTGTTCCGATAACCTACTTAAAGATATCCGATCAAGTTAATTTTTTGCTTACTTGTAGTACTCGACGAGGTCTACGCGGTGAACGTCTCCGATCGTCAAAAAAATCCCGGCGCAGCGGCGAAAAGGGGCTGCACAGCACGGTGCTGTGCATCCCATGCACAGCACCCCCCTCAGTACGTAATAAACAGTAATGCAAATGACGTACTTCAGATAAGCGGAAAGGGAGGGAGTGTGTCTTAGGTCAACCCACGAAATCCTCGTCTCACATGCATGTATAGCATAGTATTTTTCATTGACGAAGAAGTAAGATCAGTCAATTTTTATTACATCATTAGATTTTCAATCATTTTTTACCCGGTTTTAATGGTAATAAAATAATTCAGCTAATGAGTCTTTAAATTCTCCTTACACCACATACATGACATCTAATATTAACCATCTTCATTCTCCATTAATTTCCATCATGGCTCTCTGCGCTAACTCAAAATCATCAACCCATTTCCAAGTCCAACAATCAAAACCAATTCTATTTCTCAACTTCATCAGCTGGCTTACTATCTTCTTATTTCTACTACTCTTCCCTTTTGCAAACTCTATTTCCTTCAACTTTTCCAGTTTCAACAACCCAAATGACCCAGAGATACAGTGCCAAGGGGATACAACTATACAAGAGTGGCCCGAGTCACAATTCCTCCAACTCACAAAGTACCCATTAGAAACATTTAGTGTTGGTCGAGCCACATACGCGACGCCCATACAGCTATGGGACCAAAAAACTGGAAACTTGGCAGACTTCAACACTCATTTCTCTTTCATCATAACAGCATCGAGTCCCAATAAGCCTGTCAATGTCGGTGACGGGCTCACCTTCTTCCTCTCTCCCTACAATGCTACAATCCCTATCGGTTCTAGCGGAGGATTCCTTGGACTTTTCAACAACTCCAATGCCCTCAATCATACCAACAACAATCAGATTGTGGCCGTTGAGTTTGATACTTACCAAAATTCCTGGGATCCGAGCCCGAACCATGTTGGTATTGATGTCAACTCGATCAACTCCATGGCCCATGTCAATTGGGATACTAATTTGGCAAATAATGACATAGCAAATGCTTGGGTGAATTATAATTCAACTACCAAAACTTTAAGCGTCTATCTAACTTACGAGAAAATTCCGGTTTTCCAAGGAAATTATATCCTTTCCTATGTTGTTGATTTGACAAATTTTTTGCCTGAATGGGTGAGTGTTGGTTTTTCGGGTGCCACAGGCAGTGGGATAGAAGCAAATGGTATTCTTTCTTGGAGCTTCCATTCAACCTTAAGGAGCTCCTCCAATTCAACCTCTGGGGTCTCGCCCTCCAACTCAACAGTTGGGGGCGAGCCCTCTGAAGTTGAACCCTCCAATTCAACCTCGAAAAGCTCGCCCTCAACGACTACGGGCCACAAGACAAACCCGCATCTGGTGGTTTATCTGCCCGTGGGTATTGGTTCCTTGATTTGTGGAGTTGGTTTGTTTTGGTTCCTGAAGCTGAAAAAGATTGTTTTGCCTTGGCAGTCTAGTTCACAGGTAATGACTACGTTTTATTTTCATTGGAAATGTATATATACTTACTTACATAGTATTTTGTATATGCTTATTTGGAGTATTTTCATGTCAATTATTCTTTGATAGGTTCAAGTCCATGTTAGCAGCGTTCATGATCAAGCTTCTCCCCAAACACCCCGAGGATCATCTTTTGCAAGTTATGAAATAGAAATTTATGGTAATGGTATTTCTCTTTCCATTTGAATTTAATGGTGCAGACTTACACAGATGCTGATATCAACTATTGATTGAGTCTACCCCTCTATATATGTGTTTATGTGTTGCATTGGGTGTTAGTACCTCTATCTATGTAGTAGAGATACAGACACAAACATAGATACGGAAACACACACACACATGTGTATGTGTGTGTGTGAGAGAGAGAGAGAGAGAGAGAGCCTACAAGTGTGTTAAATTAGTAAATAAAACTGTGAATAATGTCATTGTGCTTTTTCCAGTGAATCCTTATTAAGATTTCGAAACTATTACTTCCCTTTAATCTCTTGTAATTTTACATTTGATTAATAAAATCATTTTTTGCCATTTAAATAAAATAAAAATAAAAATACTGCCCTTGCAATTATGAATGATAAATGCAGAAATGTGGTCTTTTAAGTTGGATAACTCTCTGAGTTTTGGTTCATATCTGTAGCAGTGCATCCCTATAAATTTCTTGATCATTTTTTCTGAAAGCAAAGAGAATTTCTTGATCATTGACTTCTATTTGAATGACTTACCAATCAATTTTTTTTTTTTGATCGGCAACAAAGTTTTATTATAACTCGACAAAGGGTACATCGAGGATAAGAAGCCATACCCTAGCACAGAGCAAGGGAAAGCCAGGCCAACACATCCAACGAAATGCTAGATGGAAAGCCAGAAAACAGGAAAAAAAACATAACAAAAGTCTCTGTGCCTCTTTTTTCCATCTCAAATCTAGCCTTCTTAACCAAAAGTCTTTGATTCCCCCAAAACATCGCATTTGCTCTGAAAATGGCCATATCTGATGAGATTGGACAGTCATATTTTACAAAAGCAAATCTACTACCATTCTTGGTCCTCTTCATGGGAATGAAAACTTCTTTAACAACACCATATTTGTTGAAGACTTTTGTCAAACACGTTCTGTCCATCATTTCTGGGATGTTGTCTACGAATAGAGTGAAAAGTTTCTGAGAATCCTTGATTTCATCTTGGCTTCCGTGGTGTCTCATCCTGTGATTTGTTTCCTGAGACCATCTTCGTTGATAGATCTGCCTCCCTTCCCTTTGTGTATTGTATTGAGAGTACCACGAAGGTTGAAATCCCCATTCATTCTCCCTTTCTCTCTCTCGCTGAAACTCTCTCCAAGGTCTGTTCATCTTGAATAAGAAAGGCTTCTGACGAACGCCGTTGGGAAGGTTGTCGACAAACACCGTGAAGAAACCCCCACCCAACGACGACGATGGAAAATCTTGGAAACGAGCTGATCTAAAAACAATCCTACCAGAATGAAATTTAAAAGGAAAGACAAAAAATTCACTGACGATACGAGCGAAGAGATGCCCGGGTGACCATCATCGTAGATCTTATCCACAGGCTTAACCGATTCCGGCGGTGGTGACCATCATCGTAAAGTAAAAACTTTTGTCTTTTATTATTAGGAGTATTAAACTTCAGTTTAAACGTTGTTTGAATCACGCTTATATACGTGGAAGCGTTGACTTTACTGGCATCCCTTTAGAGGGAGCCCTCAATGTATTTTGCATAATAAATTTTTTTAATACATATCTTTATAAAAAATTCTTACAAGATTAATATCATTGAACAAATTTAAATATATAGTCATTCAAAAATAACCAACCAATACAATATATAAGAGGCTCGCATGTTACATTTTGCGGGGCCCTATTTTGTACATTTTTTAGGAGGTTCAAAGCAGTGACTTCATTGTCTTATGCCATGAGTCGGTCATGGTTCAGACCTTATTTACCACTATATTTATGCTTGCAAATATGTAATTGTTTCTAATGAACTTTGTGGCCCATAAGCAAATTTTTTATTTTGAATTGTAAAGTTGATGTGAGTTTCAAGACAGTTAGTCGGGGATTTATCTACACTTAAATATAGCATCTCCAACCAGATACTCTATTTAGAGTACCTAAATAGTATTTCCAAGTTAAACAATGACTTGGGAATATTTTAATATTTATGGCCACTCCAACCATATTATGGATGTCTACCTTCTTTTATCCTTAAGACAATCATTTCTAGCCAAACTTAGAAATTCCCCTTTTTCTCTCTAAAATTTAAATCACTATTTTCTTAATTTAGATTATTATTTAAATATTTGAGAAATGATAACTTAAATTTTGGAGGGAAAGTGGATAGTGTTAGGGTTTTTGTTAGAAATGAGAGTGTTTTATGAAAGATAGATTTGCAAATAGAGTAATGTGGTTGGAGTTGGTAAGAAGCTAACTTGTTATTGCAAAATGACTTTCCGTGAGAAAGAACGTGGATGTGACACATTGAGCTACAAGTTTACATTGGCTAATTTTTTTTTTAAAATTTGAAAATAATATCGTTATGATATCATTCTTTTTGCAAGGAAAGATTTTTCAAGTGATTATAGTTTGATTTTTTGAATGATTTTTCATACAATTGAGTTTTACAATGGACTGCTAGTATTTAAAGGAATGATTTGTGTAAAAGTCTTACAATCCGATCTTCAAAGCTTAATGGAACTCTTCCTCCTTTCCAAATTGTGATTAATGAATTTTTCTTAAACATAACCAAAAAGGAAATTTCAGATTTATATCTTCAATTAACGATACATATTTTTGATTCCTCAAAACATGAAAGCTCATATTCTTTGTATCTTATTTATAATCAGGAAGAATTGTTATTCCTCTAGATTTCTCATATTGATTCTACTTTCTTGCCCCAATTTATTCGTTTGAGATTTCTCTCATGCACTTACATATTTATTGATTTTTTTTGTCGTTTAGAAATGTGACAAATGTTAAATATTGTGCAGGAAGTGATCAAGAAGAAAAGGAGGCGGCGACGAGGCGAAGAGGTGATTTTTGCTACCTTGCACTTATGTAATTAAAATTTACGATTAATTTTAAATCCTTCAGAGATTTTTACACTGAACTACTTATATTAAAAGGATGATTTGGCTGTAAATGTTCTACAATCCATGATAGGCATTATTTTTTTTATTAATGGAACACTTTCTCCTTTTCATATAGTGAATGATAATTTTTTATTGATCGAACAGAACGACAAAGCAAATTTCAGATTTGCATCTTCAAGTAATGATACATATTTTTGTTTCCTCAAAAAATTGAAAGCTCATATATATATATTTTTGTATCTTATACATAATCGGGAAGAATGGTTATTCCTCTAGATTTCTCATATTGACTCCACTTAATTTCTTCCCTCAGTTTATTCCTCGAAGATTTCTCTCATGCACTTAATTTTTTTTTTTTTTTTTTTTTGTCGTTTAGAAGTATATATGACAAAAGTTAAATATTATGCAGGCGGTGATCAAATGGTAGAAGAAAAGGAGGTGACGAAACAAAAAGGTTATTTTCTCCAACTTTCGCTTATGCATAAACAATTTGTGGTTAATTTTGATTCCTTAGGTGATTTTGACAATGGATCGACTACTTATATTACGAATGATTTGACTGTGATGGTCCTAAAATCTGTGATATGCATGACCTTTTGCTTAATGAAACCCCTCCTTATTTAAATAAGGCATCTTCAATTTTTTTTTTTTTTTGTCATAGTTTAGGAGAACTGTTAGTGGGGGTTAGCGGGGTGTTAGGGGGTTACTACAGATGAGTCCAGGGGCTATTCATAGCCCTGAAACTCCAACGCCCCCAATGGGGCTCGATCCCTGGTCTCCCACGTGGGGAGAGCCAGGAGATGCCAACTGAGCTACAGCTCATTGGCAAGGCATCTTCAATTAACGATACATTTTTTTTGTTTCCTCGAAATTGGAAAGATCATATTGTTTGCATCTTATATGTAATTAGGATGAATGGTTATTCCTCTAGATGCTCATATTGACTCTATTTTTTTGGCTCAATTTATTACTTTGAAATTTCTCTCATGCCATTAGAGTTCTATTTTTTTTTTTAAGAAGTCTGACAAATATTAAATATTGAGCAGCAAATGGTAAAATGGTAGAAGAAAAGAAGGTGACGAAGCGAGGAGGTGATTTTTTTCTAACTCATGCTTATTAAATCAAACATTTACAGTTAGTTTTGATTCCTTATAAGGTGATTTTTACACTATACTTGTATTAAAGGAATGATTTGACTATAAAAGTCCTACAATCCATTATATGCATGATCATTTGCTTAATGAAATCATGCCTCCTTTTCATATTAATAATGATAGGTGTACAACAAAAGTCTCCAACATGGCATTGTGATTGATGAATTTTTCTTAAACAGAACGAAAAAAGAAATTAATTTCAGATTTGCATCTTCACTTAACATACATATTTTTATTCCCTGAAAATGTGAAAGCTCATATTGTTTGTATCTTATATATACTAGCATGAAACACATGCTATGCACGGGGCGAATTCAAGTGCACATGCTTAATCAAAATTCAAACCAAACAAACTTCGACATATTTTAAATTGATTAAGCTTGTGCACTTGAATTCGACCCGTGCATAGCACGGGTTTCATGCTAGTTCTTGTCTCTCAAGATGCATGCTCTTACACGGCGACATTCTTTTG
Source organism: Vaccinium darrowii (assembly GCA_020921065.1). Lineage (NCBI taxonomy): Eukaryota > Viridiplantae > Streptophyta > Magnoliopsida > Ericales > Ericaceae > Vaccinium > Vaccinium darrowii. Next base: position 32,271,468 of record CM037159.1, read on the forward strand.
CCGCTTCCTTAGGCTGTTTTTCGATAGTTTCAAGTAGAGCTCTTTTTTTGTGAGACCGTTGTTTGACATTCGGATCTTTGTTCTCACAATTCATCCTGTGTCTTATGTCCAAATATAATGAAAGGATTTGAAAGATAAAATTAACTAATTTAGATATCTGTTAAAAAATTAACAAAGCAATGAAGAAAAGAAAAGTATAAAAAACTTGATAATATGGACCGTTCATTAATGTACTCGCACAGAAACTTGGAAAAAATTTTAGGATCTGTTCGAACTTCGAAGCCACTTGAGAAAGGTCGGCAGAAAACTTCACGTGTTGTTTGATTTCTTAATTAAGTTTGTGGAAGATGAAGAAGATGAGATTTTATAAGAAAATAGTAAAAGAGATATGCGGGCCGGGTTCGCGAAATAGTTTAATTCTTTTCTGATTTGGAGGGTGATTAGCCAATACTTAATGTCTTTTTTCCATCTAAAAAGTAGTACTTCCCTTCCATTTCCTTCGTAATTTTTTTTTCTTTGTTTCATGGACGATCTTAATTTTCTAACAAATTAAAAAATTCCCTCCATCCTTCTAAAATGGCATGCAGAACACATTTTAGAATTTAGGGTAAATATAAAACTTATGGAAAACAAAAGAAAATCAAGGTAAAGGAAATAATTTTCTCTCCTATTGTTGGTTCGGAGAGAAAGAGTGAATAAAATAATAAATCCAAATTTTGTGATTAGGAGTGAAATATTCCTCCCATTTCCCCCTCTTTTCTTTTCTTTTCTTTTCTCTTATTTTCCTCAAGTTCGAAAGCAAGGTTTTTGTTATTTTTTTGTTTTAGCTACCCAAAAAACCCGTGCTAAAGAATTAAACCCTGAAAAATTAACAAAGCAATGAAGTAAAGAAAAGTATCGAAAACAAAGATAAAAGGACCCATGCTATGATAATGGGTTGCGTTGAGGTTTTTTTCAAATAAAAGAAAAAACAAAGATATAATTAAAAATATGACAAAAAAAACCTCCAAATTTATCAGTCAACAACCTCAAAGTAAAAATATCGTTTGTAATTTTATTAAAAACCCATGCTAAAGAATTCAACGTTTGTGTGATAAACTTGGAGGTTTTTGTCAAATTTAATTGTTAATGCTAAATATGCAACATTTATCCAAAGATTTACCTTTCAAACAACGGATTAGGAATCGAAGCTGCTACCCGTATTATCTCTGATCTTCCCCTGGAGATGGTTTCTACCCAAATGGTTGGCTACTATTCTCTAATTTTTAACCACGTAATTATAAAAATCAACTTATTCTGAATCATTACTCAAAAGGGAAGAAAAAGTACCAAACCGATGGACAACAGGAAAAGTTTAAGAATGTTTTTAAAGAATACCAAAAATGAAACCATAAAACAGGAAAAGTAATGAAATATCCTTACCATAAGTTTAATAATGTTTTTAAACCGTAGAATGTGATTTTGATCCTTACCAATAGACTTTCGGTTATTTACTTACCAATAGACTTCCGGTGTTTCCTTTTCTTAATTTAGATTAGGGTGTTTCCTTTTGGTATTGATCATGAAACCCGTGCATGAAACAAAATTGAATGTGTTTCCTTTTGTGTTTGGCCTAAAATGGGGGTTATAATCTTGGAATGTGTTTCCTTTTGTGTTTGGGCTAAAATGGGGGTTATAATCTCGCAATTAACAAAATTGAATTATTACTTTCCTTTAACTCCGAAAGTCTCCTAAATTATTACTTTCCTTTCGTTAGTTTCCTTAATTTCCTTTAACTCCGGAATTGATCGGAATTGATCATTCCTTTTAACTCCGAAAGTCTCCTAAATTGCGGAATTGATTATTCTGTTCTTGGATTTTAGAAATAAGCATTTAAGATTTTGCTAATTGCTTAAAAAGTGCACAAAATTGGGAGACACGTGGCAAGCTCAGAGAGCTCTATTCACCAAAAGTCATCCTACAATACTAATATAGATTCAGGAAGAATGGTTATTCCTCTACACTCTCATATTGACCCTACTTTCTTGCCTAAATTTATTCCTTTGACATATCTCTCATACACTTATAAATTTATTTTTTGTAGTTTAGAAGTCTTGACAAATGCTTAAATATTGTGCAGGAAGTGATCAAATGGTAGAAGATAAAGAAGTGACGGAGCGAAGAGGTGGTTTTTGCTAGCTCGTGCTTATGCAAATTAAACATTTACATATAGTTTTAATTCCTTAATTAGGTGATTTTGACATTGGATCAACTATTTATATTAAAGGATTGATTTGATTGTAAAGGTCCACCAATCTGTCGTATGCATGACCTTTTGCTTAATGGAACACTTCCTCATTTACATATTGCGATTGGTGAATTTCTCTTAAACAGAACGCAAAAGGAAATTTCAGATTTGCATCTTCAAGTAACGATACATATTTTTGTTTCCACAAAATTTGAAAGATCATATTTTTTGTATCTTATATATAGTAAGGAAGAACGGTTATTCCTCTAGATGCTCATATTGAATATATTTTCTTGGCTCAATTTATTCCTTTGACATTTCTCTCATACATTTATTTATTTATTTTTTGTCAATTAGAAGTCTAACAAATGTCAAATATTGTGTAGGAAGTGATCAAACGGTAGAAGAAAAGAAGGTGACAAACCGAAGAGGTGATTTTTACTAACTCACGCTTTATTAAGTTAAACATATACAGTTAATTTTGTTTCCTTTGGTAATTTTTACACTAGACTACTTATATTATAGGAATGATTTGACTATAAAGTTCGTACAATCCGTTATGTGCATGATCTTTTGCTTAATGGAACCCTTCTTTTCATATTGTGATTGAAGAATTTTTCTTAAACAGAACGAAAAAGTAAATTCCAGATTTGCATTTTAAATTAATGATACATATTTTTGTTCCCTCAAAGTTTGAAAGCTCCTATTGTTTGTGTCATATATAGAATCAGGAAGAATGGTTATTCCTCTATATTTCTCATATTGGCCTTTCTTGGCTCAATTTATTCTTTAGACATTTCTCTCATGCACTTGTAATTTTCTCCTTTTTTTTTATTTTTTTTATCGTTTAGTAGTGTGACAAATGTTAAATATTGTGCAGGAAGTGATAAACCGGTAGAAGAAAAGAAGGTGCCAAAGCGAAGAGGTGATTTTTTCTAACTCGCGCTTAATAAATTAAACATTTACGTTAATTTTTATACCTCAGGTGATTTTTACACTAGACTACTTTTATTAAAGGAATGATTTGACTATAAAGATCCTATTCCTACAATCCGTCATATGCATGATATTTTGCTTAATGGAACCCTTCCTTCTTTTCATATTGTGAATTTGTGATTGATGAATTTTTCTTAAATAGAAACGGAAAAGGAAATTTCAGATTTCAATATTCACTTTCTCTATTGCCCTACTTTCTTGCCTAAATTTATTCACTTTCTTTCTTTATATATATATATATATATATATATATATATATATATATATATATATATATATACAGTAAGCTTCTAATGAGGACTCCCTCATTGGAAGTTTCATGCGGACCAAGGGTTTTTTCCACTTTCCGGATCAAATTTTCATGATCCGAACCGTTAGATGTGTTTAAAATGTGTTTTCCAAGGCCAACGCGAGGATTCGTGAAAAAAAAATACCCGGAAGGGCTTGATCCGTTCGGTTTTTGTTAAAAATGCTATAATAGCGTTTTTAACAAAAACCGAACGGATCAAGCCCTTCCGGGTATTTTTTTTTCACGAATCCTCGCGTTGGCCTTGGAAAACACATTTTAAACACATCTAACGGTTCGGATCATAAAAATTTGATCCGGATGGTGAAGTCCTCATGGAAGTCCGCATGAGGGAGTCCTCATTAGAAGCTCCCTCTATATATATATATATATATATATATATATATATATATATATATATATATATATATATATATATATATATATATATATTTGTGGTTTAGAAGTCTGGCAAATTAATGCTTAAATATTGCGTAGGAAGTGATCAAATGGTAGAAGATAATAAGGTGATGGAGCGAGGAGGTGATTTTTGCTTACTCGCGCTTATGGAAATTAAACATTTACCATTAATTTTGATTGCTTATGTGATTTTTACAATGGATTAGTTATATTAAAGGAATGATTTGATTGTAAAGGTCCTACATTCCGTGACATGCATGCTTGTTTGCTTAATGGAACCCTTCCTTGTTTGTTTCTATATTGTGATTGATGATTTTTTTTTTTTAAACAGAACGAAAAGGGAATTTCCGATTTGTAACGATACATATTTTTGTTTCTTCAAAATTAAAAAAGCTCATAATTTTTGTATCTTATATAAAATCAGGAAGAATGGTTATTACTCTCGATTTCTCATATTGACTCTACTTTCTTAGCTCAATTTATCCCTTTGAGATTTCTCTGATGCACTTAATGATAACTATTGTTTATTGTCGTGCAGGAAATGATCAAAGAGTAGAAGAAAATGAGGAGACGGAGCAAAGAGGTGGTTTTTGCTAACTCGTGTTATGCAAATTAAACATTTATGGTTAATATTGATTCCTTAGGTGATTTTTACAATGGATTGCTAATATTAATTATTAAAGGAATGGTTTGACTGTAAATGTCCAACAATCCATAATTTGAGCTGTGTCTTATTGCCCATCTGGTTTTATCCCTTGCTTGTAAAGAGGAAAGTATGGGGTTTGAGTCTATGGAGAGCCATTGAAACCGGCTTTGGTAATTTAATCCACTAACTAACTTCCCCGGCCGCTAACCCTTGTTGATGTATATCTTATGACAAATATCCACGATATGCATTGTCTATTTGCTAAGAGAGATGCTAGGAATACAATCATTAATTTAGACACAACATCAAATACAACCTCTCACGTATACGTGAGTCCCATACAATAAATATGTCTCAGACCGCCTGTTATTTTTGTTTTGGTTAATGGAACCCTTTGTCCTTTCCATAATTTTTTCTTAAATAGAATGAAAAAGGGAAGTTTCAGATTTGCGTCTTCAGTTTTTTTTTTTTTTTTTGCACAACAAAAGAAATTTTATAAATCTTCGAAAACACATTACAAAGATTTAAAGGGGCCGAAGCAAGACAAACATTGCCGCCACGGACCCAAGGGAAAATAACAATAGGTTAACAAGGAGTCAACCTTAACAACATAGGCAAAAGGGAAACTAGCTCTTAACTGATTTGCGTCTTCAGTTAATGATACATATTTTTGTTTCCACAAAATTTGGAAGCTCATATTGTTTTTATCTTATATATAATCAGGAACAATGTTTATTCCTCTAGATTTCTCAAATTGACTCTACTTTCTTGCCTCAATTTATTCCTTTGAGATCTCTCTCATGAACTTATAAATATAGAGATTTTTTTTTGTTGTTTAGAATTTTGACAAATGTTAGATATTTTGCAGGTAGTGATCAAATGGTAGAAGAAAAGGAGAGAAGAGTGACGGAGAGAAGAGGTGATTTTTGCTAATTCGCGCTTATGTAAATTAAACATTTACAGTTAATTTTGATTCCTTAATTAGTTGTTTTACAGAAGTTATAGAACAGCATACATTCAGTTTTTGCATATTTTTTAATTGCTTCTTCTTCTTTTTTCTTTTTTTCTTTAGGTGATTTGGATTTCAAAATCTTGAATTAATATATATGTATTTTATCCTTTGTTTAGCAATCTATAATAAGAAGAATGAAGGGCGCGAAGGAATATAGAACTTCAAATAACAAAAGTGAGGAATGCACATATATAGATTTGCCCTCAACAATTTAGCCATTGTACCAATGAAGAATATCCGACGTTACTTAATTGAAACCGTTTACTATATCTCTCTTATGTGAAAGGCAAAGTCGTTCTATATTTCGCTTTGACCAAATCTTCACCTATGAGTTATAGTATTAATCTAAGTGAAAAAAGAGTGGGGCAACTTACAGAATGAATCTTTAGTGTGCTTCAAAATGAGATATGTTGTGCACCTTTTAACTGATTTGGGGGTTGCTATACTTACAGTCGATTATTCGTTCTTCTTTTTTATGCGTGTCTATCTTATTTTATTTTAATTCCATTCGTGGTATTCCAATTCTCTTCCTTACATTCTCAAGTCTATCAAATATTTTTCATAATTTAGGTTATTCATGTTCTCATCAATAAAAGATAAGTGAATGATTGTAAAAATAAATGCATATTATGAGGAAATCACATCCATAACTACATCTATATATTTTTGATAATTGAATTTTGTTTGAATCATATAAACATAAATTATCCCAAGCGTTGTGCGTAGCATGGGATTTTGTTAGTATTAAATCTGCAAAATGATTGAAGAAAGTAAACAAAATCTGAATTTTCATAGTTAAATACAGTTAGAGCCAGGGGTATAAATGAGTTGCGTATATATATAGTACTGTTAGCACCCATGGGTAGTAAAACCAGTTTTCCTTGGGAGCTTTTAACCCATGTCATATTGGGAGTTTTAACCATCATACCATATCATTTAATTTCGCATAATTATGCCATATTTTTTTGAACGGAAAAAAATATGTCATTTTACTGATCTTTTTATAATTTGAGTAGGATACAAGATGGTAAAAAACATTTTTTTCAGGAAAAAAATTCTAAAATATGTATTGGTTTGCTCTGTACATAACATGGGTTCAATGCTAGTAGTAATATACTTGAAGATAACTTTTTATCAAAGTATGTAATTTTGATGCAGTTAGAGATGCTCATAGTGCTAATGGTTCAGGAATATTATGAGATTCAACTTGGGGTTTAACTCACTATTACTAAAAGAGATGGCCGACAGAAATAAAAGGGAACATAAATAACTATAGAAGGGAGGATTGTAATCGAATCTAAAGTTACTACCCAAAAACATAGAGGTCTTATCGGCCGTCAACGGTATACTCGACTATTATGGACTTTATCTAGCATAATGGTCGCGAAAAGCTAGATATGGCTGTGAAAAATTCGTATATGAAATATTATTCTTAAAGTATATGGACTCCCCATATTCCCCTCCTTTAGGACCGTTGTGTAAAATAGTGGATATCATATTAACACTTGACTGATATTTTGTGGTCATAGATATTTTAATGGACTCAAGGATGGTAATGCTAGAACATGTGGAATCACAGACTTTCTCAGTTTCTCCTTGTAAAAGAAGTACTGCGATATGTACAAGTATTACCAGCCTCACTAAAGTCACCACCATTATGTACAATCCGTGATTGATCATTATTCACACTAGATCCTGGTGCACTTGGGAAGACTAGATATGGAAACTTCCTTGTAATTTACTTTTCCATATAGTACCTTTTATAACCATCGTCTCATTTTATTATCTGTTTACAATGACAAAGGGTCGTTTGGTATGATTTCTTAGAATGCCTAATATGGTTTCATTGGTTTCATATTTGGCTTCATTGGTTTCATATTTGGCCCCCTTCTTTATCTCTCTAATTTTTTGCCATTACATCAATCACATTAGCAATTGTTTCTTGTAGGAAGGGCAGCTCGTGGTTCTCCTCATCACGCACCAGTGCGCAATCGACCTCAGCCAGGTACCATCTTCTAGTTGTTTGTTATAGTTAGTAAAACCATCATGGTGTGGTTTTGACAACCATCATGGTGTGGTTTTGACAACCATCATGGTGTGGTTTTGACATCCTTTTTTTTTTTTTTGGGTCCCAAAATTTGGGAAACTTTTTCTTTTTAGGATGTCCAAAAATTGTTGTCTATTTTGACTAGTCAATAACAAAACATTAAGCTCTTTTGGTAATTTTCCTTCATAATCATATTCAAATTCGAATGCAATAGTGGAGGGAAAATAAATTTGAGTTTAAAAGGTATTCATTCCACTTTCAAAAAGGAGAGTAACTTGGGAAAAAAATTATTTCAACAAGTAATGATTGTGCTCCCTTAAAAAATTGAATTCCCAAAGAGGGGCCAACTTTATGGAGCAGAGGGAGTAACGGCAATTGCGGACCTCATGCTTGATCTTGGTGCACTTGGGAAGACTAGAAATGGAAATGTCCTTTTAAGTTATTTTTCCTTACAACTTTTATAACCATGCTTTAGTTTTATTATTCGTCAATGACAAAGAACGGTTTGACATACTTTTTTAGAATGCCTAATACAATTTTACATTTGGCACCATTCTCTATCTCTTTTATTTTTCTCCATTATATCAATAATGGAAATGTCCTTTTAAGCTATTTTTCCTTACAACTTTTATAACCATGATCTCGTTTTATAATTCATCAATGACAAAGGAGGGTTTGACATGCTTTATTAGAATGCCTAATACAACTTTACATTTGGCCCCATTATGATCTCTCTTATTTTTCTCCATTACATCAATCACATTTGCATTTCTTTCTTGTAGGAAGGTCAGCTCGTGCTGCTCCTCGTCCCGCACCAGTGCGTAATCCACCTAATCACCCAGGTACCATCTTTTAGTTGTTTATAGTTTCTACAACCATTATAGTGTTGTTTTGACATACCTTCTTTATTTTTCTTTTTTTTCCTTTTTTTTTTATCTCACATGCGTCAAATTTTAATAGTAGGCAATATTAGACTAATCAGGGTTATGTCTTTCTGTCGTTTCAGCTAGCCGTGCTTCTCCTTCTGCACCTATTGAAAGCAACCGTAATGGTGGTTCCATACTTGGAGGCCTTGGAGCCACTATAGCTCAGGTTCAGAGTATCAATGGTCGCTCCATACTTGGAGGCCTTGGAGCCACTATAACTCAAGGTAAGGAAATTTATTGGTCCCTCCGTACCTTATTGTTATTCCTTCTTGACAATTTGGGATGTACCAAATACACAACTCCTCCTTGAAAAGTCAAATGAAATAATTGATATATTCCAAAATTACCTCTTAGAAGTACTTAAAAATATAGAGAAAATCAGGAATCAAATGGTAACATGGAAGTACTTGCATGGATAAATGCTCTGTAGTTTGAATTTAAGACTTTAATAGTTATATGTCGCCTTATAAAGTTGGTGTCCCTAGAAAGGTCTGGTTTTCTTAATGAAGAAAGTGATGATGGAGGAAATGTTGGTGCTTGTTATTGTAGTTTTGGTTCTCCCGTTATTGCTTATGAAGTTGAGCAAGTTTTGCAGGCATGGGTTTTGGCACTGGAAGTGTTGTGGCACGCAAGGCTGTTAATGCAATGGCACGCAGGGCTGTTGATGCAGTGGCACGCAGGGCTGTTGATGCTGCTACGAGTCCTCATACCATCCAACATGAAACTGTGGATTCTGATGAGGATGTTAATAATGCTCATACCATCCAACATGAAACTGTGGATTCTGATGAGGATGTTGATGATGCTCATACCATCCAACATGAAACTGTGGATTCTGATGAGGATGTTGATGAGGATGTTGATGATGCTCATACCATCCAACATGAAACTGTGGATTCTGATGAGGATGTTGATGATGTCGCAAACAGGGCTGTTGATGCTGTCATGGATCCTCGCACCATCCAACTTGAAAATGTAGTTTCTGATGCCACTATTAATGTTGTGGCACACAAGGCTATTGATGCTGCCAAGCATCCTCGCAAGGCTGTTGATGCTATGGCACACAGGGCTATTAATGTTGTGGCACACAGGGCTGTTGATACAGTCATTAATCCTCGCACCATCCAACATGAAATTATGGTTTCTAATGAGGATGTTGATGTTGTGGCAAACAAGGCTCTTGATGCTGTCATGGATCCTCGCACCATCCAACTTGAAAACGTAGTTTCTGATGCCAGTATTAATGTTGTGGCACACAAGGCTATTGATGCTGGCAAGCATCCTCGCAAGGCTGTTGATGCTATGGCACACAGGGCTATTAATGTTGTGGCACACAGGGTTGTTGATAGTGTCATTAATCCTCACACCATCCAACATGAAATTATGGTTTCTGATGTGGCTGTTGATGTCAAGAATCCTCGCAGGGTTGTTGATGCTATGGCACGTAGGGCTATTGATGTTGTGGCACACAAGGCTATTGATGCTGTCATGAGTCCTTGAAAAATACAACATGAAATTGTGGTTTCTGATGAGGTTGTTGATGCTGTGGCACACAAGGCTGCTGATGATGTCATGGGTCCTCGCACCATTAAGCATGAAATTGCGGATTCGATGGAAACTAAGCTTGATTCAGTCACACAAATTTGAATAATTCAAAGAAGAGCCTACCTTCTTGGAAATTTGTGGTGGTGTATGTATTTGACAATTTGGGACATTGCCTCAACTATTTCTACAAGGCATTACTTTGTCTAATAAACTAGCTTATAAATTGAGTTGCTTTGTATTGTGATTGTATGAGAAAACAAATTAAGCGAAACAACGTGAGAGACGCTTGTATTGGGTATTTATTTTAAGATCAGTCAAAATGTGTGGATCCGTTCTAAATTTCGGTCTACAAATCACTACTAGTGATTTCCGAGGGTGTAGTGTTTTTCTCATCAGTGGTCTAAGAGAACTAGGCTAATCCATAATAAATCTCTCTTTGAAAAAGATTAGACTTTCATTGTTGGTGCAATGCTTTGTTATCTAATTTGGGTTATACTAATATCAAGAGGGAGTATGTTCAAATTTTTTTCCCACACAAGACAAGTTGCAGTTTTCCACAAAGCTGGTAGTTCAAGGTAAAACTACAGTCACCCTCCCTTTATTGCTTCAATTGTTCGATTGGGTTTTATATCCTAAACCATTCATAGTCCCTCCATCCCAAAAATGTGAGAAATCTTTCTTTTTTGGGATGTCTCAAAATGCTCTTTCATTTTGACTAGTCAATAACAAAACATTGAGCTATTTCCTTATTTGTCCTTTGTTATTATTTTCAAATTTGTATGTAAAAGTGGATGAAAAATGAATTTGGGTTTGAAAAGTAAGCATTGCACCTTCAAAAAGGACGTAGTTTGGAAAATTCATTTATTTAAAAGAGTAATGATTGTGTTCCCTTAAAATGTTGAATTCCCAAAGAGGGACCAACTTTATGGGACAAAAGGAGTACATAGGGCATGGTGGAGCGAGTCTATGTTTAAACGGCCAACCTCCAAAGAAGAAGAAGAAAAATATTCCGATGCTGAGAAAACAACGCTCAAAGAAGTACATAGAAAAGGTAAAACGGCAAAAAACATATCATACTGTTTCCAACTCATATTGATTCCTTGCATTTAGCGTCATATAACATATGTATGTGTATAGCTTAGACATTAGGCATGCCATTTTAGGATGGTCATACCCCTCCTTCCATTAGGGGTGAAACCAGTTTGGTTTGGTCCGGTTCAGTGATGTTTTTGAGTGACTCGGTTCGGGAGCCTCACAAAACCGAAACCGGTTCAAAAGAGGTCTATCAGGTTCCGTTCTGTTCGTCCCAATTCGGTCCGATTTAGTGGTCGGTTTGTTCACCAGAGAGAGAGAGAGAGAGAGAGAGAGAGAGATTTGCAATTTACGAACACAGACGAATTTACAAATTTACATACAAACTTACAAACAAACACAAATTTACAGATCTATACGTATATATATACACCACAAATGAAAGTTAAACACTAAATCGGTGGAGAGTGTACAGACTGAGAGAGAGACAGATGTACAAATGTATATGTATCTACATACATATACAGATCAAGAAACGATGATGGCATCTCGAATCGTCGGCGGTTGTTGTATCTCTGACTTTGATGGCATCTCGAGCCGACGGCGGTGGTGGCATCTTGAGATAGCAGTGGTTGCATCTCATGTCGCAGCAGAGGAGGGGAGAGAGAGGGAGATGTTGAGACATGATAGAGAGCGGAGAGGATTTTAGATCTGGAAACCGTTTCTAGAGAGAGAGAGACGACAGAAGTAGATTTAGGGCTTGACTGTTTGGTAGAGAATGTTAAGGAGTATATATAGGTGATAACTCAAAAGGAAGTAATAAATAAAATAATTGTCCTTATGCAACATAAAAAGACTTGCAGCCAAGCAGAAAGAACATGGCCTTCTATACGCGAGGTGTCATGCCCTCAAATTTAACAAACCAAATATAAATTAAATCCACGTGGAGAAGTCAAAGTCTCATCATTTCCATTAGAGAAGTCAAAGTCAAATATATTACATTCTCACCGAAAACGGTCAACAAGTTCTAACAACGAAAAACCAAAACCCGAAGCATAAGTATAGAGTTTAAGAGTTATTACATTGTCCAATAAGTCAAAAGATTAAACCATAGAAGTTACAAATTCATCTTTCCAAAAATATAACACAAGATGAGAAAATAACTTCATGCACTTTAAAGCTCCATGTATGTATCACTCGACAAGCACCAAACTTCATGCTCCATGCCGTGTACCTGAAAATTGATAGGTTGAGCTCACTAGCCCAGTAGGAAAACTATTCTACTAACGCTAGGTGTATAAACATGATACATGCATAATGAATGAGTATGGAGATGGACACGACCAACGTACAAGGTTAACAATGAACGGAAGGCTATAATTTGACCACGAAGTGACCAAAATGTATCCAAGTGTCCGAAACGTGTCCAAGTGTCCCAAAACCATTCCAAGTATCCAAACAAAGTCTAAGTCGTTCTCAAAATCCTCATTTTCACATACCGAAAGCCAAATTTCACCAAATACGCCAAATTTATCCAAACTCATCATAACCGTCATTTCATAAGAAAATGTTCATAAATTTTAATAGGGAAAGATCCCTCTGTCGGATTTCATGGGCTCCGTGCACCCCTGCCGGATTTCATGGGCTCCGTACACCCCTGCCGGATTTCGCGGGCTCCGTGCACCCATGGCTAGGGACACCAAACGGGTGATCCCTAGAGTTCATTTTATTCAATGATATCAAATTCAAAACCATTTGTTTCCCAAAAGTTCCCAAAAATCTCTTTTGTTTCAAATGTTCACCATTTTCGCCAAAATGTATCAACCGGCGCGTGTCCGATACGTCAAACATAAAATTTATTAATTCACGTGTCCAAGGGTTAATTTTATGAATTCGAAGTGGATTCGGTGTTCAAAATGATGGTTTGAGTAAAAAACACGAAGATATAGATGATCGGGGACCAAACAAGCATCAAAGGGTGGCCTAAAACCAACCCGAAACAGGGGAATGTCTCTGGAAAACAGGGGCAGCAGCATCACAGTCCAGAAAATGACAGATTTTCACCATTTTTGGTGTGGAATTTCAACCCAAATGCAATTGTGTAGTGTTAGGCCAAAAATTGAATATGTAGAGTGATTAATAGACATCAAAGGAGTGCTAAACAACCAACAATAGCATCAATCAAGGGCTCAATCCATAGATCACAAAATCAAGTTCAAATAAACTCACTATGGAAGAAATTCAAGAAATAGCTGGAATTTGAGAACAAGGAGCAAGTATGTGCTATACATCATCTAAATACAACTAGAGGGAGAAGAATTTGTCTTCCTACCTCAAGATTTGAGCTCCAAATGAGTGGGTAAATGAAAACCCTAGCTTCCAACTTGCCCCACCCGAAATGTGTGCTTTCGGTGCGAAATCAATGCAACCCAAGCTTCAAAACGCGTAGAGGAGGTGATTTTAGGTGGGGTTTATGAAGGGGATTTGAGGTTTTTGTGTATTCTTGAGCTTGGAGCAAGAGAACAATGGAGGAGAGGAGAGAGAGAGAGGGTCGGCAGCAGTGAGGGAGAGAGAGGGCTGTTTTTCTTTCAAAAATGCAAGAACAATTCATGTTTAAATAACCCCTACCCTTTACACTTGCACCCCTAAACTTTCTAATGTATCTTAAACACACCCAAGTGCATTCTACCACTACATATTGACCTCTTTTTAATCAAATTTCAATTCCTCACATTTACCCAACATTATTCTGGAAAAATTATGCAAAATTACGGGTCCTTACACGAGGTCTAGAGTTTGAATCCCAGCGCTTACATTTTTCAAGGTTATATATGTATACTGGTTCGGTCCGGTTCAGTTCACGTTAAAAACCCTCCGAACCGGGAAACGAACCTGTTTTTAAAATTTCAAGTTCTTAGGAACCGAACCGAACCGGCTAAAGAAAAAAACCTCGGTTCAGTCCGGTTCTTTGAATTTTATTTTCACCCCTACCTTCCATCAAACTATCAGAAATTGGTTCCCGATAGTTCGATTCTTACTAACTTTACTTTCAAGAGACCTAGTCTCACATCAGTTTTGTCAAATGCTTTCGTTTTAATGTTCCTAAGTGATCGGTCCAAGACGCGACAGAATCGGAGGTCGTGGGATCGTTGAACCATCACCGGCTTATGCCAAAACTCAGTAAAATCAGGTTGTTAGGGCCAGAGAACCTAGCTTTTTTTTCTGTGCTTCCTCATATCATGCCAAAATTCATACATACGATCTACGTGATACATCGAGGCCCCATGCCAAGTTTGGCGTGATTCAGGGCTCATTTTCCTAAGTCATGACACCTAATTTTTAATATCCGACCATTCAGAAATTCATTTTTATCATTACGAAACTCCTGGTAAAGCTTCAGGCCAATCGAACATTGTTTTGTCATCAGATTGCTTGCAGCGCTACAACTTAATTGTGAACCAGAAGGTCGTTTCTCAACCTTCGAGAAATAAATATGAAAAACGAATGTCACCACAACGTCTGTAATACCTCAAAATCCTAAGGGACCACCCTGATTAAATTTGGATCGAAGTACCCTGCCCGAGAAAGGCCGGATTAGAACATCAAGTATCGAAGTGGAGCAAAACCCTAGGCTACCCACACAGAGCTACTTGTTTTAAGGAGCCTATGGGAGGCTGCCACATGGCACCCCCATAGGAGCCTCACTAAGGGCAGCCTATCTCGATTTTTCCTATTAATAAGACCCTCTCCCCACTATATTTCACAAAACGCGCTCAGTCTCATCCTTCATACAGAGCTCTGTAATCCCATTATAACGCTCTGACTTCATTGAGAAATTTTGGGGCGCTCAATTGGCCCTCACCTGAACTTCTCTATGAAATTCTGAGCTCAAGGGTGAGCTCTGCTCTACCCTGGTCAAGCTCAGCTTTGTCTGATACCGCATGGAAGCCCTGTCAAATTTCTCTCAAAAGAAATCTCAGAATTTAAAACCACGAGGAGGTTTTTCCAAAATCTCAGAGTCAAAAACCTTGCAGAAACTCTACCCGATGTAGCCTATTAATCCATCTCTCGTTGGAGGCTACACCTGATTTTCGTCAAAAATCAGGCATTCTTAAATTCTCAGCAGAAGCTCTGTTCGATTTTCTCCACCCGGGTTTTGACCCCGGGAGTCTGTACATTACTTCTATACTTGACTTACCTACTTGAATTAGGTTTTAGACACCATATTTCGGCTCGTGGCGGCCCGGCCAAATTTCCCAGTCCAGGTCAACATTTAAGTCCTTATAATAAAATTATATATTATTAATCAATTTGTAAGCATTGTGAGAAACCCTTTGGGTGCGAGCGACACTTGCTGAAATCTGTGAGCATTGTGAGAAACCCTTTGGGTGCGAGCAATACCTTTTGAAAATTACCATCAAATCTAGAAAACCACATCTTTATTCTCATTAAGGAGTAACAAAATACTTGATTAAGTCCAAGTCTAGATTGGCACCGCACTTGTTTTTCTTCCCTTAGAGCTAAAATAAAAAATTTCTATGAAGCTTTAGACACCCCAATTTGAACCCATGAAAGTCTTTGGCATTAGAAATGCTTGAAATTCACTCAATACCACCCAAAAACCCAGAGTCTCCAACCACATTTGAGCACCCAAACCAACCCTCTTTGAGCGCTCAAACCTTTTTTCGGCGCCCAAACCCACCGTTGAGAGCTCAAAACAATCAAACCCACTTTGAGCGCTCAAGCTGCTTGCGCACAACAACTCTTGCCAGAGCATCTCTGAGTCATAATGATGAGATTGTCTTTGTATTTCGGCTCCTGAACAACCGAATCACACCATATCTAACCCCTAGTGAATTATACTTGACCTCTAACGCCTTAATTTGAATTTTAAGGCCAAAAAAAAAAAAATCCATATATATATATACCCCCGTTGCTCACCCATTTGTGGGTTACACTCTTTCATCCCTCCCCAGAGCATACAACCCACTTTCAAGCCTCTCTCTCATCCTTACCCATCATCCCCACCACTCTCAAGCCTCCAAACACTTTAAAAATCTCATTTCTAAGGCCTAAATCATATGGGTCTTTAGAAAAACCACCATGTACCAAGCCAACTATCCAAAAACAATATTCAAATCCATTCGCCCACCTTAATCAGTCCTTAATCCCCATAAATCACCCCTTTCAAAGCATCTAAATACTTGAAAATTTCTATTTTTAAAGCCTAAAACACATGGGTCTTTAAGAAACTGAGCCACACAGAGCCTATTGTTACCAAAATAGCTTCAAACCCATCCACTCATCTCAAACATCAGACCAACTAAAAAATCCATCAAAATCCATCCACTCATCTCAGCCTTGATCATCCATCACCAACCTAAGAATCCAAGTTTTAAGCCATTTTTCAAGCAAAAAGGTAGAAAACACAATAAAAAAGTGTTGTTAGTCCCCCTAAGGGATGCCAGGAGGTCCAAGTTGGTTCCTCATACCAACTTTGGGATTACATTTGGCTTAAACATGCTGCAATGATCAAAAGTTTCTGCAACTATGAACTTGTTTGAGCGCTCAAAGCATCCCTTTGAGCGCTCAAACTGGTCCAAGGGCATTTTTGCCTTTTGGAGAGAGTAAAATCCAATTACATGGAAAAATACCCAAGCACGTACGAAAGACGTGCTCAGCTTGAACACCACGTGAGGGTGGTTCAGTTCGGGGAGACCACATGAAGGTGCCCCAGGTTATGGCCGAGCAGGGTAGGCCAAATCTGCAGCCACAATCGCACCTCAAGATGGTGGCAGCACCATGAGAAGGTGCACAAGGCCAGTGCCAAGCAAGGTATCTAGTCGGCAACATCATATATGGATGGGGGGAGGAGATTGCCGAGTTAACCACCTAGGTGATAAGGTTGCGGGTCATTCTAGAAGGATCTAGAATAGCTTCTTACGTGATAAGAGGTAAATCTCGAGAATTAAGGGATTATTAGTAAGCTTCCATATTGGGCAAGAAGTCCAATATGGATACAGAATCCTTACAAGAAGGGAATTCTGATTGTATTGCCATATGGGACGAATCCTATAAGGGAAAGGACTCCTAATGTGAATAGGATCTTTGGACAACAAGCTACCCGCATCTATAAATAAGGTGCAATACCCTTGAAGAAAGGTACGTGGTAATTCGTGTTTACATGCTTTACGCGTTTTACGATTTCCTCCTAGTACGTGATACTGACTTAAGCATCGGAGGGCCTTTACCGACGAGAGGCAAAGGTGCTCTAACCTTTTGTCTGTTTTGCAGCGCTAGGGTTCCGGTGAAGTGGCATGTGTTCGATCTCCTAGAGGCGTGGAAACACTACAACAGATTACACCAATACCGACTAAAAATTTACTCGGCTAATGTGACTTTTTAGTCACCACAAACCAATACCAACTAAATAATTTAGTCGGCACTTTAGTCAGTGAATGACCTTCGGTGAATGTATTTGCCAACCAAAAAATGCTTTACTCGGCAAAAAGTATTTGTAAAGCATTTTACTCGGTAAAGGGCCACGCTAATCGCCGACTAAACATTACTCGGTAAAGGGCCACACTAATCGCCGACTAAACATTTACTCGGTAAATGGTTGCATTAATCCCCGACCAAATTTTACTCGGTAAATGGTTGCATTAATCACCGACTAAGTTTTACTCGGTAAATGCCTGCACTTTACCGGGTAAAATTTAATCAATATATGTTCTCAAGAGGATGAAGATGGAGGATAATAATTGCGACCAACTTTGTCTACTCAGCAAAGGTTGCCTATTACAAATTTTCCACCAATTCTGAAATCCCAAAAGCTATTACAAATTTTCCCCATTTTTATTCCCATGCAATACACTATCAACAATAATTCCATCCACAATTGCAAACCTACTACAATTATAAGAAATTGAAATTCCAAGGAATAATTTCATTCATAACTTCCATAAATAAAGGTTCATACTTAAACATCGTAAATCCATATTCCTAGAGCGCAAATTAAAAAGATTGTCCAAGCACGGTTACTCCATATGTAATATTGAAAAAAACATATCCAAACTCCCAAAATGCAAATCGATAGCCAAAGTTGAACTTTGAATGTAGCACCATAGGATACTCCACCAAAGTGTTATCAATCTGTAAAAAGAAAAAGAACAATTAGGCCGACGATTATGCTGTAAAATCAACAAAGCATCCTATGATAGTATTATCTCTTCACCTCAAAGTCATAAAATCTTATGGTACATGGAACAAGATAATAAGAGCACTAATTTTACAAGTTATGTTCAGTTGACAGAAGAACAAGAGCATGGCAGTAGCATCAGTGTACTTGAAACTACAAAAGCACAAGCAGTATTGACCAAGTGTATTCTCATCAAAGCACGCGTATTGTCAAAATACAGTATCATGGTGACAAACACCTTGTTTTAGTCCTAAACAAACATATTAAAGACTTTTTTTAGGAGCCAGAATGTTCAAAATTTTTGAGCCGTGTCCATGAAACTAATTTGAGTTTGGGTCTTTCGACATATGTTAAGTAAACTCTGGTGGTGATATAGCCTGCATGTATGCGTCTAAGTTTTGAACTCAGTGACCAGTTCAATTCTCATGCCAAAGACACTAGAGCAATATACCATGTAGTGTTACCTAGCAATGAACTGCAATAAATATGGACATGTAATTTTACCTAGCACTTACCCAACTCAAAAACTCCTTATTGGAAAATACCAGTTCTGCTGGTGTTTTGTTTAGACAGTTGAGAGTCTTGAGACCCAAAATTCATTCAGACATAGTATCGAACAACTGGTGGGAATAGCATTCTAGTGTCAATACTTAAGAAACCCATTTTGGAGTTGTGGATAGTTCTTTAGTTAACTAGAGAAACCAATTCATTATATTTCTAAATACTTTTACATCAGTGGGAGGACACGACCTAATCAAAGAACCTGTGTATTATACAATCAAATTTTTAGATGAGAGCAAATTAATTAAACGCAAGATAGAGTTCAGAGTGGCAAAGACATAGGAAGGGGAAAAATCAAATAACGATTACTAGAAATCATCACAATATGCTACACCATCATCATTCAAAAAGTATAGTCTCAACTCGCACGATCAAACAATGATTCAGCCATATATTAGTTCAAATCAAAAAAGTATTTCAGTCATGCTAAATTAGGTTGAATTACCAGCAAGTACGACCGATATTGTCATTCCCCATTGCAGTTCAAGGCTCCTACATAATATTGAATGCAAAATTCGGTTAAAAACATGAAGAAAAAGTATCAATGAATATGAAGAAATATAACACTGAATAAATCGCGTCCGTCCGTTGCCGGAAACCACCACATCATCGCCGACTGGATATCCATCGAGAACCCATCGGGCAAGAAAACAGACTTCTTCGAGCGCGAGAAGGAATTTTTCATCCTTTTTGAATTTTCGAGATCCCCTTTTCAAGATCGGGCGTACAAATGCTATAGAATAAGGTCAGCAGGCTATCATTGGCCGACCAAATACGACATCGTTTTGATAAAGCTTATCATTGGCCGACCAAACAATTACTCGGTAATTACCGAAGCCGCCAACTATTTCCCCAAAAATTTAAGTTAATTGGCGGAAAAATTTCTTTTTTGGTCGGCAATTTCCCCCCCCCCCCCCCCCCCCCCCCCACAAAATATATTTAATGTTGGGAAAAACTTAGGTGTTCTCATATCACGCAATATCTATATAAAAATTGTGAACATATTTGTCAATAATCATTTTAGATTGGTCGATCTGAATTGTTAGATTTTAGGTTTTACGAATTCCATCATCGACTTGAAATATGAATATCGTCGGATAATTTAAATAATGTCAGCACCAGATGTTTAAGTTACCTTAAAGCAAATGAATTCTTATTATGTACCAACTAGGCCCACCTGAGATATTTTTGGCGATCGGAACCATCTACCTTCTAGAGTACATGTATAATATCATTCGTATCAAGAATCAAGTTAATTCAGTAACCTACACTTTTGATCCGATAAAAAACTCATTTCATTAGTGAAATTACGTTCCGATAAATAAGCTTTCTAAATCCGGAAGCGCCTAATTTATATGAGAATAATGTAATCAATGTGAAAAACAATATCAACAGTCTCGATTATTATGATTGTGTCACGTTTGATTGACTATTGTACATTAAACTACATCACAAGACTTAGCTTGCTACCAATTACATTCAACATATACATTTGTAGGCTATTACAGATTCAATTTTTACAATGGTCGATCTGAATCGTTAAGATTTCACACCTCGTTAATTCCATCATTGTCACCAAAATCAAAGATCATCCGATATGGGCGACCGCGTGATCGGATCACATTTAATGCATACCGATGCATTAAAGTCTTATATTGCACTACCCGAGCCCCAATTGAGCTTTTATTTGGCGATCTGAACCGTCTATCTATTATATATTATGGAGTACATCATTCCTACCAAGAATAAAGTTGATTGGGTATACCGAAAGACATTGAATTGGACAATAACTATCATCCAAATAGCAAATTGTGTCTCGATCAAGGAGCTCTGTAAACCCAATCGGGCCAAATTTTGTTGAGATTGATTTAATCAATAAGTACGATAAGATCAACGGTCTCGATCATCATGGTTGTGTGGCTACTTTACATTTAACTACAATATAAGACTTACATTGGTATCAGCTATATTCAACATATCGATTTTAATGATCGTTACAAAGTCAATTTTTACAATGGTCGATCTGAACCGTTAGGATTTCAGACCTTGCTAATTCCATCATTGTCACCAAAATCGAAGATCATTGGATATCTACAACCATGTGATCGGATCCCGTTTAATGCATCATGAGGCATTAAAGTCTTAATCTGGACCATTAGAACCTCAACTGAGTTTTTATTTAGCGATCTAAATAGTCTATCTTTTACATATTATGGAGTACAACATTTCTACCAAGAATAAAGTAGATCACGTATTGATAGACATTTAATCCGACAATAACTACCATCTAAATTACAAGTGGGTATTGAAGCAAAATCTCAAAAAAAAAAAAAAAAAGAAATTTGACAAATGCCGACTAAACAAGTTACTCGGCAATTGATCCTATACAATTGCCGACTAAATTTTGGCCGGAAAATACCAAAATTCCCCGCCAACAATTTCGTGAATTTTTAAAAACTGGCGCAAAAAAATAGTGGTATTCAAAAATTTGATAAATGCCGACTAAAGACGTTAGTTAGGAAAAAATACTACTCCCTCCGTCCCGCAAAGTTTGACACTTTCAGGAGTGCGTGCCATTTTTAAATTGCCTATATCTTTCAATTCATAACGTTTTATGTGATTTTCAAAACTTTGTTCAAATGATCTAATTGAAATCTATCAAACGAGATCCATATTGCTTATATAAAACATTACAGATTAAAAGAAATAATCAATTTTTTCATAGGGCTGGAATAGTGAAAGTGACAAACTTTGCGGGACGGAGGGATTATATAATTGCCGAGCAAATTTTAGTCGGCATTTATTTCCCGCCAAAAAATAGCCTTGGCGCCACATTGTTCCCAACTAAAGTATAAATTTACTTGGGAGAGGTGTACTTTCAATGAGTAAGAAAATTTACTCGGCAATGGCACAGCAATTGCCGAGTAAATTTATTTAGTCATTTTTTTTAGTCGGCATTGGTGTAATTTCTTGTAGTGAAATAGCAAACCCTGATTTTTGCCCTCTACACCTTTTTTCAATTTTGTACTTTATATTCTGTTTAGACCAGACCACTCTTAAATGGCTCCAATGGCTATTTTGATTAAAATCAATCTGTTTATCCTCTGTCTGATCCATAAATCATGTCAAAATAATGCTCAAATGATCACTCTGTTCCTAAAGTAGCTAAAAGTGACGTTTTGAAGTACTAAAAGCCCTTTTAGTCATTTTTCTACAAATCAGAACCAAAACAAAAGAAGCTCAAAGAGGTTGCTTTGAGCGCTCAAAGCCACCTTTGAGCGCTTAAACCCATGACAGAAGCAGAAGCTGGTTTTTGCTAAAAAACTATCCCCACTTTCTATATTATTCTGTATTGTTGCTTCTAATCTCCAGCAAATATACTCCCTGTTTTGTGCTTGCAGTTTATCTTGCGTCACAGACTCACAGCCATATCCTTTTAGGTCTACCGGCATGCATATTTGTTGGGCTTTTTCTTGCTGCATGTTTTATTTCTGGAAAGGTTGTCTGGTCAAAATGCACTTTATCACATATCGTCATTATGCTCTATTCAGCAATTCGTTGGTTTTGCAAATAACGCCCAAAGTTAGGCCTGTACCCACTCCTACCTGGAATGGCAAAACGATGCTGGGTAAACCTTGGTGTTTTTATTGGTATTCAGTTGCCTTTATGTGGAGTAGAGGAGAAGGAAGGATGGAGCGCAACTTAAGATGTGAGGGTGATACAATTAGTTCTCCTCTGTTGGAATTTAGATAGTTGCATTTTGCAACTCACTTGAGTTGAATTTTGTTATTTAGCACCTTTCTTAGCTCCTAAGCATGGTTGTACCTTTAAGAGGAGCATTTTCAGTGATCTGGTGGTTAAGTGGGTCGGCTGTTATGGTATCCTGATGCCTGTACTTGGAGTGACTGGGATAGGTAGATTTGTTGAATTGCAGAATGGTCTTGTGCAAAGCGCTTAAGACCATTGATGGTTACCCTTTTTCCTTGCTTGCTTTGTTTTGCATGCACGCTATATTCAAATCAAAAGCAAACCAAACAAAACCGAACTAAGTTTTGTGTCCTAATTGATTGGGGTCGTTCCATGAATCGATTTCATATAACCATTTTGCCCTGTCAAGGACTATTTAATCACTTAAAGTTTACTAAACTGACACTATCATTTCTAAAATCCACATCGCAATTTAATTTTAGGCCTTCTCCTTCCCCAAGCATCACGGTAAACAAAAATATTAGGGGCAACTTTACATAGTCAATCTCAATTTTGTCCCTCTAGTATTAATCGTGTCAGTGTTAACCCTATAGTTCGCATTCTGTCTCAATTTTGTCTCTCTCGCTCACGGGGTGATTGAATGGGACATCATTCATAGGCAAAATTTTGTTTTCCCGATCAAACTAGAGAGAAATTGAGATTTCATAAAAACTAGAGAGACAATTTCGAAAATGTTACTTTTTTACTTGCGTTTTTTGAAAAAAAAAATAGATGAATAAAAGAATAACACATACGGAAATATTTTAGCACCTCAATTATTCTTATTAAATACATCAAATTCATTTATTACCAATCATCTAGTTGACCGAACATGTAGCTATTAGTCGTTAGATTGTTTGAAAACTAATGTAGACCAATCATGTAGTTATCAAGTTCAATCAGCATTTGGAAGTCAACACATCCAAAACCTTCAGTGTAAAGTCTATTTTTGAGATGGCTAGTCCTCAATGCATTATTGCTAACGATGCTTTTGATTTAATTTGGAGGAATGCAGCCCCTTACAGAGTGCAATGTTTCTGTTGGCTAGTTCACCTTGGCAGAATCAAAACCTCAAAATTTTTGCTCTGGATTGGCATCATCAATAATGAGGTAGAAGCAAACTGTAGATTCTGTTGTATGCATGTGGAGTCTATAATTGAACATCTATTTCTACACTGCATACCAGTTTGGCTTCTGTGGTCTAATATCATGCAATGGTGGGGAGTATGTTGGGTTGCCCCAAGATCAATTAAAGACTTTGAAAAATCATGGTTCTCTAATAATCCGTAAAAAATCCTAACAGTATGAATGCAAATCACTAATTAATACTACTAGCAGAAAATACACAGGCAATCAAATCCCACAACACAGAGATATACGTGGAAAACTCTAAATGGGTAAAAAACCACGGGAAGGAATCAAATCACTACAACCATTGTGCAGTTACAGATATACATATCCAAACGAAGTAAATCCTCACAACGTTCTAAGTATCACCTGTCGAGTCACACGTACACCGCACCCAGTGATCTTGATTGCCAACAGCCTTGAGTCCACAAGCCCTCCAATATATTTAACGGAAATCGCCCTTAGGAATCACTATTAAAAATTGCCGTCCCAAAACAATACTTCTGCCGCAACTCTCTCCACTTTTTCAAGACGTAATGATGGCTTTTTATACATCCCTTTGCTGCCTCTTTTCTTATTAAAAGAATACGGTCAAAGTCCAACCCTAGAGGTAAATACAAGACTTTAATTAGGCCTTTTTGGCTGGGCCCCTTTTTTCCCTTTACTTGTCCTTTAACTGAAGCTGTCGATTGAGAACCCGATTGGTCCGTCTTCGCCAAAATTCATCTCATTGTAGTCAAGTCGTCAACCTCCTTTTTTTTTTTTTTCCAACACGATCATGAACCGGCCCAATAATAACTTGACTAACATCTACCGCACTCAAATACAAAAAATAAAATTTCTTTCCACATCCTAGCACAGACTCTCTAAAAAAATAAAATTACAGCTCGATATAAACATGTGTTTTGTCATACGGAATTGCCAATAAAAAGTGACTCCAGAATTTGGTCCTTACAATCTCCCCTTTTGACACTTCCATGACAAAACACACTACAAAGGCAATCTATCCTATATGAACGAGTTGTAAAGAGCCTGCAAACAAAACTCAACATCCAAACCCATTAGAACAATAGGCAACCTACTTCCCCTTTCATCATTAATCTCCCCCTTTGGCACTTCCATGACAAAACACACTACAAAGGCAATCTATCCTATATGAACTAGTTGTAGAGAGCCTGGAAACAAAACTCAACATCCAAACCCATTAGAACAATAGGCAACCTACTCCCCCTTTCATCATTCTCTCCCTTTATGACATGAAGAGACAAAGGGCGAATAGGATAAACAATGAAGCAATAAAATGCAGATAGAAGCAATTAGTGACTAATAGAAGCAGCCACATAAAAAAATAAAAATAAACGGAATGCGGATACTAGCATAAATAATATGACGCCTAATATCAGACAAGGAACTAAAAGCACGCAAAGCTCAATAAAACAAAACAAAACTAAATGCTAAAAGATATAAATAAATAAATAAAGATACGAGCATGAGAATGTTTTAGGCTTGTAGCGCAAGTATTATATCATGAGATGAGATGAACAAAACATCCAAACTTTAAGACACAACTTGATGATATACACCATGCAAGGCAGAATAAATACAACATACCATGATCAACGACGTGTGAGGAAAGTGTGTGTGTGCATCCATGGCCTAGATATCAGGTTTGCTCAATGGATTTCAACATCACATTTGGAATTCTAACCACGGGTCAATCTAAAAAAAAATCTCAAGATACAGACCAAGTTTATGAGAACAAGACCCCTAATTGTCAACCATCCATAATAGCCATGAACAAGTGTACAGAATGTCGAATACTCATGGTTTATTGACATTCGAATGTTCTTGCAGGGAGAGTACCAAAAAAAGAAGTGCAATAAAAATAAGGATGAACATGTTCATAAAATCCGTTGATATTTAACTACGCATTGAAGACTATCATGCTCAATCCACACAAAAAAAAAGATTTTTGAAATTTTTTTTTGATATAATAATAAAAATAAGACAACTATGAAACAACTATAAAACTCCATAAATCTAGGTATTAATTAAGATATATATGATCAATTACACCTAGTTTATGAAACCAAACCTAGCCTTAAAAGGAAAGATCAGCCTCTCTGGATGAACTATAATCTTCTAGAGAGTCAACATCATCATCAGCATTAGAGACCAAATTAGTTTTATGCACCCAAATTTGTCTAGGTTTTCCCTTGTCAACACTAGTTCTTTTAGTGGTTATGGGCGTGGATTTTATCTTAGTAAAATTAGCATGCGAATGAGTTTTATGTCTAGGCCTTTGAAAAAATTCCCTATGATTATTCATGTTATGGTAGCGGGGAGGAGTCCTATGATAGCCATGAAGGGCAAAACAATAAGGACGAATATGGCCTCTAATTCCACAATGATGGCAAGTGGGTACAAAATTGTTATTACTATAAGAATGAGCTGCATATGCATCATGTGAAGTGTATGACTCATGAAACTTTCTACAGTTCGGTCTAGTATGGCCAATCATACCACAATAGTGACAAGTAGAAACTAATTTAACAACATGATTAAAAACTTGAGACTTAGCATTATTAATAACTTTAGTTTTTACCTCCTTGTGTTTGGGATGTCTGTGTGCCACTGTTGTCGTTTGCTTCTTTGGCATGGGAGAATTGAGCTTGTTATGTACGCCATTAACATTCTTCTTCTTATCTTCATGATTAGTCCATTCTTTCCCAATTGGCAGAGTTGAAGCTGTCGCATGATAACCAAGCCCTGAACGATCGCTAGGATGCCGTTGAATGGAAAGAATATGATCCAACACTTGGGTCCCTGTCTTTGTATCATCTTCTAATTTTTCCTTAGACTTCGCATTAGTCAAGGCCTTGTTTTTCTCAAGAACGAGCTCAATTTCTTTATTTCTCTCATCACTCTCTTGAGTGTGTTCATTCAAAATATTCTCTAAATTCTTGACCTTATCAGAAAGTTTATCATTCACCCTCATCATTTTTTTGACAAAAACACGGAGTTTGTTATACTCCTCTCTGATCTCATCCAAATCATCATTGCTTTCCGGCTCGCTATTATCAGTCTCAGAACCACTCGATTTGGAAAGACCCTGAGGATTTAGGGATACTCCGAAAGCCAAAAAGTTTCTATCATTATTTTCTTCGCCGGCCAATTCTTTATTTGATTCATCAGAATCACTATCATCCCACGTTTGAGCAACAAAAACCTTCTTTTTATTTTTATTAGCACAATCTTGGGCATAATGACCAAAGCCATGACACTCAAAACACTGTGATCCCTCAGGTGGTCCTTTTCCCTCTTTTTTAATTTTTTTAGTAAATTCTCCTTTTCCTTTATCAATTTTCTTTTTCACACTATTTTTAAAAAGTTTGAAAAAAGCTGTCATCTCCTCAAAATTGACATCACTATCACTATCTGAACCTTTCTTATTTTTCTGAGTACTTTTAAAAGCAATAGAAGTCTCAGAATGTTTTACTTTACGCTAAACAAGTTCAGATTGCAATATGTCAGCCTCATAAGTTTGGAGAATCCCAACTATTTCTTGTACAGGTTTTTCTTTTAATTTTCTCTTACCCTTCAGCATAGTTACTTGAGTTTTAAATCTAGAAGGTAAGGACCGTAAATTTTTTTTAACAATACGAAAGGAAGGAATTGGCTCACCCAAGTTCTCACAGCTATTGACGATGGCAATAAGCTTGGAGTAAAATTGATTGAAGGTCTCTTCCTCCTGCATTCTGATGTTCTCAAACTCCGTAGTAAGCCTTTGCAGCTTAGACTGCTTAACCACGTCAGTCCCCTCGTGACACGTAACTAGAATGTCCCATGCCTCTTTTGCAATTTCACAGTTAGCTATTTTCCTGTGCTCAGTAATATCAATAGCACAAAATAAAATATCAAGTGCACGGTTATTAGCCTGAAGTAATGCTTTTTCAGCGACTGATAACTCAAATTGGGGTTTTTGAACCTGTTTGTCCTCTACTGTTTTCATGGGTCGAGTGTACCCCACAATACATGAATCCCAAATTTCTTCACCTGCAGATCTCATTGTAGCCTTTATTCTAGATTTCCAGTAATCAAAATTATCAGCATCAAGTATAGGCAAATTTCTAGACACGTGATTCATATTCATACTCATGATGGATCTGCTCTAAGAAAATAAATTCTAACGGAAGGAGCAGCTCGCTCTGATACCAATTGAAAAATCAGGGTTCTCTAATAATCCATAAAAAAAACCCTAACAGTATGAATGCAAATCACTAATTAATACTACTAGCAAAAAATACGCAAGCAATCAAATCCCACAACACATAGATATACGTGGAAAACCGTAAATGGGTAAAAAACCACGGGAAGGAATCAAATCACTACAACCATTGTGCAGTTACAGATATACCTATCCAAACGAAGTAAATCCTCACAACGTTCTAAGTATCACCTGTCGAGTCACACGTACACCGCACCCAGTGATTTTGATTGCCAACAACCTTGAGTCCACAAGCCCTCCAATATATTTAACGGAAATCGCCCTTAGGAATCACTATTAAAAATTGCCGTCCCAAAACAATACTTCTACTGCAGCTCTCTCCACTTTTTCAAGACGTAATGATGGCTTTATATACATCCTTTGCTGCCTCTTTTCTTATTAAAAGAATACGGTCCAAGTCCAATCCTAGAGGTAAATACAAGACTTTAATTAGGCCTTTTTGGTTGGGCCCCTTTTTTTCCTTTACTTGTCCTTTAACTGAAGCTGTCGATTGAGAACCCAATCGGTCCGTCTTCGCCAAAATTCATCTCATTGTAGTCAAGTTGTCAACCTCCTTTTTTTATCCAACACGCTCATGAACCGGCCCAATAATAACTTGACTAACATCTACCGCACTCAAATACAAAAAATAAGATTCCTTTCCACATCCTAGCATAGACTCTCTAAAAAAATAAAATTACAACTCGATATAAACATGTGTTTTGTCATACGGAATTGCCAATAGAAAGTGGCTCCGGAATTTGGTCCTTACAGACTTATTTGTTTGGTGGAAAGATTGGAGATTGAAAAAGGCAAAAGAATGATATGGGATGCAATTCTATTGGCAATGCTTTGCTCAATCTGGAATATGAGAAATGATTGTGTATTTGAGAACCAAATTCCTGACTGGGAGAAAATTTTAGAGCTTATCAAGACCAGTGTTGCACTTTCGGTTAATGCTAAAGCTGGGGGGGGATCAAATTTCACAATTGACAGACTTCTTGTTTAGACTTAATAGCATTCTTGATTCCTTGTAATCGTTTTCTCGTAGTAAGTTACCTGCTTGCTATTGTGTTGGCTACAGGGCCAGCCCAAGCCCAAGGCCTATGAGGCCCGGGCAAAATTTGGGGCACTCCAAAATATTTTGGTACTAGGTTTGAATAGGAGTCTTTTTTTAGAGCCAAGAGGCCCAAGGTTAATTCAAACCCTTCTACTAAGTCGCGGTTTGGCCCATTATTATTTGAGAATAGGTGGAGGGGTGGGCTATCAATTTATATGATGTTCTTTGAGTTGGTTTCCCTTGAATAGGCGATGTGGGACTAAGGATTGGAGAACACAAGTTTTCCTTTACACAAGTGCTCTTGTCCCACATCGGAAGAATATGAGCTGGAAGGCAAGTGCTTGCCTATAAATACTTCTACACAACCAAAAATAAAGTGTAAAAAATGTTCCTGAAAATGATTTGAAGGCCAACAAAAAACATAGTGAAATTCTATGTTCCGATAGACAAATTATTCCACTATGTTGTTTAGTTGGAAAAATGTATAGGGCACTATGTAGTGATTGGGCCTAGGACACTCAAATGCCGTGGGCCGGCCCTGGTTGGCTACTTGCCATCTGTCTTCCTTCCTTTGGGGTTTGAGGGTGCTTCTTTACCAACATGGACGTATCTCCTGTGGTGTTTTGGCCTCTCATTCCCTTTTGATCTTTGTATCATTTAGAGATTAATAAAGTTCTTTCCTTTTCAAAAAAAAAAAAAAAGGTTCAATCAGCATTGCATTTTTTAACACAAGTGATACTACTGAGCCCCAAAATAAATAGCGAGACTATTTAATATGAAAATTGTAATTTCATAAGCATATTTTTATTATTCAACAAAAAAAATTGAGGTAAGAAATATATTGCGATAAGGTACTTTTATTTTTCTTGCAAAAACAAAAGATAATATTTTAGAAGCAGTCCCTCCAATTTGCATGAAACTCTCAATATTTTTCGTCTCTCTAGAGGGAAAATGAAAAGTTCCCCTTCAACTTGGCCTATATCAACTAGGCATGGCCATTTTGGCTGACCCATCCCGATCCAACCCGTTCCGATCCAACCCGTCCCTTGCCCAATAGATATGGGATTCGGGGAATTTGTCAAGGATTGCGGGTAGGATATGGGGAACTTTATTAAAAAAAATTGGGGATCGGATATGAGATTTTATAGTAAGTCCCCGCCCCGCCCCATATCCTCGTTAACACATTACACATACACTAGCTGTGTGTTGGTTACTTTGGTCTGCCTATCATACAATCCACATATGCAGATATGGGTATTTGAACCTCAAATCTGTGCTTAGGCTGATGTTCGAACAACTTGAATGGTGATAACAGACGCAGGGCCTATGTCCTCTTTTTTGTGTCTACCAACCATCTTCTTCTTACCTTTCGGCTGCCACATATTAAGATGGTATATTTAGGAATTTAGGAAAGTACAGTCAGAACTTCCTTGTTACATCCTGGGTATTATGTTTTGAATGCCATTTAATTAGAAAAACATTCTTGACACCGGCGGTGTAAAACCCTACTTTTCCTCCAAACCAATCACTAAGTGCCACATCATCTAAATAGTGCCTAATAATGGTACAGTCAATTACTAGTGGTGTCCTTTCAAAAAAAATTACTAGTGGTGTAAATGCTAACTAGAGTTAACCCAACCATTTTTTCAAGCCGAACATACCCCTTAAAGTTTCAAAGAATTACTTAAAAGGCTACAACCCATTAATGGTAATAGAGAATACGGAGAAGAGAAAAGGCAGATAGATTAAAATACAAAGAAGAGGAAAGGAGGAACAGATGTTGCGCCGCAGCGGAGACTCGTGATTGTCATCTCCATAGCTTCTCCACGAGGTCAGCATCTCTTACCCTTTATTCTTTATTATTGTTCTTCGATCTGATGACCTACATATATACAACTATTTTGTATGTATTTTCCATATTCCAACTCAAAAACTCTAACCCTCAAATCCAAAAAACCCAAAATATATGGAGTAACCAGGAAAACGAAAACTCCAAAAAACCCAAAAAATTAGGTCTTTTAATCCTTACTTTATTTTTTTCTTATTTCCAATTGATTGCTTATAATTGAGGTCAGCATTTTATTGTTGTTGTAGAATTGTTATGGAACACATCAGTTGGAGGAAATTTGGAAGCAAGGTACTTTGTAGAGAAAAATTCTATGAATGATTTCAAAGATTCAGATTATGATGTCCCAAGACCCTAAGTGTTCTACATTCATGGTACTAATTTGATTACATATGCAAAAAAAAAATTAAATGGCAGCATTTTTTTTAAATTTTCTGACGTCATCTAACGTTGTTTTCATCATATTGCTCGTTCTTTATGCAGGATCTAATGATGGAGACCACATACAACTCCTCCTTTTGATTTCCTTTGACTGATTTCTGTAGATGATAACAAGTCTTGTTCGTAAATGAAGTTCTCTTTGTTGGATTATGTAATGGGGCTCCTAGCCTCCTGCTACTTAACCCTTTTCATTTTGGAATTTTGAGTATGGATTATGAAATGGGGCTCCTAGCCTCCGATTACGTACCCTTTTCATTTTGGAATTTTGAGTATGATTAAAGCCGTAAATTTTTGTTGTGTTGGGAGTGGAATTATGTGAATCTACTGCAATCACAGCATTTTTAGACCCTTTGCGGCTTAGCTTAGCAACATATTTC
Source organism: Vaccinium darrowii (assembly GCA_020921065.1). Taxonomy (NCBI): domain Eukaryota; kingdom Viridiplantae; phylum Streptophyta; class Magnoliopsida; order Ericales; family Ericaceae; genus Vaccinium; species Vaccinium darrowii. Next base: position 32,303,230 of record CM037159.1, read on the forward strand.
AATAATGAAAACATGCGGAATTTTATGTTTTTATGGTGTATGTATTTTTTTGGTGTTAGTTACCAACTTTCATGGTGTCAAAGAGGACGGAAAATTGACGGCGTCAAATACAGCAATGACTTTGGGTTGTGGGCAATGAATGGTCCCGGGGACATATTGGTTCGAAAGATTGTAGATCGAGTTGTATTTTTGGATTCAAGAGCAAAAGAATTCTCTTTAATTTCTAGAGTTAAAAAAAAAGCAGAAGAATTTGTCCCTTGCCGTTGTAGAAGTAAGTAAATGGGGCTGTAAATAATTGTTTGAAACTTTAAAGGGTAAGTTGGGCTTGGAAAAGTGGTTGGGTTAACTCTAGTTAGCATTTACACCACTAGTAGCTAACTGTAACATTATTAGGCACTATTTGGATGATGTGGCACTTGGTGATTGGTTTGGAGGAAAAGTGGGGTTTTACACTGCCGGTGTAAAGAATGTTCTCTCTTTAATTAGAATTTGAGTGAACTTTTGGATTCCCAATTCCCCGTAGTGATCCCTATTCCCCTTATTGGGACATGGATGAAGGTTAGAAAAAATTTCCGGTGGAGATTGAGGAGGAGATGGGGATTGATATGGGTTTGGGAATTGGGAATGGAGGGACAAAAGTGAGACGAAATTTAAATTTTATGGTTAAAATTGACACAATTGTAGTAGGGGGACAAAATTGAAATTTCATACAAACTAGACGGACTATTTCAAAAAAAATCCCAGAATATTTATCAAACAGTACCATAGTCTATAGATCGAACACGTTCTAGAGCCCAGAGAAGCCAGGAGTCAGTAAAAACAGGAAACAAAGGCCGAAACTAGATTGATGATGATTCTTTATGGCTTATCTTTATCAAGAGAACCCGACACTGAACATTGTTTCAAAAACCCTACTGAAAAGAAGGAAAAGGAGAGTTTCCAAACTTTTTAGGAGTTTAAAACTTCTAGAAAAAATAAGGAAACCACCCCTTAAGGATTCCAAGTTGGTTAGGACATTGATGTGCATATAAACACGCACAAGTAACTTGCAATCTGGTTCTCAGAGGCAATTAATACTGATATTTTTTAAAGAAAGGTCGACAAATACTAAATCTCAGAAAGTCAAGGAAGCTGACAAAAAATTAAGCTATGGTGAACAGGTATGGTGTCAACCCTGTCATCATACTCTGCATTGTTTGTATGATATTGAGATATTATTCAGTGCCAATAAAGGTTAGAATTGTTTGTTTTTAGAGTTCATCTAGAACATCCAGTAAAACTGGGGCGCCGGTGCCTCAATACCACTTTGAGGCGCCACAGCCGAACCCGTATGTTGTGTCAAGATAAATTGATACATGATTGAAACATATTTATGTTGAGATAAACTCATTTACAATCTAGTGTAAACAGTTCCTTTTTTCCTCAATATCAATGGATACGAAAATTTATTGATCAACACCCGGAACCCATGATTTCTAACAGGTTGATAGTCTAGAGGAAAGAATAATTTGAAAGGGGCCAAAGAGAGACCACGCAAGAACGCACCCTAATGGCCAGTCTCTGAAAGGGACGGACGGGAGATGATCGTGATCTTATTTAATATATATACATACATATATGTATATTTCTGGGCTAAATTGTGAATCACATCAAAACCTTACTCTACTCTAAGCATATACCAACCGCTTTTAGGCCTATTGCATCTTTTCGTCGCTAGACTTTTATATTATAAGATTCGGAATTTTGTTTTCGGAAAAATCTCAATTTGTTCTTTAATTTTTTTTTCCAGGATCTGCTACTACCACTACCACGACCACCATTGCTGCCACCATCACCACCCCTGCTATTACTATACCTCTGGGTATGTTCTTCTTGTGCCATTCCTGTTCTTAATTCAAGGAAAATGGGGGCGATCACACCCCAAAAAATTGAGAATTTCTTACATCGTACCAACAATTTACAGAAGAATAGCAATATTATAAGGTTTCATACATTCAAATTAGTAATTGAAGCCCCTAAATTAGAATTCCAGTCTTCTGAATAATATAACCAAGAACAATCAAGAGAGTAATAAATAGGGATGCACCAAATTTCTATTAATTTGAAATTTGCAAAACCAAAGAATGAAAATCTGAGGGTTTGGGCTGAAACAACCCCAAAACAAACTTTATTGGAATGAAGGAGAACCCAAATCTCAATCTGTAGAATACACGAAATATTGAGGGATGGAGTCAAGATCGGCTACTTAATCTATGATGAATGGAAGTTTTCTAAAACCAGTTGTTTATTTGTCCGTGAGACAGATCAAATGACTAAATATATGAAACCCATTTTCAAAATTCAAACTTAAAATGTCAAATCTAAAGCAACTTTTTGAAAACTTTCTTCACTAATTTTTTGTCAAAATTCTCGCTCCACTACTCATTTCTTTCCTAGACGGACTCTCAAGCATTCACAAAACAATTATTTTCTAGTAAAGAGGTTTAAGCTAGTATGAGAAAAAAATAACAATATGAAGATGAAGGAAGGTCATAACCTAACTCGATCCTATAGCCTATGCCTCACCATTGAGCCAAAATCATATGCGCTAACATTTATACTTAATACATACTTAGTTCAATTTCTTTTTTTTGTTGTCGCAATGTCGCCCCAAGGTGGGGGTTGTCGAAACCCGGGGTCTTTTTAGGCTTACCCCGGGTCTTTTTGGGCTCACCCCAAGGCTGACCCTGATTGTGATGGGTCTTTGCGGTAATATGATTATCCTATAAGAGGGTGGCTACAGAATCATAGTTTGATTTGGGGCATATTTCACAGCTTACTTTTCGTATTTCACATTTAGAATTTTTATATTTTGAGTTTTTTGGAAGCGGATTATAGAATAAATTCTGTCAAACTTGATTGCCAAAAATGAACTGAATTTGATGATTTTTTTGGATATTTGTTATATTTTCACTTTAAAAATGCTTTAGAAAATCTATTCTACACATATCATCTACACACTTTCTCATTGTTAGAAGTCTGATCCGTTAGAAGTCCTTCCCGTTTGCCCAGGCCCAATCTGTTGGGGAGTATCCACAGAGTCTACCACATCACATGGACTCAATATATATTGAATGCCCCATATCCACTTAAAAGACTAAGCCTTGTAAGTGGTGAGTCATCCAATTTTGTATTAAGGTCCAACTCTTTTTCTATTTATCCGATGCAGGACTCATCCTTCACAAATGTTCCCAACAATTATGTGAACACCCCGCGGAGCTCGATATGTCCACGAAAACGGTTTTGACTTGGAAAATGATTTGATCGGTTGAATAGAGTCGTCACCCGGATTTGAGGACCTTACCCGAGAAACCATTGAAAAATAACTCTTTTGCCCTTGGGATAGAAAATATTTTACCGGTCTTCAAAATGAAATTTCTCGGGTCCGGGAGCTAGGTTACGCGAGGGGAAGGAATTTAAAGCACCCCTCACGCCCGACATATTTACCGGTCTCTACTATATGTTTGAAAAGATTTTGAAAACATTGTTTGAATGGACTTCCAATACAGGTTTATGCGAAAGCACTACAAATACATCGACATGATAAATGAGATATGCATGGATACTTGTGCAAAACATCATGAATGAATACTTTATACACATAAGATGCTAAAGTTATACTAAAATGCCTCCGAAATGCCTCAGAATGTCCCAAAAACTGATCATAAATGACCATCATAGCACACTTGGATAAGATCCAGGCGCCTGGAAAGGGTCAATCCAGGACTGATATCCAGGCCTGAAAATCCTCCAAGATATCATTCTCGCCCACTAGCAACTTAAAACACACTCAACCTAGACTGATATCCAGGCGCCTGGATTGTGCAATTCCAGGCGCCTGGATTGTGTAATTCCAGGCGCCTGGATTGAATCCAGGTGCCTGGACTATGGAATCCAGGCGCCTGGATGGCCCATCCAGGTGCATGTGTTGTGAAGTTTTGGGCAATTCTAGGGTTTCAAGGGATATTTTGATAATCTCATGGGAGGTTATTGGTGGGGTTTTTCAAGTTTTTGATCAAACCTTGTGTGTCCTCTTTAGGTATTTTCATCATCGGGGAAGTTCCAGAATTCCGAGGGTCCGGATTGGGGTGTCTACAAATTAATCTCCCCCTCATGTGTGAACCTCCGATGTGGGACTCATCCTTCACACATGTTTCCAACAATCTCTCCCTCATGTGTGAACCATGAATTGAGTGCTTAGCTCCCCCTCGATCTGATTGACTTGACTCCCCCTTAATTCTTGATCTATCAGTCATGCCCCCATTTTTTTATAACCAAAATACAAATAAAATCCACATAGGATAAGTCAAAAGTCATACATTTCACCATTGAAAAGTCATAGTCAAATACACAATCTCAAAGTCTACATTCCACGTGTCCCTAATCAATGAATACCAATGCCCAAATTCATAAGTATCAAAAGATCAAGGTTATTACATAGTTTGAATATTGTCAAAAATTGAGAAAATTTAAAGTTACATAATCATCTTCCAAAAATACTAGGTATGAAGATGAGAAAATAATTTCATGATCATATTATCTTCATGGCATGCAATCACACTCCAAGCATCCAACTCATGAGCCTTGCTGAGTACCTGAAAATGATAGGGTGAGCTCACTAGCCTAGTAGGAAAAATCTCTACTCATGCTTTATTCATGTGGAATGACAAATGCAACGACACAGTGAGGTGAAAAATGAAAGTCACTAACGTGAGTGATGATTGGTAATAAAGAATTCACACATGTTCCCGAAGTGTTCGAAGCTAGAGAATTTTAACAAATTGATCATATAGTGTTCACAAGTAATCACAGAGTAACCAACATGTCCATGAATCACCCGTTGTATTCCCAAGTGTCCCCGCGTCCTAAGTGTGTCCATGTTTTACCATTTTCACTCTAATAGCCTCGAAGATCACTTATTCATCAATTTCTAGCATAAGAATGTTGAATTTCTCTTCTGAGTCTTTCGGGACTCGTGGAACCCATGTCCGAGTTTTTCAGACTCGTGGATCCCATATCCGAGTCTTTCGAGCCTCGTGAAACCCATTTTAAAACACTAAAGCACTTCTCATTCACTAAACCATAACCAAACTTCACATTCGGTCCCAATGTCACAACTATCGTCAAAATTGTCAAACCGACTCAATTTAGTGTGTGTCCGATACATATAACAAAGTGTCCAATAAAAAATCACGTGTCCCAATTCTATTTTAAAGATTTCAAAGTGAATTTGAAGGTTATCTCGATGCCAAGGGTCGATTATACAATAATACGGGCGATTGGGGGCCAAACGGTCATCAAGGAACGAAACCGGACGAAGTGGTGCTTGCTAGATCTTCCGCCTGGGCAGCCCCCAAACCTGCCTGGCGGTCAGGGCAGATTCTGAGCATTTCAAAGTTGCAAATTTTCACCCCTTTGGGTGTGGAATTTAAACCCAAGCCTTAGAAACATGAAATAGGGTATCAAGGTGCATCAAAACTAGTCATAAACGCTTTGAGGAAGTAGAAATCAACTACATTTAACAAGAATCAACAAGAAAATCGATGCATCTCAAGCCAAAATCAAATATGAAGTGGGTTTTCTCAAAACCAAGAATGTGCAAGTGAGATAGTTAGATATGTGCCTCAAATCAACTATATGAAGATATAATGAGAAGAGAACATCCCTACCTCAAGAAGTTATGCTCCAAATCAAGTGAAAGATAAAGCCCTAGCTTCCTCAATTAAACCCCAACTGAAATCAAGCCTCCCAGAGCGATTCCAAAGCAAACTGGGTTCCAAAATGTGCGTAGAAGATGAATATGTGAATAAATCTTGAAGGAATTTGGTTTTGAGGGTGAGATTTGGGGTGGAGGTGGGAGAAATTTTGTAGAGGAGCAAGAGGGAGAGAGAACCAGTTGTTTTGAGAGAGAGAGGAGAGGTGTTTCTCTTTTTGAAAAAAAAATCAGCCAATACACTTGTATATACACACCCCTTATGCATTTATACCCCCTAAGTTTTAAATGCATTTTAAAAACACCCAAAGGCATTTTACTACTATCACATAGGCCCACTTTAATCCATTTTCATTTCCTTACATTTCCTCAATGTTATTTCAGAAAAATAAATTAAAAACACTGATCCTTACACTATCTCTCCAACATCGTGTCCGAACCCGGGCTTAGTTACCGCACCCACTCCATCAAGAGCCGCCAAACTCCACGAGAGCCACCTTGCTAGCCAGGTGCCGCACACACCAAGAATTTTTCCTGCTCTATCGAGAGTTGCAATGGATTTTCCTGTTCCTCCAAGAGTCTCCGTGCAAGCCCACAACCACTTATGCTTCCAGGAGAATCTGTCCATTGATCATCAACCATCGGCTCTAATACCACTTGTTAGGAGTCTGATCTGCCTGAGGTTCTTCCCATGTGCGCGCAGGCCCGATCCGTTGGGGAGTATGCACAGAGTCCACCACATCACATGGACCCAATATACATCGAATGACTCATATCCACTTAAAAGGCTAAGCCTTGTAAGTGATGAGCGACCCAATAGTATATTAAGGTCCAGCTCTTTTTCTGATTATCCAATGTGGAACTCAATCTTTCACACATGTTTCTAACACTCGTAATAATCTGAATCTATGATCTAAAATTTGCAAAGAATCATAATTGGTATGACGCAAATCAAATAGGTCGAAGTCAATATTTTAGGTAACGATTTTTGGGAGGTAACTTTTCATTCTCAAATGAGAAAAAATAAAACTGAATTTACATTTTTATTTTGAGTTATACCTTAATAAGTGTGTTCTTTGAAAAGTTAATATGTAAAAGTTTATACAATTATCATTTTGCCCTTTTGAAAATTTAGTGGGTAAAGAGTTAATGGATAAAAGTGCAGGATAATTTTGGAAAGTGGAGGTAAAAGTTGATGGGAAAAGTAAAAAGTGGAGATAAAAGTTGATGTGAAAGATGTAATAATGATGTTTACTTAATAAGCTGAATTTACAGAGTAACACACTTTAGAAGGAACAAAGTACTATTATATGTCAGAGACAAGATTAGGTAAACATGACTAAAATGGGGTGTACGTGCACCTTTGTATTTTGAGCCACAAAAGATCGTATATCTGTATTTCAACACCAAAAATTTGTATACTGGGCCACAAAATTTATAAACAGCACCAAAGAATCCATAAACGCCACAAAATTTCCTTACCAACACCACATAGCTCATAAGTTTTGCGCTGTCATTTTTTACTCTCTTGACTTTTTGAACCACAAAAATTATCTATTGGACTACCAAAATTCGTAAAAGTAATGACAAAATTCATGTGAATTCGACCATAATATCTCAAATAATACGAGCCAAAAAAAATTCATAATAAGAGCCACAAAAGTTCATAAAATAAATTATAAGAGCCAAAAAAAAAAAAATCGCATGGGCATACGGTACACCCAAAACAAGGGTGTGTACCACAGAGTTTCCCATTGTCATTGCATGAGTAAAGCTAATTCCAAAAGAATGGGTTTGAGCTACAACTGCACAACTCTAATAAGAAGTTTAAACGAAATAAAATACTATAAACCAAAAGGCAAAAGGTATGATGACAAATTCTAGGCAGCGTTTTTGTTAGGCAAAGAGATAGAAGAATCTATTAATCAAAACCTTAAAATAATAACCTATCAAAAACCTACAAAAACTAAAACAAGAAAAAAACAAAAGAAAGACAAAAATTACAGGAAATATCGCTGGAGAATTCATCGGAGTTGTCATGCCGCCGCCGCTGCCGATGTTGGAAGTCCGGATTTGGAAATCCCGGATCCGGCTGGACCGGCTCTCCATTTGCCCAAAAATAGGTCTCAGCTGCCCCATAGGAAGAGGAAAGGAGGTCGATTGCAATGGGGAGTCACTAGAAACCAAGTGGGGAAGCAATAAAGGAGAAGAGAGGAGGAGGAAGAAAGTAGAAGGGGGTGGTGGGAGGGGGAGTGCTTTGCAGCCCCCCGCCCTCTCGCGTAATACCTCAAATTTGGGCACATTAAAGATAATAAATAACTCATTTTCTTGAAAATGTCAATTTATTTAATTAATAAACTTAAATTCTCAAATATAATAATGGTAAGTGAAGGAAATTTTGCTACCTTATTACAGTCCAAAAGAAATACTTTCAAAACATAGCAATGTCTAGAATAATAATTCAAACTTGGTAATAAAATGACAAGGAGCAACCAGAGCCATCTATGAAAAGTAAACTGCTGATAGAGCCAAGGCTCTGCCAATGCATCTCCATCAGCCTGCTCCATCGCTTCATAATCTGTGGACGACTCTTTATATCCCTCTTTACCTTCAGTACCTAGCGTAAAATGCCAAGGCCACAAAGTAGCACCGTGAGTGAAAAACACTCAATAGGACACCCAAAGCTACCCCGTTACTAATAGTATGTTCAAGTAACAATTAATAGTATTAAAAGCACATAAAATGGAGATTTAATAACGTGATAATTAAATACTAAACATGATAGATTTAACATACGACACGATTACATATTTCATTTTATTTGATTGTTCCTCACCACAGTCTTACTTATCGTCTTTCAATATGCACTTTTCTTCTCCCAAATAGTCACAGTATCCATCACCAACTCCCACCCACACTATACCTCAGGTGCCCGATGACACAGCAAAGCCGCCTTTGGGTATACTGCGCATGGCTCACGATTGATCACACATCCATCAATCTCTATTCGCATCGATTCACACCTACGGTATACTTCAGGTGCCCGACCACACAGCAAAGCTACCTCAAAGTGTACAACTGCGCATGGCTCAAGACCCATGCCGGATAACACGAACATGTCCTACCCCACAATCTCATTTCGATATTCATTAATTCTATGCATCTATATAATTTAACCAAATAATAAATATAGCAGAATTATGGATTTATGCATCAACGTGGTCCAACTGTCACATAAGTTCAAATATAACATCGAAACAACATACAACGATAGAAACGAAAGTCTACGGAGCATGTTATGCCTTGTACTAACTCAATCACTAACAATAGCAAACGAACTTCAAAAATCACGAAACTAGGCAGTAGTAAATTTCATCAAATCTGGAACAACTTTCTTGTTTCACTTGAGTCTAATTTTAAGTTTAAATGAGGTAAAAATGGATTTTTAAGTCTAAGCAGTGTATCTGTCCCAAACTGCCCTGAACAGATCACTTCGAAAAATCATTGTAAATTCTACAAATTTTGGATTGAGACAAGTTCTATATAAAAGTCGCTTAACTTTTCGAGATCCACAACTTTACAGTTATACGCTTTCCTTGAATCTGACTCTAAATGTCCCAGATGTACAGTATAGAGGATGGGATATACATACCCCGTTCTCAACGTATAAACCGTTTAATTTCCTATTTTACGTTTTTGACTCGTCTCCCTATAATATCACCATTTTGATCATAAAATACATCCTTTTGAATTGTTAACAACAGTATTAAAATCCACGTAAGCAACATAACTAAAGTAAAAGCTAAGGCTTTGAGCGCCCTACCTTTCTTCCAAAGTTTTTAGTGCGCTACGAATTGTGAGGAGATTTAAGGTTGTTAATCGATTGAGTTGCCGAAACAAAATCAATTGAAAGGGAGAGATGAGAGCTGAGAGCAAGATGAAGAGTAAGAGAAAAATCAACGGTGAGTTGCAAAGGAATAGATATAGGAGAAGAAAAAAATAATAGGAAATGTGTTAATGAATTAGGAAAAGAGAAAAAATCATGTGGTGGGTTTATGGTAATTTAAATAACTTGTGAAATTTTAGGAGGGAATAATCACACGAGGAAATGTTTAATTTGATTTGCCCTCCCAATCTATGCTAGGAATAATGAAAATTAGGAAACCCAATTAGGTGCTTAACATATTTGGAAGCAATACATATATATATTGCATAATTAACACATTAGGCAATAAAACATATAAATATATATTGGAAACTTTCTAGTCAGGGATCCTTGTCTTTGCAAAGTCAGGACCTCACATTTTCCGATTGAATTTTGATGATCCGAACCGTCCAATGTGTTTCGAATGTGTTTTTAAGGGTCCCCGCGAGGAATCATGAAAAAAATGACCGGGAAGGGCTTGATCTGAGGACTTTTTGATAAAAACTATATATGTACAGTTTGTCCAAAATTGATCGGATCAAGTCCTTCCCAGTCATTTTTTTCAATGATTCCTCGCGGAGACCCTTAAAACACATTCTTAACACATTGGACGGTTCGGATCATCAAAATTCAATCGAGAAACGTGAGGTCCCGATTTTAACTAAAGTCAGGGATCCCTGACTAGATATTTATATGTTTATCTCTGGCTTGAAAAACCACCCCATGGGTGCTTGACATGACTTTTGGTAGGTTGTTTGGCCACAATGACTCATAAGAGCATGGGCTTGACAAGGCATGCATGCCACGACATGGGCTCGACATGCCATCGGTAAAAAAAACCACCCGACGGGTGTTGCCACCGAGCAATCGCTTGAAAAACCACCCCATGGGTGCTTGACATGACTTTTGGTAGGTTGTTTGGCCACAATGACTCATAAGAGCATGGGCTTGACAAGGCATGCATGCCACGACATGGGCTCGACATGCCATCGGTAAAAAAATCACCCGACGGGTGTTGCCATCAAGCAATCGCTTGAAAAACCACCTGATGGGTGCTTGACATGACTTGTGGTAGGTTGTTTGGCCACAATGACTCATAAGAGCATGGGCTTGACAAGGCATGAATGCCACGACATGGGATCGACATGCCTCGACATTGGCTCGACAAGGCATGTCACGACATGGGCTTGACAAGGCATGCCACGACTTTGGCTTGACAAGGCATGCAACCACACGGCTTAACATGCCTAGACATTGGCACAAGGCATGCCACGGCATGGGCTAGAAAAGGCATGCATGCCACGACATGGGCTCGACATGCCATCGGTAAAAAAACCACCCGACGGGTGTTGCCACCGAGCAATCGCTTGAAAAACCACCCCATGGGTGCTTGACACGACTTATGGTTGGTTGTTTGGCCACAATGACTCATAAGAGCATGGGCTTGACAAGGCATGCATGCCACGACATGGGCTCGACATGCCATTAGTAAAAAAACCACCCAACGGGTGTTGCCACCGAGCAATCGCTTGAAAAACCACCCGATTGGTGCTTGACATGACTTGTGGTAGGTTGTTTGGCAACAATGACTCATAAGAGCATGGGCTTGACAAGGCATGCATGCCACGACATGGGCTCGACATTCCTCGACATTGGCTCGACAAGGCATGTCACGACATGGGCTTGACAAGGCATGCCACGACTTTGTCTTGACAAGGCATGCAACCACACAGCTTAACATGCCTAGACATTGGCACAAGACATGCCACGGCATGGGCTAGACAAGGCATGCATGCCACGACATGGGCTCGACATGCCATCGGTAAAAAAACCACCCGACGGGTGTTGCCACCAAGCAATCGCTTGAAAAACCACCCCATCGGTGCTTGACACGACTTATGGTTGGTTGTTTGGCCACAATGACTTATAAGAGCATGGGCTTGACAAGGCATGCATGCCACGACATGGGCTCGACATGCCACCGGTAAAAAAACCACCTGACGGGTGTTGCCACCGAGCAATCGCTTGAAAAACCACCCCATGGGTGCTTGACATGACTTTTGGTAGGTTGTTTGGCCACAATGACTCATAAGAGCATGGGCTTGACAAGGCATGCATGCCACGACATGGGCTAGACATGCCATCGGTAAAAAACCCACCCGACGGGTGTTGCCACCGAGCAATCGTTTGAAAAACCACCCGATGGGTGGTTGACATGACTTTTGGTAGGTTGTTTGGCCACAATGACTCATAAGAGCATGGGTTTGACAAGGCATGCATGCCACGACATGGGCTCGACATTGGCTCGACAAGACATGTCACGACATGGGCTTGACATGGCATGCCACGACTTTGGCTTGACAAGGCATGCAACCACACGGCTTAACATGCCTAGACATTGGCACAAGGCATGCCACGGCATGGGCTAGACAAGGCATGCATGCCACGACATGGGCTCGACATGCCATCGGTAAAAAAACCACCCGACGGGTGTTGCCATCGAGCAATCGCTTGAAAAACCACCCCATGGGTGCTTGACATGACTTATGGTAGGTTGTTTGGCCACAATGACTCATAAGAGCATGGGCTTGACAAGGCATGCATGCCACGACATGGGCTCGACATGCCATCGGTAAAAAAATCACCCGACAGGTGTTGCCACCGAGCAATCGCTTGAAAAAACACCCCATGGGTGCTTGACATGACTTGTTGTAGGTTGTTTGGCTACAATGCCTCATAAGAGCTCTCTAAAACATCACCTCAATGTGTGTTTCACAAAAGATAATTTTTTTCGCTTAAGACATTTACATTTTAAGACTTTGAGGTTGGTTTTTTGCATCTCTTTTCATCTATTACCTTCCAAATATTTTAATAATTAATGTGTAGATGTAAGAAATTTTATTTGGGATTTTTCCTATTTTTATTGTATTTTTTCTTGATTTGTTTTTATTTTTTATGGCTGTTTTTGAAATTAATTAATAATAAATAATCCTTTTGGAAAATAAATCTGAATTTTTTTGTGAAGGTGCTACAAAATGTTTTGAAGAAGTTCCAATTGGCACTTTGTTGAGAAAAACTCAATTTTTCAAAAAAATGGCTAGTACGCTCCTCGGACGAAAAGATTTTTCTTCCTACCACATGGGGAAAAGCTCAAGATGCATATATATATATATATATATATATATATATATATATATATATATATATATATATATATATATATGTTTGGATAATACTCTACTCTGCAAAATCCCACGAATATTAAAGTTGAGACTGAACTCGTGTTCATCCTCAGTACTCAAGGGTTCAAAGGAGATGAATTATACAATCCCTAACTTTAATATTCGTGACAACATCCTTTCGCACAATGCAATTTCATATGTTTATTTCACACATGTTTTAGTGAGGTTCAAGTTTGGTTTATAATATGTTGAATCATTATACATTTAAATATGATATGTTAAAACAAACACCATATACATTATCAAATGAAAATGTGTAACACGAATTAGTTTTATATATCAATTATCATGGTCTCTTCTAAATTTATAGTGATATCACATTAGGCCAAAATTGATAACAAAGTATGAGTTTGGCAAATTACTCTTCATGGGGAATGCACACCATTTTTTGGCCTTTGAACCAGAATTCACCCAAATTATGTTAATCATATCCAAACATAAAAACCAGTAAAATCTTATTTTGTTGTTTTTGTTATTACATTGTTCATCATTATGAAAGGTCAAATAGTGACAAGTGCTACTCGATCTTGTGTATTCTCCTTCCGAGGAAGATCACCAATCTCACCTCACTATCGTTCTTGGAATCTTGAGAAATTTTAATGTAATAGAATAAATTATATCATCTAAACGGAAAATTTTGGTAAATGGTAAGTAATCTCTAATATGTAAAAATAAAGTTTGACATGTAGGGGCCGGCTCCCCCAAATAAATTGATCGCAAGTATCAAATATGACGATAAATATCCTTAAAATAATAGCATTAAAAATTTTCAGTACGTAATGATGGTAAATTGAAGATGAGTTGTTATAAAATTAGGTGATATTCTTATCTGCATAATCTTTTATATTTTAAGACAATATTATATTTGGTGGTTCGCAATTTAAATAATCTGTAGCAATGCACTAAAATTATCTTTCATTCCTATTTAGATAATTACGAATTTTTAGTGAGGAACTAATAAATTTTAGCCAGGTCATAACTGGTTATTGTTTTCAATATGCAGAGTTAAAGATCTGCTAGGTGTAAAGATTATCTTAATTTTAGAGTTTTTATTAAGTGCAAAAATTTAAAGTATTTAACTTTAATACTTCAAATAAAATGATGGTAATAAATTCAATTTAAAATTTGACGTAAAAGTAACAAATTAAAAAAAATTAAATAAGGAGAAACATTTTTTTTGGCTAAAAGACACTAATGCTGGAAAAGAAGAAGTTGTATGCTACCGGTATTACTCAAAAGCCTAAATTACCGGTATTACTCAAAAGCCTAAATTACCGGTAGATTCCGTAGATTATTTCTCCTCTGACAGGATCTTCTTGTCATTGAAATCTCTCTCTTAAAAAGATAATCTACTTTTTTTCCACTTTTAGCCGAAAATGTCAAATCCCCTTAATTACCATGTTGGATGAGCCGATGAGATGTTTTTGGTAGGCATGAATCCTATCCTAATCCGCGAGATACGGTTTTTAGAAAATTTAATCCGTGTCCGGACCAAAAGTCTCACGGTCGGGTTCCAATCCGATCTGCAAGTCACGGATTGGTTCCGATTTTATCCACGGATTATATGTCATACATAAACAAACAGTTTGATTAAACTAAAATCCTAAAAAATCTAAAGTAGAAAACAAAGAGACCTTAGATGAAGCACGTGATGGAGCCACAACTAGGGCCTAAACAAGCACTAGTAGAAGCATATAGCTTAATTCAGGTATATAGTAGAATAGAAACAAAGGCAGTTTAATACAAAAAAAAAAAATAGTGAACAACTACTAAATTCATCAAATTCCAATACAAATGCAAGACAGTGGAATACATGAAAGTCCAATACAAATTCACAATATTTATAGGAGATAACAGTATTACTCTATATCAAATTGACAATATTTATAAAAGTGATAAAATTATTTATATATACATACATATATAGTTTTTTAAAAATTATACATAATAAAAATCTCACGGTCCGGATCGGTTAATCCACGGTTTCAAAATCAAAATCTATGTCCGGATCACGAGTCACGGTTTATTATTTTTTGAATCCATGTCTGGACCATTAATTCACGGTTAAAATCCAAAACGTATGGATCGGTTAGGTCTGGACCGGATTCACGGTTCACCGGTTTTTTTGTGCAGCACTAGTTTTTGGGTGGGAGTTCCGGGGCCGGCCCAAGATGTTATATTGTCCAAAGCAAGTTTTAAATTTTATGCCCTTAATAATTTTTAGAAGGAAAAAATAACTTCATTCCTGTTTGAGGGTGTTTATACAGGTAACTAGGCGTTAAAATTACACATATATGTCGAGTGGTTTTTCAAGCGATTGCTCGGTGGCAACCCGTCGGGTGGTTTTTTTACCGGTGGCATGTCGAGCCCATGTCGTGGCATGCATGCCTTGTCAAGCCCATGCTCTTATGAGTCATTGTGGCCAAACAACCAACCATAAGTCGTGTCAAGCACCCATGGGGTGGTTTTTCAAGCGATTGCTCGGTGGCAACACCCGTCGGGTGGTTTTTTTACCGATGGCATGTCGAGCTCATGTCGTGGCATGCATGCCTTGTCTAGCCCATGCCGTGGCATGCCTTATGCCAATGTCTAGGCATGTTAAGCCGTGTGGTTGCATGCCTTATCAAGCCAAAGTCGTGGCATGCCTTGTCAAGCCCATGTCGTGACATGCCTTGTCGAGCCATGTCGTGGCATGTATGCCCTGTCAAGCCCATGCTCTTATGAGTCACTGTGGCCAAACAACCTACCAAAAGTCATGTCAAGCACCCATGGGGTGGTTTTTCAAGCGATTGCTCGGTGGCAACACCCGTCGGGTGGTTTTTTTACCGATGGCATGTCGTGCCCATGTCGTGGCATGCATGCCTTGTCTAGCCCATGCCGTGGCATGCCTTGTGCCAATGTCTAGGCATGTTAAGCCGTGTGGTTAAATGCCTTGTCAAGCCAAAGTCGTGGCATGCCTTGTCAAGCCCATGTCGTGACATGCCTTGTCGAGCCAATGTCGAGGCATGTCGAGCCCATGTCGTGGCATGCATGTCTTGTCAAGCCCATGCTCTTATGAGTCATTGTGGCCAAACAACCTACCACAAGTCATGTCAAGCACCCATCGGGTGGTTTTTCAAGCGATTGCTCGGTGGCAACACCCGTCGGGTGGTTTTTTTACCGATGGCATGTCGAGCCCATGTCGTGGCATGCATGCCTTGTCAAGCCCATGCTCTTATGAGTCATTGTGGCCAAACAACCCACCACAAGTCATGTCAAGCACCCATCGGGTGGTTTTTCAAGCGATTGCTCGGTGGCAACACCCTTCGGGTGGTTTTTTTACCGATGGCATGTCGAGCCCATGTTGTGGCATGCATGACTTGTCAAGCCCATGCTCTTATGAGTCATTGTGGCCAAACAACCAACCATAAGTCGTGTCACGCACCCATGGGGTAGTTTTTCAAGCGATTGCTCGTTGGCAACATCCGTCGGGTGGTTTTTTTACCGATGGCATGTCGAGCCCATGTCGTGGCATGCATGCCTTGTTTAGCCCATGCCGTGGCATGCCTTGTGCCAATGTCTAGGCATGTTAAACCGTGTGGTTGCATGCCTTGTCAAGCCAAAGTCGTGGCATGCCTTGTCAAGCCCATGTCGTAACATGCCTTGTCGAGCCATTGTCGAGGCATGTCGAGCCCATGTCGTGGCATGCATGCCTTGTCAAGCCCATGCTCTTATGAGTCATTGTTGCCAAACAACCTACCACAAATCATGTCAAGCACCCATCGGGTGGTTTTTCAAGCGATTGCTCGGTGGCAACACCCGTCGGGTGGTTTTTTTGACGATGGCATGTCGAGCCCATGTCGTGGCATGCATGCCTTGTCTAGCCCATGCCGTGGCATGCCTTGTGCCAATGTTTAGGCATGTTAAGACGTGTGGTTGCATGCCTTGTCAAGCCAAAGTCGTGGCATGCCTTGTAAAGTCCTTCTTACAATCCGGATCATTGAAGAATGAACAGTCGTTCAAATGTCCAGCTTTTTTCAAAGCTTTAATGGTTCCCCAATGTATTTGCAATTGGGTCAGACTTTTGGCAGCCCCACCAGCCAGAGCATAATAACCAAATACTGTGTCCCAATGCAGTCTACTGGACTTGTTATACTTCTTAAAATGAGCAATAGCTTTAAAAAGTACCTTCTCTTCTTTCTTACACCACACAGATCCGCTAACAGATCCGCTATTCTGTTCCTGAGCATTCTGTTCCTGAGCATGTTGACGGTTGCGCGCCCGCTGTCAGTTGTGCGCCCGCCTTCTTTGGTGCTGCTGTGGGGGTCTTTGCGGTGGGGGTCTTTGCTGTAGCGGCACAGCCTGACTGTGGTCGACCGCCACCACTTCATTGTCGTTATTGTTGTCGACCAATTCATTGTGGTTATTGTTGTGGGGCAAAAATCTAGTGTGCCTCCTCATTTCTAATTTTGTTATCTTAACTCGTAGCCGCCGAAAACGGGTCAGTCCAAGGGTGTAGGGATTACAATGGTTACACCTGCAAAATAAATAATTGACCAGAATAAGTGGAAGAGGGAGCTGTGAGTGGAAATAGAAGTAGAGAATGAGTAGACCTCAACTTACCTCAAGATCGCTCTGCGTTTGTCCATGCACCGCCGGCAAGATAAATAGAGAGTGGAAGACAGAAAAAAATTAAATGCTGTTACAGAGATGTGATGGAATTCGTAAGGGGAGGGAGAGAGAGAGAGAAAGAGAGAGACAATGAATTCTCTGGAATTCGTAAGTTGGGGGGGGCCAGGGGGAGAAAATTTTCTGGAGAACATTTGTCAACAGGTGGGGCCCTGTTTGGAACCGGGGGGAGAAAATTTTCTCGAGAACATTTGTCAAGAGTTGGGGCCTTGTTAGAACATTTCTCCACCCACGTGTTGTTGTCCAATAGATTTAAAATCTCACATAAATACATAAATGTCATTTTATACTATGAGATTTTCAAAATCCTTCTAAAATAGTACTCCGTCAGTCTCATTGACAAGGCATGCATGCCACGACATGTGCTCGAAATGGTATCAATGAAAAATTCGCCCGACGGTTGATTTCCACTGGGCAATAGCTTGAAAATTCACCCCATGGGTGCTTGACATGACTTGTGGTAGGTTTTTTTGGCTACAATGCCTCATAAGAACATGGGCTTGACAAGGCATGCATGCCACGACATGTGCTTGACATGCCATCAATTAAAAAACCACCCAACAGGTGGTCGCCACCAAGCAATCGATTGAAAAATCTCCCCATGGGTGCTTGACATGACTTGTGGTAGGTTGTTTGCCTACAATGCCTCATAAGAACATTGGCTTGACAAGGCATGCATGCCACGACATGTGCTCGACATGCCATCAATGAAAAAACCACCCGACGGGTGGTTGCCCGCGAGCAATCGCTTGAAAAATCATCCCATGGGTGCTTGACAATACTTGTGGTACATTTTTTTGGCTACAATGCCTCATAAGAACATGGGTTTGTCAAGGCATGCATGCCACGAAATCCGCTCGACATGCCATCACCGAAAAAAACACCCGACGGGTGGTTGCTACCAAGCAATCGCTTGAAAAATCACCCCATTGATATTTGACAATACTTGTCTTAGGTTGCTACCAACCAATCGCTTGAAAAAGTACCTTGGATTGACAAGGCATGCATGCCACGACATGTGCTCGACATGCCATCAATGAAAAAACCACTCGACAAGAGGTCGCCACCGAGCAATCGTTTGAAAAATCACCCATGGGTGCTTGACATGACTTGTGGTAGGTTGTTTGGCTACAATGCCTCACAAGAACATGGGCTTGACAAGGCATGCATGTCACGACATGTGCTCGAAATGGCTTCAATATAAAATCCACCCGACGGTTGATTTCCACTAGGCAATAGCTTGAAAATTCACCCCATAGGTACTTGACATGACTTGTGGTTGGTTTTTTTTGCTACAATGCCTCATAAGAACATGGGCTTGACAAGGCATGCATGCCACGACATGTGCTTGACATGCCATCAATTAAAAAACCACCCAACAGGTGGTCGCCAACAAGCAATCGATTGAAAAATCTCCCCATGGGTGCTTGAGATGACTTGTGGTAGGTTGTTTGCCTACAATGCCTCATAAGAACATGGGCTTGACAAGGCATGCATGCCACGACATGTGTTTGACATGCCATCAATTAAAAAATCACCCAACAGGTGGTCCCCACCAAGCAAT
Source organism: Vaccinium darrowii (assembly GCA_020921065.1). NCBI lineage: Eukaryota > Viridiplantae > Streptophyta > Magnoliopsida > Ericales > Ericaceae > Vaccinium > Vaccinium darrowii. Next base: position 32,322,381 of record CM037159.1, read on the forward strand.
CGATTGAAAAATCACCCCATGGGTGCTTGACATGACTTGTGGTAGGTTGTTTGCCTACAATGCCTCATAAGAACATTGGCTTGACAAGGCATGCATGCCACGACATGTGCTCGACATGCCATCAATGAAAAAACCACCCGACGGGTGGTTGCCTGCGAGCAATCGCTTGAAAAATCATCCGATGGGTGCTTGACAATACTTGTGGTAGGTTTTTTTGGCTACAATGCCTCATAAGAACATGGGTTTGTCAAGGCATGCTTGCCACGACATGTGCTCGACATGCCATCAATGGAAAAACCACCCGACGGGTGGTTGCCACCGAGCCATTGCTTGAAAAAACACCCCATGGGTGCTTGACATGACTTGTGGTAGGTTTATGGTTACAATTCCTCATAAAAACATGGGCTTGACAAGGCATGCATGTCACGACATGTCCTTGACAAGCCAACAATTAAAAAACCACCCGACGGGTGGTCGCCACCGAGCAATAGTTTGAAAATTCACCCCATGGGTGCTTGACATGACTTGTGGTATGTTGTTTGGCTACAATTCCAGATAAGAACATTGGCTTGACAAGGCATGCATGCCACGAAATCCGCTCAACATGCCATCATCGAAAAAACCACCCGACGAGTGGTTGCTACCAAGCAATCGCTTGGAAAATCACCCCATGGGTATTTGACAATACTTGTCTTAGGTTGCTACCAAGCAATCGCTTGAAAAAGAACCTTGGATTGACAAGGCATGCATGCCACGACATGTGCTCGACATGCCATCAACGAAAAAAACCACCCGACAGGTGGTCGACACCGAGCAATCGCTTGAAAAATCACCCCGTGGGTGCTTAACATGACTTGTTGTAGGTTGTTTGGCTACAATGCCTCATAAGAACATGGGTTTGACAAGGCGTGCTTGCCACGACATGTGCTCGACGTGCCATGAATGAAAAAACCATCCGACGGTTTGTTTCCGCCGAGCAATCGCTTGAAAAAACACTCCATGGGTGATTGACATGACTTGTGGTAGGTTTTCTGGCTACAATTCCTCATAAGAACCTTGCATTAACAATGCATGCATGCCACGAAATGTGCTCGACATGCCATCAATGAAAAAATCACTCGACAAAAGGTCGCCACCGAGCAATCATTTGAAAAATCACCCCATGGGTGCTTGACATTACTTGTGGTAGGTTGTTTGGCTACAATGCCTCATAAGAACATGGGCTTGACAACGCATGCATGCCACGACATGTGCTCGACATGGCATCAATAAAAAAATACCCGACGGGTGGTTATCCGCGAGCAATCGCTTGAAAAATCATCCCATGGGTGCTTGACAATACTAGTGGTAGGTATTTCTGGCTACAATGCCTCATAAGAACATGGGTTTGACAAGGCATGCTTGCCACGACATGTGCTCGACATGCCATCAATGAAAAAACCACCCGACGTGTGGTTGCCGCCGAGCAATCGCTTGAAAAAACACTCCATGGGTGCTTGACATGACTTGTGGTAGTTTTTGGCTACAATTCCTCATAAGAACATGGGCTTCACAAGGCATGCATGCCACAACATGTCCTTGACATGCAATCAGTTAAAAAACCACTCGACAGGTGGTCGCCACCGAGCAATCGATTGAAAAATCTCCCCATGGGTGCTTGACATGACTTATGGTAGGTTGTTTGCCGACAATGCCTCATAAGAACATTGGCTTGACAAAGCATGCATGCCACAACATGTGCTCGACATGCCTTCAATGAAAAAACCACCCGACGGGTGGTTGCCTGCGAGCAATCGCTTGAAAAATCATCCCATGGGTGCTTGACAATACTTGTGGTAGGTTTTTTTTGGCTACAATGCCTCATAAGAACATGGGTTTGTCAAGGCATGCTTGCCACGACATGTGCTCGACATGCCATCAATGGAAAAACCACCCGACGGGTGGTTGCCACCGAGCGATTGCTTGAAAAAACACCCCATGGGTGCTTGACATGACTTGTGGTAGGTTTATGGTTACAATTCCTCATAAAAACATGGGCTTGACAAGGCATGCATGTCACGACATGTCCTTGACAAGCCAACAATTAAAAAACCACCCGACGGGTGGTCGCCACCGAGCAATAGTTTGAAAATTCACCCCATGGGTGCTTGACATGACTTGTGGTATGTTGTTTGGCTACAATTCCAGATAAGAACATTGGCTTGACAAGGCATGCATGCCACGAAATCCGCTCAACATGCCATCATCGAAAAAACCACCCGACGAGTGGTTGCTACCAAGCAATCGCTTGGAAAATCACCCCATGGGTATTTGACAATACTTGTCTTAGGTTGCTACCAAGCAATCGCTTGAAAAAGAACCTTGGATTGACAAGGCATGCATGCCACGACATGTGCTCGACATGCCATCAACGAAAAAACCACCCGACAGGTGGTCGACACCGAGCAATCGCTTGAAAAATCACCCCGTGGGTGCTTAACATGACTTGTTGTAGGTTGTTTGGCTACAATGCCTCATAAGAACATGGGTTTGACAAGGCGTGCTTGCCACGACATGTGCTCGACGTGCCATGAATGAAAAAACCATCCGACGGTTTGTTTCCGCCGAGCAATCGCTTGAAAAAACACTCCATGGGTGATTGACATGACTTGTGGTAGGTTTTCTGGCTACAATTCCTCATAAGAACCTTGCATTAACAATGCATGCATGCCACGAAATGTGCTCGACATGCCATCAATGAAAAAATCACTCGACAAAAGGTCGCCACCGAGCAATCATTTGAAAAATCACCCCATGGGTGCTTGACATTACTTGTGGTAGGTTGTTTGGCTACAATGCCTCATAAGAACATGGGCTTGACAACGCATGCATGCCACGACATGTGCTCGACATGGCATCAATAAAAAAATACCCGACGGGTGGTTATCCGCGAGCAATCGCTTGAAAAATCATCCCATGGGTGCTTGACAATACTAGTGGTAGGTATTTCTGGCTACAATGCCTCATAAGAACATGGGTTTGACAAGGCATGCTTGCCACGACATGTGCTCGACATGCCATCAATGAAAAAACCACCCGACGTGTGGTTGCCGCCGAGCAATCGCTTGAAAAAACACTCCATGGGTGCTTGACATGACTTGTGGTAGTTTTTGGCTACAATTCCTCATAAGAACATGGGCTTCACAAGGCATGCATGCCACAACATGTCCTTGACATGCAATCAGTTAAAAAACCACTCGACAGGTGGTCGCCACCGAGCAATCGATTGAAAAATCTCCCCATGGGTGCTTGACATGACTTATGGTAGGTTGTTTGCCGACAATGCCTCATAAGAACATTGGCTTGACAAAGCATGCATGCCACAACATGTGCTCGACATGCCTTCAATGAAAAAACCACCCGACGGGTGGTTGCCTGCGAGCAATCGCTTGAAAAATCATCCCATGGGTGCTTGACAATACTTGTGGTAGGTTTTTTTTGGCTACAATGCCTCATAAGAACATGGGTTTGTCAAGGCATGCTTGCCACGACATGTGCTCGACATGCCATCAATGGAAAAACCACCCGACGGGTGGTTGCCACCGAGCGATTGCTTGAAAAAACACCCCATGGGTGCTTGACATGACTTGTGGTAGGTTTATGGTTACAATTCCTCATAAAAACATGGGCTTGACAAGGCATGCATGTCACGACATGTCCTTGACAAGCCAACAATTAAAAAACCACTCGACAGGTGGTCGCCACCGAGCAATCGATTGAAAAATCTCCCCATGGGTGCTTGACATGACTTATGGTAGGTTGTTTGCCGACAATGCCTCATAAGAACATTGGCTTGACAAAGCATGCATGCCACAACATGTGCTCGACATGCCTTCAATGAAAAAACCACCCGACGGGTGGTTGCCTGCGAGCAATCGCTTGAAAAATCATCCCATGGGTGCTTGACAATACTTGTGGTAGGTTTTTTTTGGCTACAATGCCTCATAAGAACATGGGTTTGTCAAGGCATGCTTGCCACGACATGTGCTCGACATGCCATCAATGGAAAAACCACCCGACGGGTGGTTGCCACCGAGCGATTGCTTGAAAAAACACCCCATGGGTGCTTGACATGACTTGTGGTAGGTTTTTGGCTACAATTCCTCATAAAAACATGGGCTTGACAAGGCATGCATGCCACGACATGTCCTTGACAAGCCAACAATTAAAAAACCACCCGACAGGTGGTCGCCACCGAGCAATAATTTGAAAATTCACCCCATGGGTGCTTAACATGACTTGTGGTAGGTTGTTTGGCTACAATGCCTCACAAGAACATGGGCTTGACAAGGCATGCATGCCACGACATGTGCTCGAAATGGTATCAATAAAAAATCCACCCGATGGTTGATTTCCACTGGGCAATAGCTTGAAAATTTACCCCATGGGTGCTTGACATGACTTGTAGTAGGTTTTTTTTTTGCTACAATGCCTCATAAGAACATGGGTTTGACAAGGCATGCTTGCCACGACATGTGCTCGACATGCCATCAATGAAAAAATCACCCGACGGGTGGTTGCCACCGAGCAATCGCTTGAAAAATCCCCATGGGTGCTTGACATGACTTGTGGTAGGTTTTTGGCTACAATTCCTCATAAGAACATGGGTTCGACAAGGCATGCATGCCACGACATGTCCTTGACATGCCATCAATTAAAAAATCGCCCGACAGGTGGTAATCACCGAGCAATCGATTGAAAAAATCTCCCCAGTGTGCTTGACAGGATTTGTGGTAGGTTGTTTGCCTACAATGCCTCATAAGAACATTGGCTTGACAAGGCATGCATGCCACGACATGTACTCGACATGCCATCAATGAAAAAATCACCCGACGGGTGGTTGCCACCGAGCAATCGCTTGAAAAATCCCCATGGGTGCTTGACATGACTTGTGGTAGGTTTTTGGCTACAATTCCTCATAAGAACATGGGTTCGACAAGGCATGCATGCCACGACATGTGCTCGACATGCCATCAATGAAAAAACCACCCAACGGTTGGTTGCCACCGAGCAATCGCTTGAAAAAACACCCCATGGGTGCTTGACATGACTTGTGGTAAGTTTTTTGCTACAATTCCTCATAAGAACATGGGCTTGACAAGGCATGCATGCCACGACATGTCCTTGACATGCCATCAATTAAAAAACCACCTGACAGGTGGTCGCCACCGAGCAATCGATTGAAAAATCTCCTCATTGATGCTTGACATGACTTGTGGTAGGTTGTTTGGCTACAATGCCTCACAAGAACATGGGCTTGACAAGGCATGCATGCCACGACTTGTGCTCGAAATGGCATCAATGAAAAAACCACTCGACGGTTGATTTCCACTGGGCAATAGCTTGAAAATTCACCACATGGGTGCTGGACAAGACTTGTGGTAGGTTGTTTGGCTGCAATGCCTCATAAGAACATGACATTGACTTGGCATGCTTGCCACAACATGTGCTCAACATGCCATCAATGAAAAAACCATCCGACAGGTGGTTGACACTGAGCAATCCTTTGAAAAATCACCCCGTGGGTGCTTGACATGACTTATGGTAGGTTGTTTGGCTACAATGCCTCATATGAACGTTGGCTTAACAAGGCATGCAAGCCACAACATGTGCTCGACATGCCATCAATGAAAAAACCACCCGACGGGTGGTTGCCTGCGAGCAATCGCTTGAAAAATCATCCCATGGGTGCTTGACAATACTTGTGGTAGGTTTTTTGGCTACAATGCCTCATAAGAACATGGGTTTGTCAAGGCATGCTTGCCACGACATGTGCTCGACATGCCATCAATGGAAAAACCACCCGACGGGTGGTTGCCACCGAGCGATTGCTTGAAAAAACACCCCATGGGTGCTTGACATGACTTGTGGTAGGTTTTTGGCTACAATTCCTCATAAAAACATGGGCTTGACAAGGCATGCATGCATGCCACGACATGTCCTTGACAAGCCAACAATTAAAAAACCACCCGACATGTGGTTGCCCCCGAGCAATAGTTTGAAAATTCACCCGATGGGTGCTTGACATGACTTGTGGTAGGTTGTTTGGCTACAATGCCTCACAAGAACATGGGCTTGACAAGGCATGCATGCCACGACATGTGCTCGAAATGGCATCAATGAAAAATCCACCCGATGGTTGATTTCCACTGGGCAATAGCTTGAAAATTTACCCGATGGGTGCTTGACATGACTCGTAGTAGGTTTTTTTTGGCTACAATGCCTCATAAGAACATGGGTTTGACAAGGCATGCTTGCCACGACATGTGCTCGACATGCCATCAATGAAAAAATCACCCGACGGGTGGTTGCCACCGAGCAATCGTTTGAAAAAACCCCATGGGTGCTTGACATGACTTGTGGTAGGTTTTTGGTTACAATTCCTCATAAGAACATGGGCTTGACAAGGCATGCATGCCACGACATGTCTTTGACATGCCATCAATTAAAAAATCGCCAGACAGGTGGTCACCACCGAGCAATCGATTGAAAAATCTCCCCATGGGTGCTTGACATGACTTGTGGTAGGTTGCTTGCCTACAATGCCTCATAAGAACATTGGCTTGACAAGGCAAGCATGCCACGACATGTGCTCGACATGCCATCAATGAAAAAACCACCCAACGGGTGGTTGCTCGCGAGCAATCGCTTGAAAAATCATCCCATGGGTGCTTGACAATACTTGTGGTAGGTTTTTTTTAGCTACAATGCCTCATAAGAGCATGGGTTTGACAAGGCATGCCTGCCACGACATGTGCTCGACATGCCATCAATGAAAAAATCACCCGACGGTTGGTTGCCACCGAGCAATCGCTTGAAAAAACACCCATGGGTGCTTGACATGACTTGTGGTAAGTTTTTGGCTACAATTCCTCATAAGAACATGGGCTTGACAAGGCATGCATGCCACGACAAGTCCTTGACATGCCATCAATTAAAAAACCACACGACAGGTGGTCGCCACCGAGCAATCGATTGAAAAATCTCCCCATTGTTGCTTGACTTGACTTGTGGTAGGTTCTTTGGCTACAATGCCTCACAAGAACATGGGCTTGACAAGGCATGCATGCCACGACATGTGCTCGAAATGGCATCAATGAAAAAACCACCCGACGGTTGATTTGCATTGGGCAATAGCTTGAAAATTCACCCCATGGGTGCTTGACATGACTTGTGGTAGGTTGTTTGGCTACAATGCCTCATAAGAACATGGCATTGACTAGGCATGCTTGCCACAACATGTGCTCGACATGCCATCAATGAAAAAACCATCCGACGGGTGGTTGCCACTGAGCAATCCTTTGAAAAATCACCACATGGGTGCTTGACATGAGTTATGGTAGGTTGTTTGGCTACAATGCCTCATAAGAACATGGGCTTGACAAGGCATGCATGCCACGACATGTGCTCGACATGCCATCAATGAAAAAACCATCCGACGAGTGGTTGCCACTGAGCAATCCTTTGAAAAATCACCCCTTGGGTGCTTGACATGACTTATGGTAGGTTGTTTGGCTACAATGCCTCATAAGAACATGGGCTTGACAAGGCATGCATGCCACGACATGTGCTCGACATGCCATCAATGAAAAAACCACCCGACAGGTGGTCGCCACCGAGCAATCGCTTGAAAAATCACCCCATGGGTGTTTGACATGACTTGTTGTAGGTTGTTTGCTACAATGCCTCATAAGAACATGGGCTTGACAAGGCATGCATGCCACGACATGTGCTCGACATGCCATCAATGAAAAAACCACCCGACGAGTGGTTGCCACCGAGCAATCGCTTGAAAAATCACCCCATGGGTGTTTGACAATACTTGTGCTAGGTTGTTTGGCTACAATGCATCATAAGAACTTGGGCTTGACAAGGCATGCATGCCACAACATGTGCTCGACATGCCGTGAATGAAAAAACCACCCCACGCGTGGTTGCCATCGAGCAATCGCTTGAAAAACCACCCCATGGGTGCTTGACAATACTTGTGGTAGGTTGTTTGGCTACAATTCCTCATAAGAACTCTCCAAAACATCACCTCAATGTGTGTTTCACAAAGGATAATATTTTTCTTTTGAAACATCTACATTTTGAGACTTTGAGGTTGGTTTTTTTACATCTCTTTTCGTCTAGTACCTTTCAAATATTTTTATAATTAATGTGCAGAAGTAAGAAATTTTATTTGGGATTTTTCCTATTTTTATTGTATTTTTTCTTGAATTTTTTTATTTTTTATGGTTTATTTTGCAAATTAATTAATAATAAATAATCCTTTTGGAAAAAAAATCTGAATTTTTTTGTGAAGTTGCTACAAAATGTTTTGAAGAAGTTCCAATTGGCACTTTGTTGTGAAAAACTCAATTTTTCAAAAAAATGGCTAGTACGCTCCTCGAACGAAAAGTTGTTTCTTCCTGTCACATGGGGAAAAGCTCGAGATGCATATATAAGGGGGGGTGGTCTCCCTCCTTGCCAAGCCAAGGCCAGTCATGCCGGCTGCCTTGTCACTACCCGGGCATGCCCACACAGCATGTGCTGGGCACTTTGGCTTTGATGCCAAGTGCAAACACATGCCCGGGAGTAATGCACGGGAAAAAGACCGAAATACCCCTATGGGTGACGAAATGAGTCGACGGGTAACGAAATGAGCTGATCTTTGGGAAATCAAAGGCATTTCGGGTTCAATGCCTCGTGCTATCGAGACCCATGAGTAATGAACGAAAAAATGACCGAAATGCCCCTGTGGGTAACTAATAGAGCCCGACGAGACACAAAAGGAGCCGACGGGTGACGAAATGAGCCGATCTTCGGGCAATCAAAGGCATTTCGGGTTCAATGCCTCGTGCTATCAAGACCTGTGGAGTAATGAACGAAAAAATGACCGAAATGCCCCTGTGGGTAACTAAAAGAGCCTGACGGGTCACGAAATGAGCCGACAACCATGCTAGGAAAGGCATTTTGGCACCCGACGGCCACATTCTTTAGGTAATCGCTGAAAACATGACCCGATGCGTTCTTGTTGCCGAGTAACCGCTTGAAACATGACCCGATGCGTGCTTGTTGTCGAGCATTTGATGGAAATACGTCCCGATGTGTGCTTGGCATCGGGTAATCGCTAGAAATAATACCTGATGTGTGCTTGTTGTCGGGCATTTGATGGAAATACGTCCCGATGTGTGCTCGTCATCGGGTAATCGTTGTAAATAATACCCGATGCGTGCTTGTTGCTGGGCATTTGACGGAAATACGTCCCGATGTGTGCTTGTCATTTGGTAATCGCTGGAAATAAGAATCGACGTGTGCATGTCACCTTGTTCTAGCCACGTCCTACGGGTAATGCACGAAGAAATGATTGAAAGGCAATGCCAGGCTTAGTGAGGCAATTGGTCGCTCGTCCAGGCTTAGCGAGGCAATGTGGGGTCGCTCCAGGCTTGCGAGGCAATGTGGTCGCTTCCGTCCAGGCTTAGCGAGGCAATGTGGTCGCTCCCATGCTTAGCGAGGCAATGTGGTCGCTCCAGGCTTAGCGAGGCAAGTGGCCGTTCGTCCAGGCTTAGCGAGGCAATGTGGTCGCTCCCCAGGCTTAGCGAGGAAATGTGGTCGCTCCAGGCTTAGCGAGGCAAGTGGTCGTTCGTCCAGGCTTAGCGAGGCAATGTGGTCGCTCCCCAGACTTAGCTAGGCAATGTGGTCGCTCCAAGCTTGGCAAGGCTAAATGGTTGCCCTCCATGCCCGACAAGGCCAGGAATGATGGTTGTCATGAAGCATCTCAATCAACACCGCGAAGTGCGCAGCAGGCTATTCCTCCGTGATGCACTGGTGTCCCCGCACGGTGAGCATGCTTGGTTATACGGCTTAATGTGCCTCAGTCCCAAGTGTGTGCCCAGGGGATACCTCCTTGTTGAGAGGAAGCAGGCTCGCCCGCGTGTCGATAGAAATGCTTCACCCGAGGGATGCTTGCTCGATGCCGGTGGTATCACCGTGTCACGAAAGTGTGTAGTAGCGCTTATGGCGCGAGGCGCATTAGTAGTGGCGTTCTGATGCCAAGGGCTTGGGCGGGATATTCCTTGGTCTTCTGAAAGACTTCATGCATTGCCAAGCGTTTTGTGTTGCAAGGGAACAGGCGGCACGAGCCTTATTGATTGAGATCCCATGTCGAAGGATTGCGCGAAAGTCCCACGGGCTAGTAGTGCTTTCGGTCGGCCTTGGATCTCCTTTGGCTGTGGCACTGTCCCTCCCCCGAAAAAGTGCTTGTCACCTCGTTGTGACAAGCCTGCTGCCTTGATGACACATTGGTGTTCCCCCGAGGATGCCTCCTTGCTGAGAGGAAGCATGTTGCTTGAGTCCCGATTGATTTTGTGCCGCGTGTTCCAAGTGCAATGCTGAAGGCTAGCATGGATGCCGTCTTTCCTGTCCCACGATTTCACCCGAGGGATGCTTGCCCGTTGCCGGTGGTATCACCGTGTCACGAAATTGTGTAGTAGCGCTTCTGGCACGAGGCGCATTAGTAGTGGCGTTGTGATGCCAAGGGCTTGGGCGGGATATTCCTTGGTTTTCTGGAAAGACTTCATGCATTGCCAAGCGTTTTGTGTTGCAAGGGAACAGGTGGCACGTGCCTTGCCGATTGAGATCCCTTGTCGAAGGATTGCGCGAAAGTCCCACGGGCTAGTAGTGCTTTCAGTCGGCCTTGGATCTCCTTTGGCTGTGGCACTGTCCCTCCCCCGAAAAAGTGCTTGTCACCTCGTTGTGCCACGTCTGCTGCCTTGATGACGCATTGGTGTTCCCCCGGGGATGCCTCATTGCCAAGAGGAGGCATGTTGCTCGAGTCCCGATCAAAATACTTGCCCGTATTGATATTCGAAGTTGAGTCCCTTATAACTTCACGTTAAACAGTGCTAGCTTGGCTTCTTTTGGCTGGTTGCTTCTCGTCGGGCACATTTGTCCTTCGCGGTGTGATTGGTCGGAGGAGCCGGTGCATAGTGTACGTAATGGCGTGTGGGTGGTAGATGATTTTCTCGAGTTTGGGTAATTTTCTGCTTGCGCGGTGAAGTCCCTCCCGTACAATCTCTTCAATAATGCAGCAGAAGCAAGTATGCTCCTCTTGCAAATCATGGGTTCCTGTATTTTGTACCTAACGTGACGGAATTCGATCGAAAAAGTCCCTATATCCCGCTTTCCACTACTTCATCGTGGTGGAGGTGGGCCGTAAAGTGCTGCTCGTGCTTCATGTAAATTGCACTTGATGTGCAGTCATCATGGGCACAAGTTGCCACTCGTAGCCTCGGATGCGGAAACTTAAGTGGGTATGCAAGTCGTGATTGTTATTTTACCCAAAAGGCGTTAGTCGCTTGTTGCGGATGCCGAAGCACGCCAAGGGCGCACGCTGCCAGCCACGATCAAGGCGAAGGCTCGTCTTCAACGGTCTAATTTTTCAGCCTATAAAAGGAGAATGACTTTTGCTATTGAGATACAATATAGAGAGCATAAGCACAAGTCAAGAGATTTCAGAGCATTCGATACACAGAGCAATAACTTTCAAATTATTACTTTGAGAGCTTTGAGAGCAAAATTTGTACATCTATTCTTTGAGAGAGATTGCCACTTTCCAAATTCTTTTCACTTATTGAGAGTTAGCAATAATTCTCAGTGAGCTACTACAAAACTGTGTTTTGTTCTGTGGGTGTTTTTAGAGTTTGGGAGATAAACTCTAGCGGGTCGGCTAACTCCTCGGGAAAGTTAGTGTTGCGGTTGTAAGGTTTAATCGGCACCAAAAGCTGGTTGTTTTATTAGTAAAACAGCGACTCCTTAGGCCAGTGGACTAGGCTGAGTAGTGGACAAAGCTCGGACCAAACCACTATACATCTCTGTGTGATATCTCTTTCCCTTATCTCATTTATTTTTCTGTTGTGCAAATTATTTATTTATTTGCTTTAACTATTAATTTTTCTCATTTACTTAACATTTTTTATTTGAGCATTATTGTTGGCAACACTATTCACCCCCCTCTAGGTTGCCTTTTGGGTAACAAATACAACGTGGTATACATATAAAAGAATGATAGCGAGAGCTCCAAAGAAATGGTTTCAAATAACAAAGGTCGGTGGCTCAACAAGTGGTATCAAGGAGATGAATATCTGAATTACAAATAAAGAATAACAATTGATTCACGAAATATGCATTTATACCGATCAGCATATCCAAGAATACCAGAACGATGAACATCAATAAATAGGAGGCTCAATCAAATTATGTGGGAACCATAATAATAATGGCCATTGCCCGTTGGATCCCACACCGTACTTAGAAAAATGATTTTTTTTTTGTTTTGCAAATTATTTTTGGAAAATCTGAGCCGTTCAAAAGGTGTTTTCAAAGGTTCACGCGGGAAATCTTAAAAAAAAAAAAAAAACCGGGAAGGGCTTGATCCAAGCAGTTTTTCACAAAAACCGGGAAGGGCTAGATCAAGCCTTTCCCGGTATTTTTTTTGAACATTTCCCGTGAGGACCCTTGAAAACACCTTCTGAACACATTGGACCACTCGGATCGTCAAAAAAATGCTCAGATCATAGAGGTCTGGACTCCCGGAGTCCAGAGGAGATATCATGTATATATATGGTCCCAAACACAAAAGAACAACATTTCAGGGAGATATCATGTAATCAACAATGAGCAAACAAGAAAATTAATATCAACCAATCACAACAAGTATTTCAATTAACCTTGCATGCCAAAGGGTACGTCAATGATCAATAAATGTTCAATGAACGAGATTGAGTTGTACTTGAAGAATAGATTTTCTATCTTTGAAATAATGATATGTACTGAGTTTTCCATTTAATAAAATCAAGTGGGTGATTTTATCAAATGAAGCAAACGGGTGCTAAAATCACCCCTTGATTTTAGCACAATCACACTTGGTTTTCCATTATTTAAACCCTTTTTAAAACAAAAAACGATAAACTTTTCGCATATCTTCTCACTCTGTGTTCAAAGTTAAACCCTTTTTACTCTACTTTTTTGTTTTTTGTTATTCACACAGGTTCTCTTCGGTCCTCCGATCCTGTTTTGGATAGCCCGGATACATTTGACAATTTTTATTTATTTTTACCGATAAAATGGTAAAGTACATCCATGCCATTCAAAACACGATTGGATGGCTAAGAGGTGCGCGGCACCTTGCACAACATCCCCACCCCCCTCTCTTCCGGAGTTGGGACCATCCTAACCTCCACGTGTTGCGATATTTTAGAAGCTTATTTTGGGTCCCGTAAAGATGATTCTAGCCGCGAGTTTTTCTGAAAAGTTTTTATTCAAATACTTGTAAAAAAACATTGGCTCAATTAGATATTTGTAGGACTACAGGATCTGATGGTCTTAACCTCCTTGTGTTGGGATATTTTGTGGGGCGTATTTAAAATTTTCTTAAATATTTTCTTTTTGAATACCTGTAAAAATATTAGCTCAATCCGATATTTGTAAGGGCTCTTTCAGTATTAGTAGGTCATTTTCAAAATTTGTAAGACCCTACAGATATCGAATTGAGCTAATTTTTTTTTACAGATATTCAAATAAAAATATTTTAAGAAAAACCCAAAATACAACCTACAAAATACTATAGCAACACAAGGAGGTTACGACCATTAGGTTCCACAAAGATGATTCAGACCGTGGGTTTTCCTTAAATGTTTTTATTCGAATACCTGTAAAAAAAATTAGCTCAATCCGATATCTGTAGACTATAGGGCCCTTCGAATTCTAAAAAGCTCTTACGAATTCTGAAAGTGCCCGTAAAAAAATCGAATTGAGCTATTTATTTTTATAGATATTCAATAAAAACAGTTAAGAAAAACTCGAGGTTCAAATCATCTTTATGAGACCCAAAATAGCCCCCAAAATATCGCAATACATGGAGGTTAGGATGGCCCTCAGTCCATTGGGATAAGAGCTATGTGAAAAATGAAAAAGTAGAGGCTTTGCTTCCCAATTGATTTTATGAAAAGCTATTCTCAAATGATAAAAGTAAAAATATATTTTATCATATAAATGTATTGAATGGAGTAGATTTTATCATTTTGGAAAGACAGTGTGATTTTATCACACTCAATCAAAACTAGATTTTATCTCAGAAAATCATTTGGCAAACACCCCCTAAAGTTAAATTGGCGTAGTTGGTGGCTTGGTGCTAGTTGACATAGTTAGAGGGCTGTAGAGCCGACTCATGGCATAAGCCAATGAAGCCACCGCTTCGGGTCCCTAAAAAATGTAAAAAAATAGAACTCCCAAACATGTAGGCCTCCTATATATTGGCACGGTTATGTATTTTTTGATAACTATATGTTTAAATTTATGCAATAATAAATATTTCGTAATGATTTTTCATGAAGATATGTGTTAAAAAATATATTATGTAAAATAGATGGAGGGCCTCATCTAATGAATCCGTTCCAGACCTCCAAAACTAATAAGCCGGCACTGGAGGGCTGGAAGGAGAAGGGAATCTGGGTGACATGGCGGCAAATGGGGTGTGAGACAAGAAGGTCGGACATGATTTTCGGGACAAAGGATCCGTTGCTTGGATTTGGTTTGGTATTTTTTTCAAAGAAATATTGGTGGATTCGCGATGAACAGACGAAAGAGGAAACAAAGCGAACGGAAATACTGATTTTTAGTAGTATTTTTTTTCCAATTTAGGCTCCATTCCGCTAAAAAAAAAAAAGATGGCTTAATTTTAAGCTAAGATCTACTCCATTCCGCTAACTCAGAAAAGCTAAAAAAGTCAACCCATTCTCTCATAATACATGAACTTAATAAGCCAAAAAGTCAATAAATTAGTGGAACACCTTGACTTCTTTTTTTTTTTTTCCCTCAAACCCAAAAAAAAAAAAAAAACTCAAAAAGCCAAAATAAACCACGCTAATAATTTTGGTGGGTTTCAAATATCAGAAAATTATCTAGTGTCATGCACAGTCAAATGGGTTTTAGCATTACCTTTTACGTCCTCACGAAACTTTATGAAGGCTACAAAAATTGAAAAATATAATGTCGTGTCAATCTCTAATGTCGAGGGGGTAATTTATAATTGCGTTTATTACTTGGAGACAACCATGCTCGATACTACTTGACTACTCACTTCCTCCCAATTTATTAGAACTTTTGAAAATGTGTCATTTTTAAATTGTCTATCTCTATTACTTTATAATTTTTTACGCAGTCTTAAAATTTTTGCATTGATATGATTACTAGTATAGATAAACAAGATAAATATGGCATATTTATCGATTGAATAAAAAAAAACAATGGAGGGAACAATTTTTCTTTTAAGCAATTTTTTCGACACGATGAGATGGAACAAAGAAATTAAAAAAAAAGTATAATTTTTAAAAAGTTTAGAAAAGGCTAAAATAATCGAAATAGCTTCTCTACTTTGAAGTATTTTTGCCTTGAATAAAATTTTTAGGTTGCAAAGATGATCATGGAGTTTGAAAAAATTTAGCGCAAAACAATTAAAGCTTAAAAATGGAAAAATTAAGTAAAAACTATATTCAAGTCAAGCTTTTCATGGTTAAATATGTGGTTCTAACCCCATCCGGTTGTATTTTTTAATAAAGAAAAAATAAACCGGATTATTAGATTAATTTTGGCTTTATTTAAAAAAATTTGAGTTTTGACCATAATTTTATAATTTTTAGATTCGTCTCGTCGAGATAAACCAAGAAACTACGAAAACTTGACGCAAAACTAACAAATGCAAAAAAATAAAAAAATGAATAAAGACAAACGAAAAAACCAAAAAATCAGTTTTTTTTTTTTCTTAGCCAAAGGAGGTGTAAATGTGGTTCTAGGTCCATCTAGCTATATCCACGGCTTGTTTGGATGCGGGATTAGTTTGTGAGAGATTAAATATGGAGGATGAATTAAATAGTAAGGGGTACTCGATATGGAGGGTGGGCCCACAACGATGTGATGCGTACGAAGGGTGGATAAAAAAGTGGCGAAAATCATTTTATTTTAGCACTTTAAATGAGTAAGCTAAATGGGACCTCAATTTCTCTATTAACTTTAACTTCGTTCTCATTTCTTGGGCATAAAATAAATTTTTTCCAAGTTTAATATGTTTAAATTTCTTTCAACCAGCAAACTAATTTCATTGTTTGTTCTTGAAACAATTTCTTTTTACCTCAAACAAATGGTAATTGATTTTTACACTCCCAAATTGTTATTTACACTTCTTTTTTGTCTTTTAATGATATTTTTACCCATAAAAAGTTCACTAATTAAAAGACAAAAAAGATGGTGTGGATAATAATTTGGGAATGTCGAAATCACTAACCCCAAACAAATATACAAGTTAATTAATTTTCACACTCTTAAATTGTTCACTAAAAGACAAAAAGTAAGTGTGAAGAACAACTTGGAGGTGTGCAAATCACTTTCCATAGCTGTCCTTGCTCGGTTTGAGGGGTTCTATGCACTTTGATTTCCAACAGCAACTTGGTCCAAGCGGTGCCAGACTGCCTTTTCGAAAAGTTGGTGGATCATTTCATTATCTTTTGCTTCCAAGCATTTCAACTGTTATGCACTTTACATAAAGTGGGTTGACAAATGGCAGTGTGCCTGTTCAAAAAAAAAAAAAAAAATGGCAGTGCGCCTTGCTGCATTACTTCAACGAGTGTGGTAGTCCCTAGCTCACAGTGGTGGGCCCATGTACTCTATTTTCACACAATGACCTATCAGATTGTTTGGTAGGCTCACCATCCACGCAATTTTTTGAAAAGGGGACCACTGCTTCACCTTGGCTTGTAGTAGTATATTTATGCGATTGCCCGATAAGCCGTGTGGTTACATGCCTTGTCAAGCCAAAGCCTTGACATGATTTATGGTAGGTTTTTTGGCCACAATGACTCATAAGAGCATGAAATTGACAAGGCATGCATGCCACGACATGGGCTCGACATGCCACCGGTAAAAAAACCACCCGACGGGTGTTGCCACCGACCAATCGCTTGAAAAACCACCCGATGGGTGCTTGACATGACTTGTGGTAGGTTGTTTGGCCACAATGACTCATAAGAGCATGGGCTTGACAAGGCATGCATGCCACGACATGGGGTCGACATGCCTCGACATTGGCTCGACAAGGCATGTCACGACATGGGCTTGACAAGGCATGCCACGACTTTGGCTTGACAAGGCATGCAACCACACGGCTTAACATGCCAAGACATTGGCACAAGGCATGCCACGACATGGGCTAGACAAGGCATGCATGCCACGACATGGGCTCGACATGCCATCGGTAAAAAAACCACCCGACGGGTGTTGCCACCGAGCAATCGCTTGAAAAACCACCCCATGGGTGCTTGACACGACTTATGGTTGGTTGTTTGGCCACAATGACTCATAAGAGCATGGGCTTGACAAGGCATGCATGCCACGACATGGGCTCGACATGCCACCGGTAAAAAAACCACCCGACGGGTGTTGCCACCGAGCAATCGCTTGAAAAACCACCCGATGGGTGCTTGACATGACTTGTGGTAGGTTGTTTGGCCACAATGACTCATAAGAGCATGGGCTTGACAAGGCATGCATGCCACGACATGGGCTCGACATGCCTCGACATTGGCTCGACTTGTGCCTGTCACCGGGCAATCGCTTGAAAATACCACCCCATGGGTGGTTGACAATACTTGTGGTAGGTTTTTTGGCTGCAATGCCTCATAACAACTCTCTAAAACATCACCTCAATGTGTGTTTCACAAAGGATAATTTTTTTCTTTTGAAACATCTATATTTTGATACTTTGAGGTTGGTTTTTCACATCTCTTTTCATTTATTACCTTCCAAATATTTTTATAATTAATGTGTAGAAGTAAGAAATTTTATTTGGGATTTTTCCTATTTTTATTGTATTTTTTCTTGATTTTTTATGGTTTACTTTGCAAATTAATTAATAATAAATAATCCTTTTGGAAAAAAAAAACTGAATTTTTTTGTGAAGGTGCTACAAAATGTTTTGAAGAAGTTCCAATTGGCACTTTGTTGAGAAAAACTCAATTTTTCACCGGGCAAGGAACGGCACGACTTGTGCCTGTCACCGGGCAATCGCTTGAAAATACCACCCCATGGGTGCTTGACAATACTTGTGGTAGGTTGTTTGGCTGCAATGCCTCATAAGAACTCTCTAAAACATCACCTCAATGTGTGTTTCACAAAGGATAATTTTTTTCTTTTGAAACATCTATATTTTGAGACTTTGAGGTTGGTTTTTCACATCTCTTTTCATCTATTACCTTCCAAATATTTTTATAATTAATGTGTAGAAGTAAGAAATTTTATTTGGGATTTTTCCTATTTTTATTGTATTTTTTCTTGATTTTTTATGGTTTACTTTGCAAATTAATTAATAATAAATAATCCTTTTGGAAAAAAAAAACTGAATTTTTTTGTGAAGGTGCTACAAAATGTTTTGAAGAAGTTCCAATTGGCACTTTGTTGAGAAAAACTCAATTTTTCACCGGGCAAGGAACGGCACGACTTGTGCCTGTCACCGGGCAATCGCTTGAAAATACCACCCCATGGGTGGTTGACAATACTTGTGGTAGGTTTTTTGGATGCAATGCCTCATAAGAACTCTCTAAAACATCACCTCAATGTGTGTTTCACAAAGGATAATTTTTTTCTTTTGAAACATCTATATTTTGAGACTTTGAGGTTGGTTTTTCACATCTCTTTTCATTTATTACCTTCCAAGTATTTTTATAATTAATGTGTAGAAGTAAGAAATTTTATTTGGGATTTTTCCTATTTTTATTGTATTTTTTCTTGATTTTTTATGGTTTACTTTGCAAATTAATTAATAATAAATAATCCTTTTGGGAAAAAAAAAACTGAATTTTTTTGTGAAGGTGCTACAAAATGTTTTGAAGAAATTCCAATTGGCACTTTGTTGAGAAAAACTCAATTTTTCACCGGGCAAGGAACGGCACGACTTGTGCCTGTCACCGGGCAATCGCTTGAAAATACCACCTCATGGGTGCTTGACAATACTTGTGGTAGGTTGTTTGGCTGCAATGTCTCATAACAACTCTCTAAAACATCACCTCAATGTGTGTTTCACAAAGGATAATTTTTTTCTTTTGAAACATCTATATTTTGAGACTTTGAGGTTGGTTTTTCACATCTTTTTTCATCTATTACCTTCCAAATATTTTTGTAATTAATGTGTAGAAGTAAGAAATTTTATTTGGGATTTTTCCTATTTTTATTGTATTTTTTCTTTATTTTTTATGGTTTACTTTGCAAATTAATTAATAATAAATAATCCTTTTGGAAAAAAAAAACTGAATTTTTTTGTGAAGGTGCTACAAAATGTTTTGAAGAAGTTCCAATTGACACTTTGTTGAGAAAAACTCAATTTTTCACCGGGCAAGGAACGGCACGACTTGTGTCTGTCACCGGGCAATCGCTTGAAAATACCATCCCATGGGTGCTTGACAATACTTGTGGTAGGTTGTTTGGCTGCAATGCCTCATAAGAACTCTCTAAAACATCACCTCAATGTGTGTTTCGCAAAGGATAATTTTTTTCTTTTGAAACATCTATATTTTGAGACTTTGAGGTTGGTTTTTCACATCTCTTTTCATCTATTACCTTCCAAATATTTTTATAATTAATGTGTAGAAGTAAGAAATTTTATTTGGGATTTTTCCTATTTTTATTGTATTTTTTCTTGATTTTTTTTTATTTTTTATGGTTTACTTTGCAAATTAATTAATAATAAATAATCCTTTTGGAAAAAAAATCTGAATTTTTTTGTGAAGGTGCTACAAAATGTTTTGAAGAAGTTCCAATTGGCACTTTGTTGAGAAAAACTCAATTTTTCAAAAAAATGGCTAGTACGCTCCTCGGACGAAAAGATGTTTCTTCCTGCCACATGGGGAAAAGCTCAAGATGCATATATAAAGGGGGGTGGTCTCCCTCTTTGCCAAGCCAAGGCCAGCCATGCCGGCTGCCTTGGCACTACCTGGGCATGCCCACACGGCATGTGCTGGGCACTTTGGCTTCGATGCCAAGTGCAAACACATGCCCGGGGGTAATGCACGGAAAAAAGACCGAAATACCCCTGTGGGTAACGAAATGAGCCGACGGGTATTGAAATGAGCCGCCGGGTAACGAAATGAGCCGATCTTTGGGCAATCAAAGGCATTTCGGGTTCAATGCCTCGTGCTATCGAGACCCATGAGTAATGAACAAAAAAATGACCGAAATGCCCCTGTGGGTAACTAATAGAGCCTGACGGGTCACGAAATGAGCCGACAACCGTGCTAGGAAAGGCATTTTGGCACCAGATGGCCACATTCTTTGGGTAATCGCTGAAAACATGACCCGATGCGTTCTTGTTGCCGAGTACCCGCTCGTCCAGGCTTAGCGAGGCAATGTGGGGTCGCTCCAGGCTTGCGAGGCAATGTGGTCGCTTGCGTCCAGGCTTAGCGAGGCAATGTGGTCGCTTGTGTCCAGGCTTAGCGAGGCAATGTGGTCGCTCCCCAGGCTTAGCGAGGCAATGTGGTCGCTACCCAGGCTTTAGCGAGGCAATGTGGTCGCTCCCCAGGCTTAGCGAGGCAACGTGGTCGCTCCAGGCTTAGCGAGGCAAGGCTAAATGGTTGCCCTCCATGCTCGACAAGGCTAGGAATGATGGTTGTCATGAAGCATCTCAATCGACACCGCGAAGTGCGCAGCATGCTATTCCTCCGTGATGCATTGGTGTCCTCGCACGGTGAGCATGCTTGGTTATACGGCTTAAGGTGCCTCAGTCCCAAGTGTGTGCATAGGGGATACCTCCTTGTTGAGAGGAAGCAGGCTCGCCCGAGTGTCGATCGAAATGCTTCGCGTCGCCTGTTGCAAGGGCAGCTGCAAAGGCTTGCATGGATGTCGTCTGTTTGGTCCCGCGATTTCACCCGAGGCATGCTTGCTCGATGCCGGTGGTATCACCGTGTCACGAAAGTGTGTAGTAGCGCTTATGGCGCGAGGCGCATTAGTAGTGGTGTTGTGATGCCAAGGGCTTGGGCGGGATATTCCTTGGTTTTCTAAAAGACGTCATGCATTGCTATGCGTTTGTTGTTCTAATGGAACAGGCGGCACGCCTTGCCAAAGGAGATACATTGTCGATAGATTGTGCGAACGTCCTACCGGCAAGTAGTGCTTTTGGTCGGCCTTGGATCTCCTTTGGCTATGGCACGCCCCCCCCGGTCCCTCCCCTGAAAAAGCTTGTCACCTTATTGTGTCAAGCCTGCTACCTTGATGACGCATTGGTGTTTCCTCGGGGAAACCTACTGTAGACACCCCAATTTTGAACCCGAGATGCGCTCGAGCATTTCCAATGATGAAACGGACCAATCATGACTACCTGGAACTTGTGAGAGTGACTTGAACTTGATCAAAATTAACCAAACAGGAACCAAAACAGCTCAAACCAACCCAAGTAGTGTTGAACCAAGCCAAGCCAACAATTGCCTTCAAGCACCTTGAGCGCTCAAGCTCTGGGCCTTGAGCGCTCAACCCTAACAGGACACATTGAGCGCTCAAGCCCGTAACCTTGAGCGCTCAACCCTAGGAAGACACATTGAGCGCTCAAGCCCGTAACCTTGAGCGCTCAACTCTGAACCAGTCAGGAATCTGCAGAATATCTAATCATGAGATTTTCTGCATGGGAGCGTCTAAGGTGATCTTCTACGATCCTTATGCGTACTATACAGCCTAAATCTACTCCTAAACTACTCCTAAGCTACCCCTAACCCACTTTCAAAAAAACAAAACCCACTTCCTCTCTCTCCTCTCCTGCCTCCCACTCACTGTATAAATCCACCCACTACCCCTGGTTTGAGGGGTAATCAGTTCACACACTCCAGCTCCTAAAATCCTCCAGAAAATCGATCATCTCTCTCTCTCTCTACAAAACCACTCTTTTACCATCAAAACCACTAGCAAAACCACTCTTTAAATCCCGAAATTCGATCCTTGATCATCAACCAATCACCTACATTGTCCAATTCGTCCTGAATACTAACCAAAAACATTCACAATCATCCATCCACAAGCCCCGAAATCAAGTTCAAGTCATAATCATTTCCAAAAGGTAGTAAAACATGTGATTTACTCACTGTTTTGATCCATCTGAGGAAGACCAGTGAGTTCAAACAAGCTCTTATGCTTGCATTGAACTCACAAGAGGTCTAAAAGTTATTTAAAAGCATTCTTCAAATTTGTAATTTCAACAGGGGTTGAGCTCTCAATCCTTAGGCCTTGAGCGCTCAAGCCCAGGTCTGAACAGTTTCTGTTTTGCAAACTTTTGTGCTTTCTTTTAGTGTTGATCGTTATTTAATAGCTACCTGTGCTCATGTAACTTTCAAAACAGTTTATTTCTACCTTAAAATCACATGCATGAACATCGATTAGCCATTTAATGATGATCAAACACCATGATATTTGCAAATCTCATAATTAAGAGTAGAACAGTGCCTGTTCAACTACAAATGCTTTTAATCTGCATTCTTACTTCCCCTGAGGATCATTGTAAAATTTATTTTCAAGTCAGAAGCCTGAAAGCTATATTATGGCTTGAGCGCTCAAAGTCATTCCTTTGAGCGCTCAAGCTGTTCTATGGCCATTTGTTGGTTGCCGGATGATTCGATGATGGATCAAGGGTTAATTCCTTTCTGATGTGTGGGCATTGTTATGTTTGTGCTTGTAGTCTGAATCTCCCTCTCGTATACTCTTTTGGGTGTTTTCCCTTGTAAATTTTGTGATGCTTCTTCTCTTTTCATCAATCTTTAAGAAATCAAACACTTGTGTTTAAATTAGTTTATCTGTAAAAAGTGTTTATAAATGTTGAATCTTACAAAGAATGAGAAGAGAAGCCATAAGAGAAGGATCGAACCCATAGGAGTCCGAAACTGGTTTGAGCGCTCAATCCATGAGCCTTGAGCGCTCAAACTGGTTTAGGGAGGTTGAGCGCTCAAGCCATCATCTTTGAGCGCTCAACCCTCATTTTGGGATTCAGATTATAAGTTGATCAAAGTGAGTTTCATGGTCATAATTCCTGGAATTGTTGTATAGTTTCTGTAATTCTTTATTCCTTGTAAATAGTTGTATTATTTCTCTTTGTTATTGTCATCATCACTCACGTAGATCATGCGCACAAGCATCCACTTTAAATTTGTATTTTTATGCTTTCTCATTGTTTACATGATTCCCGTCCCCCGATTCCCCGTTTACATGAATAAATCAAATTTCAAATATTTCCAAAATCCCACAAAATATTGAGTAGAGACCGGTTCATGAACCGGGCGAGAGGGGTGCCGTAAAACCCTTCCCCTCTCGTAACCAAACCCCCGAATCCGAGAAATCTTTGGTTTTATCAAGATCAGTGAAATCTTTTTCGACGGGCAATGAGTCGTATTTTTATCGGTTTCTCGGGTTCGGACCTAAAATCCGGGTGGCGACTCTAACAACAATCTTCAATCTTTTCGAAGCGCGAACCGCACCGAATCCCCGTGGGCCGTCCACAAGCTGGCGACTCCGCTAGGGACTCTGGTTAATATATATTTTATTTAATAACACTTGTGCAATTTTTATTACACTCGTGTAATTTTATTGAAATATGTGTTAATCAAAGTGGGTTTAATTCAAAAGATGTTTTGTGGGATTTTTCAAATGTTTGAAATTTGATTTTGCATTACACTTGCATGGTTCTTAGCCCCGCTGGCGTGTTTTGGCAATCCTGCCCGGCTTGCCGGTGACAGGGAATCCCGAAATGCCCAGCAGCCCTCGACCGTGATAAATCACATCGTCACTATCGTTTTTAACGGTAGGAGGCGGTTTTGATTTTGAGTCCGGGGTACCCTCAGTGACCAAAACCGGCCTTTGCATGTAATTAGCAATAGAACCCTACGTTTAGCAACCCACCCGTGCGCTAAGTTTACATGCTCCATCTTGTTACGTGCTATGTGTTACCGCTTTTCTCGCCATGCCATGTTGCATTCATGCATTTGCTTTGTAAATAGTCGTCGCGAGCGTCGTTTGTATAGATTTTCTGTGTAGATATTTCATTTGATTTTAGTGCCTTTGCGGCAATTAGTAGGAAGTTGCCTCGACCCGATGATGAGTCGTGCATCCCATGTGCACGTTGTTCTTACAAGTTAGCCTTTAGGACGGCCGGACGTGGGAGAATTTGGATTGTCGAAATTCCTAAACACTGATCTAGACGGGTTTAAGGGACCTTGGCCCGAGGAGGGACAATCGCCCTTAGGCTTCCGATCTTAGATCGTTGTCGGAATACGCGCGGACCAGAATTTCCCAAATCCGACCATCCGATATCAAGGGCTTATCGCTTAAAAGAAAACTTGAGGATCAGGGCAATCTTCCAAAGCTGTCACAAAATCCATATATTTGCATAGTATAAGTGGGGGGGTTGACTCGGCCCGATGATGAGTCGTGCATATCATACGCACGTTGTTCTTACAAGTTAGCCTTTAGGGCGGCCGGACGTGGGAAAATTTGGATTGTCGAGATTCCTAAACACTGATCTAGACGGGTTTAAGGGACCTTGGCCCGAGGAGGGACAATCGCCCTTAGGCTTCCGATCTTAGATCGTTGTCAGAATACGCGCGGACCAGAATTTCCCAAATCCGACCATCTAATATCAAGGGCTTATCGCTTAAAAGAAAACTTGAGGATCAGGGCAATCTTCCAAAGCATTCGAATACAGTCTAGGAGACTTTAAATCCACGGAGTTTGAGATACCTCCGGTGTTGGCCGTGCCCAAACGGCCGCCCGTGATTCAAACTAGCCTTGAGATCATTAGTATCTGGATTGCAACATCCAAATTGCTTTGTCTCGGATGGCCCAGAAAAGTGATTGGCTCTGATTCCAACAAAGCTTGGAATTTAACCTACTGAGTAATGGCCTACCCGGGGTGTTGGAAAATCTTCTGTGCAATGATCTTAAGTGAGATTTGGATCCGGTAGACTAACCCTAGGTTGTACATAAAGTCTAGGAGACTTTAAATCCGTGGAGTTTGAGATACCTCCGGTGTTGATCGTGCCCAAACGGTCGCCCGTGTTTCGGACTAACCTTAGAACCGCCTGTATCTGGATGGCGGCACCTCATTGCTTTGTCTCGGATGGTCAAGAAAAGCGCTACGGCGTCAACATTTAGGATTTAGGTTGAAACGCCGTACTCGCCGAGTAACGACTGACCCGTGGTGTTGATACAATCTTTTGTGCAAACGGTTCCAAGTGAGATCCGAAATCGGTAGATTAACCCTAAGGCTAGAAGTAGGTTTAACTCCGTGAGTTGAGAAGAGATGAGACGATAGTGAGCATCGGTAAAATCATTCTTTCATATGCATAGTAAACACATCGAGTACGCACCTGAGTCAAGCTTTTGCTTTATGTCCAGTTCTTAAACCATTGGGCCTGCCAAGAAGAAGAAGACCTTACCTGTTTGGATTCGACCTCCCGGACAAAGATTGTCTAGATCCCTATCACCGAAGTCCGAAGCAAGTATGTCGGCTGAACAGGAACAAGACCCCCCTAACGAGTTTGAACAACTGAGGAAGGAAATGCATGATGAAAGGGTTCGGAATGACACCCGAGTCGCCCAACTCATGGCTATCATGTTAAACATTCAGAGCCGACTCCCCCCGCCTCAGCAGCAAATACCCGATGGTGGACCTAGGAATCAAGAGGTCCCAAATGACGAACATCCGGAACAACCCCCTCCTCCTGAAAATCCCCAATTGGCTGAAATGCTAGCTAAGATACTCAAACTGGAAGAATCTGTGGCCAAGAATGAGAAGCGAGCCATCACTGGTTTCGACATGAACAAACTCTGTATTTTCCCAGGCGCAAAGCTCCCCAAAAAGTTCAAGCATGTGGACTTTGAGAAATTCGATGGGACTGGGGATCCGAGGGGACATATTCAGGCATATGTAAGCTCCCTCTCACTACAAGAAGTCGATGAGCCCGCCATGGCACAAATGTTTCACGAGACTCTCACAGGGCCTGCACTCCAATGGCTTTTGTCACTCGATATCTCGAAGAGACAGACTTGGGAAGAAATGGTGGCTGCTTTTATTAAGCAATATGAGTACAATGTCCAGCTTAAAGTCACTACTCGCGAACTCGAGAGTATCAAGATGAAAGAGAAAGAGTCATTCGCAGACTTTGTGAAGAGATGGAGAACAAAGGCTGCACAAATGACCGATCGTCCCAGTGATAAAGATCAAATGCGCATCATAACCAAGAACCTCCAACCAGATTTGGCCCATTACATGGTGACGGCCCAAGCGCGTAATTTTGAGACTTACTTTGAAACGAGCTTGACGATTGAAGAAGCCTTGCAAAGTGGGATGTTGAAGAAAGGAGATCCAATCCCCAAACCCAAGCGCAATTACATTGGAAACACTTCTTCTCTGTATGCAAATCCTAGTTACACAACCGGCACCTCATCTAATCCCATGAATCACCAATCTCATAGAACAGAACCCATAAATGCCATTTTGTCTCAACCGACCCAATCAGCTCAAACACCGCTAAGCCAAAGAGGACGGCGTGTCTTCACCCCTCTCCCTCTGCCTCTACCAGTCATTTTTGAGCGACTTGTTCAGCAAGGAAAAATTAAACCCCTCCAACCAACTCCACCTCCACAAAATCCCCCGCCAACTTACAACCCAAACACATTCTGTGTTTTCCATCAAACACCTGGCCATCCCACTGAAAGGTGCCAACGTCTGCGTCATGAGATTCAAGATCTCATTGACAATAAGCAAATTCGAGACCCTACTGAAAAGCCCAATGTTGTCACCAATCCTTTGCCAACCCATAAAAGGAACGGTAACGTAAGCCAGATAATCCTCAACTCCACTCAAAAGGGCCAAAACCCCACTCCATTTGACCCAAGCCAATTCATTGTACCAGAAACAGACCCTAAACCCATTGTGCCCATACCAGATGAATGCGAGGCGTGCTTTCTTGATGCACATTTGGATCCTACAATATGGCAAGAATGGGGTGATTTGATAATGGCTATGGAGGCTCGAGAGTATGAGCAGATGGTGGCCGGTAATCTGGTGAACGAAGAAGTTTGGCCACAAAATGAACAGCTTAATGAAGAACCCCCACTTGATGCCATGATGAACCTACTTCTAAATCCAATGATTGAAGATCCACTTGATGGGCTCATGTTCCCTAACCTTCTTGAACCATTTCCGTTGGTACAAGATCAACCACCTGTGGAGGAAGGACAAGGACAGAATTGGCAAGAGGAAAACGAGGTACTCCATATTGCACAGGAAGATGAATGGGATCCCACGCCCAATGAATGGCAGCTCTTGGACCCCAATGATCCATTGGATGGATCTACACTCCCCATGTTCTTTGAAGAAGCTTATTTTTCGATGCCACCATTGTGGGAGGGTCGCCCTGATTTCTCCATGATGAGTGAACATGCTATAAACCGAATGACGGAAGGAATAGAGTTCACGCCATACGATTACATAGTCGATGAAAATCTCCCAGCACCCCAAGTGCAAATCCCGGAAGATTATAACATCATGATGTTGAACGATGGTTTGCCCGATGTCTGGGGACAGCAAATGGAGGGGAATAGTGTGGCTAATGTATGGGCCAATCCGAATGGAGAAATAGCACTCGCACCACTGTGGGTTGGAAATGATGAGGTCTGGGCAGTTAACAAAGCAACAATGGAGAACGGAGATGTATGGAGCGAAGCAACGGTGGAAAGGATTACCAAGGGCTTGGAAAAAGCTAGCATTGAAAAAGGAAAGAGAAAGGCGGAAGGCGATTTAGTTGACCTTTATACCGACTACACCGACTTGTGGGGGGATGATATTGATTCAGTTCTTCATCTTCTTCGAAGCGGACGGTTCTATCAGCCGCCTCAAATGTACACCGAAAGTACCTCTAACCCACCTCTTAACTCCCTAAATCAGCCACCTTATAACCCAACTCCGCAGAATAACTCAATTCCACCAAACAACCCCATTGACCCAATCACTAACCCTACCGACTTTCAAACTCTTTTTAACCTACCAGCTAACCAATCCCATGCTACCTCTGCAACCAACAGTCGCGCGCCTCGTTCAAAACCCCCACCAACCACTGAAGAGAATCCCATCCAAAAGCAACTCGAGAAAACCCCGGCTGCCTTAACCATTTGGGGACTACTCATGAGTTCCAGCAAGCATAGACAGAAACTTGCTCAAGCATTGTCTTGTATGGAGATTGCTCCTGATATCACTCCTGAAGCCATGATGGCCGCCATTTCTACCAAACCTACCATTACCATTAAACCTACCAAGCATGTCGTAACCTTTACCGAAGCCGACCTACCGCTCGAAGGGACGGATCACAACAAACCCTTGCATGTCACCATGAAGTGCATGGGGAAATGGATCCCGGTGGTGTTAATAGATAACGGATCTGCACTCAACGTCTGTCCCCTCCGAACAGCCTTATGCTTGGGACTCAAGCCAAAAGATTTCACGCCATCTGATCTCACTGTTCGAGCTTATGACAACACGCGTTGTAGTGTGCTTGGAACGGTTGAAATGGAGATTGCTGCAGAGCGGTTTAAATCAACCGTAGAGTTTCATGTACTCGAGATCCCGGCTTCGTTCAATTTGTTGCTAGGACGTCCTTGGATGCATCGTCCCGATATTATGGCAGTTCCATCCACTCTACATCAGAAGGTTCTACTTGGTTTGGAAAGTGGAACAATTGCTCTCTACGGAGACACAGGCATTCGTCCTCATGCTGAAGATAATGCTCCCTTACTAGAAATTATGCATGATGAGAATGATGTCCAACTCGGGGGTTTCGCTTTTGATACGTCTGGCGGAGTGTTCACGTTACGCATTGATGATGATTTCTCAATCAGCACCACCGTCCTTGAAATGATGAGAAGGATGTCCTATCTGCCAGGGACTGGTTTGGGTCGAACTCACCAGGGGGTGGCTCAGTTTCCTGAATTCCCTTCTCAACGAGGCCGTTTCGGGTTAGGATATGAGCCCACATTGAAAGAGATGCAAAGAGGAAAGATCAATAAGGCCAGCACCAGTACAAACCGCCAGATTCGCTTTGTCAAAGAAGGATCAAATGAACCATACCGCGGTCAATCTGAGCCATTTGTAAATGAAATAAGCGGAGAGGTGCACCCTGGATTTGAGATCTTTGCTAATGATGCTTGGGATAGCGAAGATGAGCATGAAAAGGTCGAGCAATTGGTGAAAGACCTTAAAATAGACTGGATGGAGGCTTTGGATGGTGGGATCTTGATGTCAATGTTCGAGGAGGTCAGTCTAACAGGTAAGGATAAAGAAGAGCCAGCAGTGATGATGCTTGGACAAGAGGCATTCGAAGACCCCAGCGTGCTGATAGTGGATGCAGTCGGAGAGTACAAGAATTGCACTTTCACTCCTGTTGTAAAATTTACTGATGCATTCACTAAGCTAGAATCCGAGTCTGAGTTAGAGTATGAATTTGACTGTGAGTCGGAGTTTGTGCCTCATGGCCCTCCACATCGCCATTTCTATTTTGAATTTGAGTCTGATGCCATGTACTGCGCCCCGGAGGGCTTTGTTAATGAAATGGATGGTGATTTCGCTTACTTTGTTGTTCCCGAAATAAATTGTGTTGACCCCGACGATGATGAGATTGAGTTCGAGGGAGAAATACCCAAAGAACTTAAGTCTCTAATTGAAAGGGAAAATGAAAGGCATGCTCAGCCAATAAAAGAAGAAGTTATTTCAATAAAATTGAGAGATGAGGAAAATCCTCGCATGGTTCAAATCGGTTCCGGGCTATCTTCGGAGGAACAAAAATTGCTCATTGATTTACTTAAAGAATTCGAAGATGTTTTCGCTTGGTCCCACGCAGATATGCCCGGAATCGATCCTGAAATTGTGCAACACCGAATTCCCTTGTACCCTGATGCAAAACCAGTGAAACAGAAATTGAGGAAAATTAGGCCGGATTGGGTAGAAAAGGTCAAGGAAGAAGTCACCAAGCAATTCAATGCCGGTTTTCTGATGGTAACTGAATATCCACAGTGGGTAGCAAACATTGTGCCGGTACCCAAGAAAGATGGAAGAGTCAGGGTGTGTGTAGATTTCAGAGATTTGAACAAAGCTAGCCCAAAGGACGACTTTCCCCTGCCCCACATTGACGTATTGGTGGACAACACAGCGGGGCACGCTCTGCTGTCATTCATGGATGGGTTCTCGAGTTACAACCAGATCCTGATGGCACCAAAAGATCGAGAGAAAACAACTTTCACCACTGAATGGGGAACGTTCTGTTATCGGGTTATGCCGTTTGGACTGAAGAATGCTGGGTCAACCTACCAACGAGCCGCTACAGCCTTATTACATGATATGATGCACAAAGAAGTCGAGGTGTATGTAGATGATATGATTGTAAAAGCGAAGGAAAGGGAAGGTCATCTCCCGGCACTGCGCAAATTCTTCGAAAGGATTCGTAAGTACCGAATGCGCCTCAATCCACAAAAGTGCACGTTTGGGGTCACTGCTGGAAAGATGTTGGGATTCATGATCACCACCAGGGGAATCGAAGTCGATCCGTCAAAAATCAAAGCCATTCTCGATATGGAGCCACCCCGGACAGAAAAAGAGGTACGGAGCTTTCTTGGGAAAATCCAGTTCATCAGCAGATTCATCGCGCAAAGTTAACATCGACTTGCGAGCCGATGTTTCGTTTATTGAAGAAAGGAACACCATTCAAGTGGGATGACAAGTGCCAAAAAGCATTTGAGTCAATCCGGCAGTACCTTCAAAGTCCCCCAGTGTTGATGCCACCGACACCTGGAAAACCTTTCATCTTATATCTATCAGTAACACAATCTGCAATGGGCTGCATGTTGGCACAAGAAGGCGAAGCAGGAATCGAGAAGGCGGTATATTATCTGAGTAAGAAGATGGTTGGGGCCGAAGAGAGATACACACCTCTGGAGAAAACCTGTTGGGCCCTTGTGTGGGCCTCCAAGAAGCTAAGGCACTACATGTTAGCTTATTCGGTAGTGTTGATTTCTCGAATGGACCCTCTCAAATATCTGTTCGAAAAACCAGCACTCACTGGAAAACTAGCACGATGGTTACTTCTGTTGGCTGAATTTGAACTCAAGTATGTAACAAGAAAATCAGTGAAAGGCAGGGCTGTTGCAGAATTCCTGGCAGATCACCCGATTGAAGGACCAGAAGATACAGAGTTTCAATTCCCCGATGAGCATGTCATGGTGGTGTCAGATGATGTTTGGAAGCTGTACTTCGATGGAGCAGCAAATCAGAAAGGATTTGGGATCGGCATACTGCTAGTTTCACCAGAAGGGCCGCACATTCCCCTTTCTTTCAAGTTAAATTTCGAAGTAACGAATAACCAGGCAGAATATGAAGCATGTATTGTTGGAATGGAAGCTGCTCTTGAAATCAGGGTGAAGAAGTTGGAAGTGATTGGGGATTCAAATCTGGTGGTTTCTCAAGCCAACGGTGATTGGAAAGTGCGGGAAGAAAAGTTGAAGCCATACCACAAGGATCTCGATGATCTGATTCATCAATTTGAGCAAGTAACCTTTACTCATATACCGAGGATGAAGAATCAGTTCGCTGATGCACTTGCAACCCTAGCATCAATGGTAGAATTGCCTGTAGGGGTAAGAATGAGGCCAATCATGATCGAGCAAAGAAATAGGCCAGCCTATGAATATGTGATGAATATTGAAGAAAGTGATGATGGTCTGCCTTGGTATCATGATATCTGGAATCTGGTCGAGAAAGGAGAATACCCGGAAGGAGCAAGTAAGAAGGATCGAATAGCATTGCAAAGGCTAGCGTCACAATACATCATCTGCGGTGGAAGGTTGTATAAAAGGTCATACTGTGGCATGCACAAGCTCTGCATCTATGGTGACAACATAGAGAGGGTAATGGAGGAGATCCATGAAGGGATCTGTGGTCCCCACATGAGCGGATTAATGATGGCAAAGAAGATTCTGAGACAAGGATATTTCTGGTTAACCATGGAAACGGATTGCGTTCAGTATGTGCGAAGATGTCATAAGTGCCAGGTCCACGCTAACCTCATGCACGTCCCACCGTCTGAACTTCACACAATGGCAACGCCTTGGCCTTTCTCAGTATGGGGAATAGACGTGATCGGGAAAATCACGCCGCCAGCATCAAATGGACACAAGTTTATATTGGTGGCAATCGATTACTTCACGAAATGGGTAGAGTTAGCTTCTTATGCCACATTGACCGCAGTACAAGTGGCCCATTTCATCAAGCAGAACATCATTTATCGGTACGGGGTTCCTAATGCCTTCGTATCAGACAATGGTGTGCATTTCAAAGGAAGGGCAGCAGAAGTACTCGAAGAGTTCAACGTTCAAGTGCATAAGTCAACAGTGTACAGGCCACAAACTAACGGAGCAGTAGAAGCAGTAAACAAGTCAATCAAGAGTATCTTGGAGAAAACCATCAAATCGTCTAGGGATTGGCATGAAAAGCTGCCATTGGCATTATGGGGATACCGCACCTCTATCCGGACTCCAACAGGGGCAACGCCCTATTCTTTGGTCTATGGTATGGAGGCGGTACTTCCCATTGAGCTTGAAGTGCCATCCTTAAGGGTGATAATAGAAAGTGAAATCGATGAGGCTGACTGGTTGAGTGACAGATTCGCAGAACTAATGTTGTTTGATGAGAGGAGGCTGCGGGCACTATATCACATTCAGGGATATCAGAGAAGGATTGCCCGCGCATTCAACAAGAAGGTAAAATCCAGGGATTTAATCGAAGGAGATATGGTGGTAAAGGAGATTCGGGCACCAATATTTGATCCACGGGGAAAATTCAGGCCGAAATGGGCAGGACCATACATCATCAAAACTATCCTCGACGGTGGGGCAGCAGTGATCCTCGATCTGGATGGCAACGAGTTCAGCAATCTTGTCAATCTGGACCAACTCAAACGATATTACCCCTGAGAGATGCTCGTTGGGCAGAAAATCGCAAGGGCGAGCTGACCCAAGCAAAAATCAGAGCAAGCCTGCCAGGCCGAAAACCCACATTGGGCGGGCTAGGCAAAATCTAAGGCAAAAATTCAAAAAGAGCTCATTGGACCGAAAACCTGAAAAGGCGGTACCAAGTAAAATTCAGAGCGCAAAAGGAGAGTGCTAATACCCGAGTGAACCTTTGCCTGAACTACGTCATGACCTGATTCCTTGAAAAAGGATACGTAGGCAACCCTATTCTGGGGTTCGGTCTAAATCCGATGAGTTGGTCCCCATTTCCGCAAAATCCGAAGGAGATAGCATATGGAATCAAATGAACCAAGAGGGGGAAACCCTTCATCGTTCAATTTTATTCAAATTACTTCTTCGATTACATAAGCTGAGCATAAAAAAAAAAAAAAAAAAAAAAAACATTTATTCCGGGAAACAGCCCAGTGAGTCGAAAAGAAAGTTGCGCTAATTTTTTCGGCGTACTGCCCTCATCTGCATCCTCATCCAATCTCTATAGTGCCTGTTCAGATGAATGGTTGGGTAGGGATCGGGGGCCCAAATGACCCTTTGCCTCCAGGAAGTGCGGTAACGCTAAAAAATGGAATGTTTGAATGAGGGAAGGCTGAAAGTAGCAGGAACTGTATACTCCACCTCTTGGCGAATGCAATATTGACGAAGAATGCGTTGTGGAAAATAATATGCATACCCCTGTAATCCTGCCAAGACCACCCATGTGTCTCCCATATGATTGGCCGTCATGTCCGGCAAAGGTAACCAATGGCATCTCCATGCAATGTGATCCTCCTCCAATGACCTGAAGAAGTCAGTCCATTCATCTTCATCAGCCTCCTCATGCACAAATGGCCTACCCACCCAAGTTCGAGGCTCATAAACCCAATCACCTGCTGGCTCCCTCAAAAGCCCAACCTTGTCACATAACCACACCTGCAATCCAAAAACATCCAAGCCAAAGTCAAAACCCAGTCAAATAACCAAAATCCCCAAAACCAAAACATCCAAACCAAATAAATCAAACCTGAAGCAAAAGCGGACTTCCGGCAAATATGTCTGTTCTCCCAGCCTTGACCGCATCCAAACCCATGATTGTCTCAGCCAAAACTAAGGGAACCACATCCCTCCGTTGTTCAATTTGAGCAGCAACACCGACAATGGCAGAACTAGGATGGCCATCATATGGGACCAACAAATACAATGCCAAGAGACACATGCAAAGTGCAAACATGCGTCGATTTTGAACGGTAAAGTCTAGAAGATCACCTGTAGGGCCATAATCTGTGAAGAGACGAAGGACATTGAGGGTCTCATTGCGAATCAAGAAACGCGCAGCGCCGTTCCCTAGACCAAGTTTTCTACTGAGAATGTTGGCGTAGTTCTGGCGGATAGGTGGTATGACGGGATCTGCGAAAGCGTTACCGCCAAGGTATGCTTGGAATTCCTCAACGGTTGGACAAAGCTCCTGCAGGCCAAAACGGAACACGTGGAGCTCTGAATCCCAACAACGAACGGCGGCACGCAAAAGATCTTGGCGGATAGGGAAAGTGTGGAGGTGGCGAAGAGCATTAAGCCCAAGACCTCGAAAATTGAACCAATCAATGTTGTCGAGGCTAGCAACCCAAGTGTTAATGACGGAAGGGTCAAGGGCAGCCATGGGGAAGTGATGAAAAACGGACAAAGGGAATATATGGAGAAAAGAATGAAAAGTTGGTATAGAGATGATATGTGAGAAATGCTTGATGATACATGGTATTTATAGGAGAGTTGGGAGGAATCTTACAAATTTGCCATGCAACATTGGAAATCATAGATTACATTTTCAAGATGGTCAAATGAATGTTTTCAAAGTATTTTTGTTGGAAAATTTGAAAAGGCATTGGAAATGCATGGCATTTGTGGGGAAAAGGTGAAAAGACCTTGGGAAGGTGATGTTTAAGGCTTGGGGGATGTCATAACAGAGCAACAAGTCGTTTGGGGCAGAGAAAACCATGCAAAAGGGTCCAAAGATGCATTGGGAAGCAGCACTACAAACCTGCCCAGCACAGACATTGAGCGCTCAATGCCAGAGAGTTAAGCGCTCAAACCCCTCAGACCACATTGAGTGCTCAATGCCATGAGGTTGAGCGCTCAACCCCCTCTGGACCACCTTGAGCGCTCAACCCACATTGAGCGCTCAAGGCCTACAGAAACAGCAGCAGACAGCAGCAGCAGTACTTTGGTCCGTTCGATGCCCGAAACCTCTTCTAAGCCTCCTAACCCTCAACCAACACCTAGGCCAAGTCCCAACGGGTATTTATGACTTCACGGAGTGTCCCGTTTCTCGAATTATCAAGCCGATACTGGAGTGGGTAAAATCTGATTACCCTACTACTAGGCATAAACACGTGCCTATGGCAGTCACCACGAAAGGGTGAATAGCTCGGCACCACATAGAGTGTTCGTGGGCCCTATGCCGAGCTGTCTTGGTCATGAGTAAGGCCAGAACGACAGGAGTGAACTAACATACCAGGATGTGCCAGCTCGGTGTAAGTCATAAGGGGATGCCCTTGGTACGGCCGAGCTAGGGGAGCTACGGGTAAAGCTTAAGCGGCATTCTGGAATACATGGACTCAGCTCGGCGTGAGTAGCTGAGTTATGTACGTATCATGCCGAGCTATGAGGAAGCACGGCACTGCCACGAATAAGGCGGTGAGACATTCCAGAAAAATTCTACAACGGTTCCTTATGAGATAAGGAGTAATCCCGTGAAATAAGGGATTAATATGGCAGTCCTAATATGATTAGGAATGGGCCACTTATAGGAAGAAGTCCTATTAGGAAACAGATTCCTAAAGGGAATAGGAAACGGGGGCACGAGATGCCTAATGTGATGAACATCTACACCTATAAATACAGCACTATGACCATGACAAAAGGTACGCTGTGAAACCTATTTTCATACGCATTGTGATTTGAGAATTCAAGTACGTGATACTAACTTAGGCATCGGAGGGCCTTTGCCAACGAGAGGCAAAGGTGCTCTAACCCTTTTTCTGTCTTGCAGATCCAGGGCTGAATCAAGGAAGCACGTGATCCAGGGTTACGTGGAATTTTCCCCGTACAATTGGCGCCGTCTGTGGGAAACTACCAAAAAAGCTCGATCTTTCTCAAACGAAGATTAACAATGGTGCTTTCAGAGCCTCTTTTGTGCACTCCACGAAGGCAGGACGTAGAAGGTGACGGTACCACGCTTGTGTATACTACGAGAAAGAGCACAAGGGTGGACAAAACCCCCGCAGTACTAAAAGCACCACAGAAAAAACCAGCAACAAAGAGGTTTGACATAGGGAGTATCCCTGAGATTCCAAAATTCAGGGGTACACACCTAATACGCCATGGTTCTCCAAGGGCGAGACACTCAAAAACACCACCAAGAGGTGGGGAGGCCTCCACCCGACGTGAACGGGACAGAAGCCCCCCAAGAAGGGATGGTCACAGGCACACAAGGAATCGAGAGAGGGAAGATAGCCTTGACAGAAAAGAGCAAGAGGCAGAAGAATTGGCCCGTGAAGTCACTCGACGGGAACGAGAGATTCAGGACCTGAAGAAACAACTCCAGGAAAAAGAGAAAGACTTACGTTCACGGACGAGATCCGTGCATTATGAGGGAAAGGATCGTCACCATAACAGGGCCTCCACCGACCGAGCTGCCTCTCCACGAAAAAGGAGAGACAGGAGTGCTTCTGTGGAAAAGAGAGAAAGAAGGAAGCATGCTAGGGACAGATACGAGAGATCTGGATCAAATGAGCATATTCCCGAGCGGCACACAAGGAAGGGGGATGCCGGCCGAGCTGAGGGAGGTCCTAAAACTGCAAGAGAAGCAGCTAAGGAAGCCCTAGGCCAGATCTCAAAATCGCCGTTAGCCCACTGGATTCGTGCAGAAAAGGCACCGAGCAGGGTGAAACACTCAGCGTTCATCCCTTACGAAACTAGCACGGATCCTGTGGCTCACATCCAACATTACCAGCAAGCCATGTTCATGCATGAGCAAGATGATGCTTTGCTATGCAAGATGTTCCCTTCCAGCTTGGGAAAGGTGGCTCTGAGTTGGTACCACAAGCTCCCAGAAGGCTCAGTCCTATGTTGGGCTCAACTAGCTGAAGAATTTACTGCTCGGTTTTTAACAAGCCGAGCAGCTCCAAAGACTTTTGATGCATTGACTTCTATGAGACAGAAGGATGATGAGACACTACGGCAATATTCCAAACGCTATTGGGAAACATTCAACGAGATTGAGAATTGCAGCGAGGAATATGCTCTAGCAACGTTCAAGACAAGCTTGCCCATGCATAGTAAGTTACGGGAATCACTTACTATGCATCCAGTAAGAACGGTGGCCAAACTCATGGAAAGAATCCAGGAGCATGCTCGGGTGGAAGATGATATTTTGCAGGCTGGAGGAAGGATTGTGGCAGGGCAACCTCAGCTTCCGGAAAAGAAGCCAGTAGAGTCAAGGGCATACAAGAAGGAGTACCTAACAGGACGGAAAGACTACACACAGCAAAAGAAAGAAAAAGCTGATCCAGATCCCAAGTCCTACTTCAGCGTTATGGCAACTTTCAACATCCCCATCTATAAGATGTTATACAGGATCAAGGGCGAACAGTGGTTCAGAAGGCCCCCAAAGATGACTGGAAACCCAGAAAAGAGAAGAGCCACTAACCAACACTGCAGCTATCACCGAGATTGGGGACACATGACTGAGGACTGTGTGGAATATAAGAAATTCCTGGATGAGAAGGTGGCAGAGGGCCATCTCAAAGAATTCCTGGCTGATGTCAAGAATGATGCCGAGCTGGTAGAGGAGGTGGACTACGAGAAAGGTCCAAAGGGAACAATCCATATGATACATGGATTAGTTGCCCCTTACACAAACAACGAGATAAGACATATCCAGAGGGTCAACGGACAGGCAAAACAAGTCATGAAGCTCGGCATGAAGAGGCCAAGGGCGGAAGAGATCATGGAGACCCCAATCACCTTCACTGATGATGATCTGGAAGGGGTATCAGTACCCCATAATGACGCACTTGTAATCACCCTACGAATAGGGGAATACGACGTGGAGAAGATTCTTGTTGACCAAGGGGCCAGCACAGAGATCATGTATTACAATACTTTCAAGAGGATGGAGCTCCCTCCAAGTTCATTGCAAAAGTGTCTGGTTCCATTGGTCGGCTTTAGTGCACAGACAGTATGGCCTATGGGAAAGGTCACACTGCCCGTCCGAGTTGGATCAGTGGTTCTGAGCACAGACTTCCTTGTGGTAGACATCCCTTCTTCCTATAACGTGATTATAGGAAGAACTTGAATGCACAAGATGAGGGCAGTTTCTTCAACTTACCATCAGAAGATCAAGTACCCTGGGGCAGATGGCATCGAATGCATTAGAAGCGACCAAAAGGTGGCCGACCTATGTTTCAATATGGTTTTGAGGAAATCACCAAGGGCCGAGCTGGTACAAACGGTTGAGGTTCCAGACCAACCAACCTTAGAAGACGTTGGAGGTGATCCCACTAAGAAGATGGTGGAAGGGTTGAAGAGGGTACAGATTCAAGAGGACGATGAAGAAAGGTATTTCCTGATCGGCGAGACCCTCCCCGAGCTGGAGAAAAGAGATTTGGTCACCTTCCTTAAAGACCACATTGATGTATTCGCTTGGACCCCCCAGGAGATGCCTGGGATAGATCCTGAAATCATATGCCACCACCTGAACGTGGACCCACAGCACAAGCCAGTTGTGCAAAAGGCAAGGAGGTCGGCACCACAGCACGCAGACGCTGTGATCGAAGAGGTAGAGCGGCTACTAGAAGCAGATGCTATACGTGAGGTGAGCTATCCAGATTGGTTGGCCAACACTGTGGTGGTCAAGAAGAAGAACGGAAAGTGGAGGGTATGTGTGGACTTTACAAGCCTCAACAAAGCGTGTCCCAAGGATAGCTTTCCACTCCCCAGAATTGATCAACTGGTAGATTCTACATCAGGCTATGAAAGGATGAGTTTCCTTGACGCATATCGAGGATACCATCAGATAGCTATGTACGAGCCCGATCAGGAAAAGACGTCCTTTATCTCCCCCAGAGGGCTCTACTGCTATAAGGTTATGCCGTTTGGGCTGAGGAATGCTGGAGCAACCTATCAAAGATTGGTGACCAAAATGTTCAAGGAACAGCTCGGTAAAACTATGGAGGTCTACATCGACGACATGGTAGTCAAGAGCAAGTTGAAGCCTGATCACCTAGCTGACCTAAAGGTAACTTTCAACATTTTGAGGAAATTCAAGCTAAAGTTAAACGCTTCCAAGTGTGCCTTTGGAGTCAGCTCGGGGAAATTTCTCGGGCACTTAGTGACTGAAAGAGGGATTGAAGCCAACCCAGATCAAATCACTGCTCTGCAAGGCCTTCAAAGCCCAAAGACCACGAAGGAGGTCCAAAGACTAACAGGAATGGCAGCAGCACTCAATCGCTTCATCAGCAAATCCTCAGACCGCTGCAGACCTTTCTTTCAACTTCTGAAGAAGAGAGACGGATACGAGTGGGGAGCCGAACAGGAACGGGCTTTCCAGGAGTTAAAAAGCTACTTATCATCACCACCCTTGCTCTCTACTCCAGAAGCTGGGGAGCGGTTGATACTATACTTAGCGGTATCTGATCATGCGGTCAGCTCGGTCCTCCTACGAATAAAGGGGACGGAGCAGGCTCCAATCTATTTCGTGAGCAAGACATTGTTAGAAGCTGAGACACGTTACCTACCACTAGAAAAACTGGTATATGCTCTCATTGTTGCATCAAGAAAGCTGCCCCACTACTTCTTGCAACATCCCATCACCGTATTCACGGAATACCCACTAAGGGCCTTGCTCAGGAAAGCAGATTTCTCTGGCAGAATCTCCAAGTGGTCAATAGAACTAAGTCAGTTCGACCTCGATTATCAGCCCAGAACAGCAATCAAGGGGCAGGTTTTAGCTGATTTCATAGCAGAATTCGCTCCGACAGTGGCCCCACCACCACCAGGTCTCCACGAGAAGGAGCAAGTCAGTAATCCTGAGCCACCAACGAGAATGGCCGACCTGGATCCAGACGAATGGAGGCTTTACGTTGATGGGTCAGCTTGCAACAAAGGATCTGGAGCAGGGGTTGTGCTTTTCTCTCCAGAAGGACTGATCCTGGAGCATGCACTACGGCTGGGATTTAGTGCCACAAACAATGTAGCAGAATATGAGGCACTGCTAGCTGGACTGAGAAGTGCTCTAGAGCTCAAGGTACATAAATTACGAATATTTTGTGATTCCCAACTAGTTGTTAACCAGCTTTCAGGAGAATACGCTACGAAAAG
Source organism: Vaccinium darrowii (assembly GCA_020921065.1). Lineage (NCBI taxonomy): Eukaryota > Viridiplantae > Streptophyta > Magnoliopsida > Ericales > Ericaceae > Vaccinium > Vaccinium darrowii. Next base: position 32,362,899 of record CM037159.1, read on the forward strand.
CGAAAAGATGGCTGCGTACTCAGAAGCAGCCAAGGATTTGCTAGACAAATTTGATAGGATCCATATCCAGCAGATCAGCTCGGGACAGAATGCACATGCAGACTCACTGGCCTGTCTTGGGTCAGCGGTCAAGACGGAGTATCGCCGCACAATTGCAGTAGACTATCTGGGCAAACCAAGTATTGGCCGAGCCGTGGAAATCGTAATGGAAACAGAGCTTGGGCCGAGCTGGATGGACCCAATAGTGGCATGCCTACGAGATGGGGCTTTGCCAGAGGATAAGAGGGAAGCACATAAAGTCAAAACCAAGTCAGTACGTTTTTGGCTCTCTCCAGAAGGTAAGCTTTACAGAAAGTCTTTCCTTGGCCCATATTTATTATGTGTACACCCAGCCCTTGTTCAAAAGTTTCTCCATGAAATCCACGATGGAACTTGTGGGGGACACACTGGTGGGAGATCCATAGCCCACCGAGCAATATCCCAGGGGTACTGGTGGCCATACATGCAAGAGGATGCAAAGGCCTTTGTCAAGACATGTGAAAAATGTCAGAAGTTTTCCCCCCTCATCCGAGCTCCAGCAGAGGATCTATTGCCTCTAACCAGTCCATGGCCATTTGCCCAGTGGGGATTGGACATCGTAGGACCTCTCCCTATGGCAACAGGGAAACGAAAGTTCCTACTCATTGGCACTGACTACTTCACCAAATGGATAGAGGGGGAAGCACTCGCCAAAATCACAGAAGCTATGGTGGAGAAGTTCGTCTGGAACAAGATAATCACGAGGTTCGGGGTGCCCTACTCTATTATCTCAGATAACGGGTCCCAGTTCGGCAAGAAGTTCAAAGCCTTCTGTGCTCAGTACGGCATCAGAAATTATTACTCGACCCCTGCCTACCCGCAGAGCAATGGCCAGGCAGAAGCATCCAACAAGACTATCCTAAAGAGTCTCAAGAAGAGGTTGGAAAAGAAGAAGGGTAAATGGCCAGATGAGCTTCCAGCCGTGCTTTGGGCTTATAGGACCACCCCACGGCGATCTACAGGAGAGACGCCGTATTCCCTTGCTTATGGGACAGAGGCAGTGATTCCCCTAGAAGTTGGATTGCCAACCATTCGCACTACTCTGGTGGAGTCAGGGGGCAACGATAAAGCCCTGGCCGAGCAGCTAGACCTCGCCGAGGAAAAGAGAGAGCGGGCACTCATTACCTTAGCAGCATACCAAGAGCAGCTACGAAGGAGCTATAATAAGAAGGTACAGCCAAGAGAATTTAAAGTTGGCGATCTAGTCCTGAGGAAGGTTTTGGCCAACACCAAAGTGTCCTCAGACGGAAAGCTTGGCCCGAACTGGGAAGGCCCATACAAGATCGTAGGGATCGCTGGCATTGGGGCCTACCGCTTGGCCGACCTGGATGGGAAACCAGTCCCACGACCATGGAATGTCCAGAACCTCAGAAAATTCTTCCAGTAATGCTTGTGTGATTACGAATACAATCACATCTCTTTTTTCGAATTTGTTTTTTAGATTGGGATTACGAGTAAAATCACCAACATTAGTTAATCAGATTTTTTGATATTTCTAGCATTAATGAAATGTTATCATGATTTTGGTTAATATGAACCGCAATTTCTACTTCAAAATTTGGATTCCTATTGGGGAGCAGAAGATATGTATATCTGCAGTGAATATGTGTATGTGCAGCGAGTATTGCACGAAAGGTCCTAAGTATGAAAAAACTTAGGGTTTCGCAACGAATATTGCACAAAAGGTTCTAAGTAAGAAGAAACTTAGTTTGCAGCGAATATTGCAACAAAATGCTAAGTATGAAGAAACTTAGTATTATATATTACTAAGTATGAAGAAACTTAGTATTATATATTGCTAAGTATGAAGAAACTTAGTATTAAAAACTTCTAAGTATGAAGAAACTTAGTATTAAAAACTTCTAAGTATGAAGAAACTTAGTTTGAGCAGTTCATATTAACCTTTGGAGAGCCTTAAAAGAGTAGTATGAAAAAACTCAGGTCGGCGAGCAAATATTGCAACAAAGGGCGAGCAAAATCCCTAAAAGACAGAATTAAAATGTCACCAGGCCACATATGGCCAAAACTGGTCACTCAGGACCAACTACCAGCAGAACCAATGTGTCAAGCCAAACCATGAAAGAGCAAGGTGTCAAAGTAGCAAAGGGCCACAGGCGGCCGAACAGACCACGCAGGGTCCAGAGAAAAAGATTCAATTAAAATGTAAACAGACAGGCACTAAGCCTCTTCACTAAGCCCGGAGGCATCAGTGGCAGGGTTGGGACCAGAATTGTTACCAGCATCTTCTGGGGCAGAGAGGTCGGCTCGGGGACTATCAGTCTGAGTCTGCTCGGAGGGAGGCTCGGCCTGGTTTTCAGGATCAGGTTGGGCCTGGGCATTTGCTTGAACTTGAGCAGCGACCGTCTTACTCGGCAATTCCATGTCAGACCAATGTGGAGACGACTCGTCAACGCCGAGCTTTTCAAGGCAGCGCCGCCAAGCCGCCCCCCAAATGGCATCTTGCACAACCGGCATCTGCGCCTTATAATGCTCTGTGACCTCCAGGACAGCACGGTCGTACTCGGCTGCCGCCTTGGCCTCAGCAGCGGTCAGCTGATTGCTCAGTCCGAGTTTGACCTCCTCCGATCTCTTTACCAGGTCGGCGTTCTCCCCCCTAAGCGCCTCCACTTCAGCACGGGCTTCCTTAAGGAACTGGGAGTACTGGGCGTTTTCCTTCTCCGCCCTCTCCGCCCTCTTTTGCTCTTTCTTGAGCTCCTTCTCGGCCTCCTTCGCCCTCTCGAAACCCACGTGCGCCTTCTGCATGATCTGCAAATGAAAATACAGTGCATAAAGAGGTCTGACGATACAGCTAAAAATGAAACTAAGGGTGATGATTGTACCTTAGCACTAGATTGGAACACTGACTTCATCAGCACTTCATATGAATTATTCTTCTCCCTCTCTATGTCATTGGGCAGAAGAGCAGCTCTGGCGACGCCGAACGCCACATCAGTAGAAGAGATCTTGTCATTGTCGTTGACAGGAGTGCCGTCAGGGCGGGCAAGTGTTGGGGCCTAGGGCTGTGCCAGCGGCCGAGCTTCGGATGGAGATAGGCTAGTATCCCTGGTCCTTCTCCTCTGGGTTGGGAGTTGCACGTCCTGAGTACCCTCCAATGGCCTCTTGTCTCTTTGCCGATCAGTGAGGGAGGTTGCTGCTGGAGGAGGGGGAGTGACATTTCTGACAGGTGGTGGAGCACGTGAGGTTCCACCAAGGCTGAGTGTGTCCAGCAAATTGATCGGCTGTAGAGGCATCTCAGAGCGATCTGGTGAAGGAGAGTAGCCCGGCGAGTCGTCCGAATCTGCAAGAAATTCCGATTGCACGGCTAGTGCTTGGACGAGTCCGCGATGATCCAAATTGCCTTCTTCTTCTTCTTCTTCTTCTTCTTCTTCTTCAGCAACTCTCCCGGATGTGCTCGGCTCTAGGTCAGTACGCACGAGGATGGGGATGGCGGTTTGGATCTCAGGGATATGGGCAAATGTGACTTGCCTCTGGAGATCTTCAGGAGCTTGGGACCGTGATGACCTCTGTCTGGCTCGGCCTCTGCGGGCACGAGTTCTTTCTCGATCAGCTGGTCGGCCTGTGGCGATCACAGAAGAAGGTGGCGGCCAGGCGTGCCTTGTCCTACGCTCTCCCTCTCTCCTGATATTACCCCAGTAGGTCGGAGTATAATCCAGCAACCGATGGGCTGAACGACCAAGCCCAACAGGAGTCGGCTCGAAACCGTCCCACCAGAGGGCCTTGGCAATGTCCTCACGGTGGAGCTTGCCGTGGATCAGGCGGCCACCGTGGTTAAGGTTGTCCGCTGCAAAACAAACACAACGAGGAAGTGGTCAGCTACAACTTAAAACAAAGGTAATAATATAAAACCAGCTCGGGAACGAAAATACTAACGTAATCTGCCTGCAGCTCTGGGGCAAGCAAGGCCGATGGTGTTCCCCTCGGCATCTCTGGGCTCCCAGTTTCCGGTGACTACGATGAAGTCATCCGCCTCTCCCTTTGAGGAGTTCGGCAGATCAAGGATAAGCTTTTGACTGGGACTCCTTGCTTTGAAGTAGTAGTTCTTCTCGGCTGTAGGGACTACACTATAGAGGTAATGTAAGTCCCACCAGTCAAGGTTAAGGCCGAGCAGCCTATTGAGGGCCACTGTGCCCATGACTACCCTGACAAAATTGGGACAGAGTTGCCTAGGGTTCAATTGACACCTGAAGCAGACCTCACGGAAGAAGGGATGAAGGGGAAACCTAAGGCCACCCTCCACGATAAAAATCAGAGGAACGAAAATCGTGTTCTCGTCTTGACCCTCTTCTATTAAGTCCTCAGACCTACCTAGCCGGAATTGTACATCGGCGGGAATCTCGTATTCTCTACGGAACGCCATCATTTTTTCTGGAGTACTTATGAGAGCCCTGTGCCTACCCATTTTTTCTGGAAAGTTAGGGTTTCACAGTAGAAACCCAGAATGGCAAGAAGATGAACAGGAACTAAAAATGAAACCTAGGGGTTTTGACGGATAACGGGAAATCTAAAGTCGAGAAGACGTACTTACATGATAAGGAGGCCTAAGATGACACTTTCCGGCGAAGACGGGAAGCGTTTTCCGACGGGAAACGGAAAAGACTTAGTTGCAGAAGGCACAGAGAGGCGTTGATGACAGACGAAGTGCTCTCTCTCTCTCTAGCCTTTTCTCAGATGTAATGGAAGAAGGAGAAGGGTTTTGGGGGTTTTGGGGGAAAAGAAAAAAAATATAATAAGATAATCATTATCCCGCCCAAAAACCCATGAAGTGGAACGTGACATGCGCGAAACGTCAGCAGAAACGTCCTTTCGACTTATCCGAGCCACCAAAGGGTCATTCACATTTAATATGAAAACGACGTTGCTCCCCACGCGAGGGGGAAGCATGCGAGAAAAGCATCAGGAACCGTTGAAGCTCTGCGCACTACTGATGCATAACAGTAGCAGCAGAGCTGGGGAGCAATTGGAGTGGGTAAAATCTGATTACCCTACTACTAGGCATAAACACGTGCCTATGGCAGTCACCACGAAAGGGTGAATAGCTCGGCACCACATAGAGTGTTCGTGGGCCCTATGCCGAGCTGTCTTGGTCATGAGTAAGGCCAGAACGACAGGAGTGAACTAACATACCAGGATGTGCCAGCTCGGTGTAAGTCATAAGGGGATGCCCTTGGTACGGCCGAGCTAGGGTAGCTACGGGTAAAGCTTAAGCGGCATTCTGGAATACATGGACTCAGCTCGGCGTGAGTAGCTGAGTTATGTACGTATCATGCCGAGCTATGAGGAAGCACGGCACTGCCACGAATAAGGCGGTGAGACATTCCAGAAAATTCTACAACGGTTCCTTATGAGATAAGGAGTAATCCCGTGAAATAAGGGATTAATATGGCAGTCCTAATATGATTAGGAATGGGCCACTTATAGGAAGAAGTCCTATTAGGAAACAGATTCCTAAAGGGAATAGGAAACGGGGGCACGAGATGCCTAATGTGATGAACATCTACACCTATAAATACAGCACTATGACCATGACAAAAGGTACGCTGTGAAACCTATTTTCATATGCATTGTGATTTGAGAATTCAAGTACGTGATACTAACTTAGGCATCGGAGGGCCTTTGCCAACGAGAGGCAAAGGTGCTCTAACCCTTTTTCTGTCTTGCAGATCCAGGGCTGAATCAAGGAAGCACGTGATCCAGGGTTACGTGGAATTTTCCCCGTACAGATACACGTATGGACACGGGGTACATGAGGATAGAAATTCGAAATGGCTCTTGGAGGTCCAAATCTTTTTCTAGGCTTCGTGAGCCATGTTCAATCATCGAGACGCGTGTCATAGGGTATTTATGACCTGTTGGAACAACTTACGGGGCAGTTCTTCAAGGATATGGAGTTTCGGGGTTTCGACAGCCAATTCAATGGTGACCGATAACATATCAAAAATGGTTCGGTGAGATCTCTCGTTGGTTTATGGCGGTCACAGGGGTATTTATGTCATTTATGACTTGGTCAAGGCAGTAGCATGGCAGTGCATCATATTTAAACAGGCTCATGAAGAATATTGTTTTCAAATATGCCTTATGAACACTAAATTCTGTTCTAAGGTTGTTTTATTCATTCATTATCAGTTGTACATATATAAGGAGCGTGTCAAGCCGTGCTGCATGTAAATACATCTTCCGGTTGTGTATAAAATCAAATGGTCATGTTTCGACCAAATTCACGAACATGTCGGTTTTTCTTTGAAGTTGAATTTTAAACTTTGTAATTGGATACTTGGATTCAAAGTTCTAAAATTGTGTGCATTCTACAACAGGTTAAAAGAACAATGCAATAAACAATGAAAGTGCAAACCCTGTATATAATCCGAACGAAATCCATGAAAAATCAAATGGCAGGTCTGAGCATTATCACTAAACTACTGGGGCACGCAGGCCCGATCTATCTATCTACCGGGGCACGCACGCCCAATCAAAAGAGAAGATCAAAAGTAAAAGCAAGACTCTAAAGCTACTCTATGTCTACTATGTGCTACTCAGACTCGTCCATCGTCTCATCCGAGCTCTCAGTCTCATCACCGTGCCGCTGCTCCAGTCGCTCTTGTCGGGAAGAGGGGTAGTTAGTGTCGCTGACACTGTCATCATCACTCGAGCTCGCCTCAACTATCCCCTCAGGAGCTATCTCAACCCTCCGACGGGTAGATCTCCGCGGTCCCTCCTCCTCGAGTCCCACCGCCGCAGGCTTCGAGCGCCCGAGTCGCACAGTCGTGTCTCCAGGACCCCCGGCTCCATAGTGGGACCTCTTCCTGATCACAGGCGGCTGCAACATCAAGCAAACAAGAAAAGTAATCAGTACGCGATATAATCAAGGAATTGAAAAGACAAGAAATGTATGGGGCATACTGGTGCAACTCTTGGGCGAGAAGGCCCAGTGGCAGCAGGAGGTGCTAGCTCGTCCTCCAAGCGAATGGCAACCTCCTGTCCGACTATGAGGCGACGTATCAGGACACGAAGTCCCCGATTCTGCTCGTACATCGTCTGTGCCGCCTCTTGTGAAACCTGCAAGCAAAGTCAAGATTCGTGTTGTCAGTACATTCGAGCATTCATAATCAAGGCACGCGAAATGGAATAAGTAGAATGTTTCTTACCGGTGTCAAGAGCGGTGGAAAGTCGGCAGGTGGCCTCGGTATGTCTATGACTCCCGCCTCCCCACCAGCAGAGGTGATGTGTACCCACCACCTAGCCGCCTCTGTCTCCTTAGTCAGGGTACCAACACCCTCACCCTGACCGCCTGCTACTCCTCCAGCCGAGGCGCGCGCCTTCGCGGCCTTCTCTCTCTCCACTTTCTCTCTCCACTCAGCCGCCCTCAGTGAACCAGCCAGATACCTCCGCCGGTAGTCAATATAGCTCAAGGCTGGTCGCAAGTGCTGGCTCAAATCAAGATCAGGCGTCGTATAACGCTCGATCTCCGCCAGGGTGTACCGAAACGTCATCAGCACTCGAGGAGGAAGGCGCCCTGGAACCTGAGGTACCTCAGCCCGCATCGACTGGCGCAGTACCCTGTCACCAAGGTACCAGAACCAGCCATACTGGCACTCGAGTAAGACCCTCCCCCTCGTGATTTCTCTGCTCCGAGCCAAGTAGGGCTCGTCGACGGCATCCCACACATTCCATCGGACCTGCAAGAATTGTTCAAACTTCAGTAATCAAATGCATGGCTATGAACAAATTGAAAGTAAATTGAATACATATGAGAATTCAACGCTTACCAGAGAAGCAGGGAGTCTGTCCAGTGAAACACGAAGGACCTGGAGGTTCCCCCGTGCTAAACCGCCGTAACGGAAACCTTCACCCCAGCACAGCGCTCGAGGGATGATATCCGGATTCGGGTGGCGTGTCTCAGGGGGATGTAACCCCAGCACCTCGTAAGCCCAGAGCTGCAATACAAACAACAAGTTGGTCAGTCACATACCAGTTTTGATAATCAAATGCAAGTATTGAAATGCATGCATTTTCAAAGTTGAAATCAAGGTTTTGAATTCTACCTCCCAGACGCTCCATAGTCCTGATATGCCAGTCCCTTTCCGCCTCGAGACGGCACTCATGAACGCATAGCAGCTCCCGAGCGCTGCTCCACCCCAGTCATACTTCGCCGCTCTGGCGAAGTCCCTCAACCCACCAAGATAGGAGAGGTGCACCCTGTTACGCCTGTTTGGGTACAAAGAGGCCCCAAACAGGTATAACAGGTAGCACCTCGCCTTCCGTGCTGCATCCTCCTCGTCTGTCGGCACACCCAGTCCGGTCATCTTGAACTGGCCATATGTGGACGTCTCTCCCTCCCTGGTGGGCACGAAGCCCAGAAACCACCTCAGCGCAGCCTCATCCCTGCCTATCCCTGAGTCGAACGGGATCGGGTCACCTCCTACCCGTAACCCCGTGAGGGCTGAGAAGTCCAGCGGCGTCATCGTCGCCTCTCCGAAGATAAGGTGAAAGGAACTCGTGGAGTCCCTCCACCTCTCTGCCAATGCCGTCACCACGGCATGGTCGTGCTGTGTGCTCGAGAGAGTCGGGATGAATGCCCTGAATCCTGCCTGATCCACCAATGCCTTCACAGAGGCATGCAGCTGCTGGTAGATCTCCCAACTAGAGCCCATACCTTCATGAGCCTTCAAGCTCAAGTTTCTCTGCAAAACAGACAACAAACAGGCAAACAATCAGGCGTTAGTCCAATCAATCATTCAGTCATCATTCAGTCATCAATCAAGCAGTAATTCAATCATTCAGTGCAAATTAGGATTTCTAGCTATTGAAAGTACATGGGAGCGATAAATTGGAAATCAAAACAAGCGTACCGTCAGACAGTCAGTCGAAAGGTGGACCTCAGGGTCCAGTAACACCTCCTCTCCAAAGTACAACTCCCGGCGGGGAGTGTAGAACTCTGAACCTGACGGCACAAAGAGGTGCACTGGTGGAGCGTAAGTCGCCACGTCAAAAGCTGGCCTCCCCCTCCTCAGCCGCTGTCTCGCAGCCTGGACCACTGTCACCCTCAGTCCGGCTGCCCTCTCCTCCTCCTCAGCCTGCAGCCTAGTCTTCTCCGCTGCCTCCTCTGTCTCAAACTCCTCCCAAAAAGCCCTCGCCGCCGCGTCCTCGTCCGCCGCCCCCCGTAGCAGCTCTGCCTCCCTCTCCCTACTCTCTACTATGGCCTCCCTCGCCAAGTCTAAAATCCCCGGGGCATCCGTGGCGGCCGCCATCACTACCTCCTGAGCCGCATGCTCAAGGTAATCCTCTCGCGAGATCCCTATCGGCCCCTGAGCCAACGGCCCACCACTCGTCCTCTGAGTCGTCGACTCATCACCTATCACCACCGCCTTCCCCCTATCTCCCCCACTAGGCTGCTGGCCGGGCCTAGACTCTACTCTCCAACGGGGTGCCCTAGTCCTAACTACCCCGCTCGTACCCTCCACCCTGTCACCACCACTACCACCACCAGTCCTTCTCTCATCAACCGTCTCCTCACTACCACTGCTACTAGTCTCGCTCGCACTCACAATCTCCACCACCTCCCTATCTCTCTCCTCAACCCTCTCCAACATCGCCACATCATCACCACCACCTAAACCACCACCCCCACTACCCCCTCTCACACCCTCGTCACCAATATCACCACCAATATCACCACCACTCCTATCACCGCCAATATCACCACCACTCCTCTCCACACCATCACCACCAGCCACCACCGTTTTGGTGGCTAGATTCTCTCCACTGCCGGAGGCCGCCGGATCCCCACCGCCGCTACCATCTTCCTCCCTTTTCTTTTCCATCTCTCCCTCTCCATCTCTCTCTGTTGTTTCTGTGATTGTGGGTGGTGTGGGACCCACCTCAGTCCCCTGCAAATCTCCTTGAGCGCTCAGGCTCGTCGGTGATAGCACCACAGTACTGCCACCGCCCCTCTCCGCCGTCGGCGAAGCCACCGGAGACCGTGATCCGCTTGTATCCTCCATGAAAGCAACCAATCGAGCACAAATCGAACCCTAACCGACTGTAATCAAGCCGAAATTAACCGAGAATCGTGCGGATGAACCCTAGGATTTGGGGGTTTTCGATTTTGCAGAGATTTGAGTGAGAAAATGCCTGGGTTTGTTTCGGAATCGCCTGAGGGGTGTAAGGATTTGGTTTCTAAAAGTTTTTGGAACGTTATGAAGGTTGATTGGAGTAAAATCAGAGTTAAATCAAACGTTACGATTCTGAACCATCGTCTCCGTTCAGGGGTTCAAGCGCTTAAGTTGGACTCTTTGAGCGCTGGAGGGCCAGATCGAGGTTTGAGCGCTCAAGGCTTTGAAGTTGAGCGCTCAAGGTGGGGTTGAGCGCTCAAAAGGGGCTTCCCTGAGCGCTCAAGGCCAATCTTGTCAGGGGTTTTGGGCTTCTTTTACAAGCTTTGCAGGGGCATTTCAGGCACCCCTTGTGTTTTGTTGGTGAACTTTGGGCTCAGGAGTCCCAATCATTTGAATCCTCATTTATCCATGAATCTTGGTATTTAATTATGCTGGATCAAAGCGTGTTGTGTACGCATATTTCGCGTTAGCGTATGTACGAAGATACTTCAAAATCATTTCCTGAGAGCCACGTGCTCGTTTAAAACATTTTCCTGAGAGCCACGTGCTCGTTTAAAACATTTTCCTGAGAGCCACGTGCTCGTTTAAAACATTTTCCTGAGAGCCACGTGCTCGTTTAAATCATTTTCCTGAGAGCCACGTGCTCGTTTAAATCATTTTCCTGAGAGCCACGTGCTCGTTTAAAACATTTTCCTGAGAGCCACGTGCTCGTTTAAATCATTTTCCTGAGAGCCACGTGCTCGTTTAAATCATTCTGAGAGCTTTATGCTCATTTAAATCATTTTCTGTTTGAGGTGTATTGCGGGGGACAAGTTGGGCTGTTTGTATCTTGGACGTAACTCATACCAAAACAATGGTATTGAGTCTCATCCAAGAGGGGCAACTGTAGACACCCCAATTTTGAACCCGAGATGCGCTCGAGCATTTCCAATGATGAAACGGACCAATCATGACTACCTGGAACTTGTGAGAGTGACTTGAACTTGGATCAAAATTAACCAAACAGCAACCAAAACAGCTCAAACCAACCCAAGCAGTGTTGAACCAAGCCAAGCCAACAATTGCCTTCAAGCACCTTGAGCGCTCAAGCTCTGGGCCTTGAGCGCTCAACCCTAACAGGACACATTGAGCGCTCAAGCCCGTAACCTTGAGCGCTCAACCCTAGGAAGACACATTGAGCGCTCAAGCCCGTAACCTTAAGCGCTCAACTCTGAACCAGTTAGGAATCTGCAGAATATCTAATCATGAGATTTTCTGCATGGGAGCGTCTAAGGTGATCTTCTACGATCCTTATGCGTACTATACAGCCTAAATCTACTCCTAAACTACTCCTAAGCTACCCCTAACCCACTTTCAAAAAAACAAAACCCACTTCCTCTCTCTCCTCTCCTGCCTCCCACTCACTGTATAAATCCACCCACTACCCCTGGTTTGAGGGGTAATCAGTTCACACACTCCAGCTCCCAAAATCCTCCAGAAAATCGATCATCTCTCTCTCTCTCTACAAAACCACTCTTTTACCATCAAAACCACTAGCAAAACCACTCTTTAAATCCCGAAATTCGATCCTTGATCATCAACCAATCACCTACATTGTCCAATTCGTCCTGAATACTAACCAAAAACATTCACAATCATCCATCCACAAGCCCCGAAATCAAGTTCAAGTCATAATCATTTCCAAAAGGTAGTAAAACATGTGATTTACTCACTGTTTTGATCCATCTGAGGAAGACCAGTGAGTTCAAACAAGCTCTTATGCTTGCATTGAACTCACAAGAGGTCTAAAAGTTATTTAAAAGCATTCTTCAAATTTGTAATTTCAACAGGGGTTGAGCGCTCAATCCTTAGGCCTTGAGCGCTCAAGCCCAGGTCTGAACAGTTTCTGTTTTGCAAACTTTTGTGCTTTCTTTT